>NW_011626992.1:611171-916945 GCF_000204515.1 Acromyrmex echinatior | reverse complement strand
ACATGTAATTTTAACTGGATATGTAGTTTTAACCTTTTAAACCGGGAATGTAGTTTATATTACATAATTTAATTAAAATTAAATTTAGTTAAAAATGTAACCAAACATGTTTTCTCAGTTAGCATGAGTCAACATTTTTAATGAAATTCCACATGCCGAAAATAAAATGTAAAAATATGATATATATTCGGAATATTCATTTGCAGAGACATAACTTTGTACTCTGTAGCAAGAGACACTAGCCCTCAAAATGCAATAATACAGAATAATTTGTTATTAAATAACGAAAATGTTAATAAAAAAATTTAATAAATTTAATAAATTTTTATTAAAATTTTTTACAAAAATTTTTTTATTAATTTCTTTAGAAAGATTATTTTTATTTTGAAAATCACAGAAATAATAATATTTTTTTTAATTTGCATCTCAATCTTATTTAAATAATAAAACAACGTTTTTTTAACATACCTGTAATAATTATTAAAGTATATATATGATACAAAAATTTCAAAATTTTATTTTTTAAAAATAATAGCAAATGTAAAGATTATGCGTTTCGCGGGTTTTCTCTGTGTCCAGATCTATTCTTGGAATGCTAAGGACATTCCAAGATAATCTTTATATAGAAAGCCGTGGAAGCCTCAAGAATATTATCAAATAGCAAATGATTAATTTTTCTTTAAAATTTGTTTGTAAAACTAAAATTATCTTTATATTCTTAAATAAATATTTAATAATAATTTTTTCGTCTATATTTCCCAGACAGCACACAACATCCATTGAACGTCCAAATCTGATTTTTATTCGAACGTCCATGGACTTAATATGAATGTTTTAAAAACGTACGTTATTCAACGTATAAAGTATGTTCACATTTGGACATTTTAAAAATGTTCATCTTATGCAAAAAATTTTCTAAATCTGCTCGCAACTTGTTGTTTTTGTTGATGAGTGCTTGACAAGTGAAAATTTTTTTAAGAGGAATTTCATTTTTGTTAATATGTACGAGCGTCTTTTGAACGTCCCATGGACGTTCTTAGGATATCTGTGATGTATTGAAAATTTTCAACGATAAAAAATCTATTCAGATAATCAAACAAGCAATATCCCATGATATCCGCACAAAATACCACTACCGTACTGTCACGAGATGGTGGCATAACTGTACGATAGCAGCATAAAAAGAATACATGATATTATAGTACAGCGTATCAACACTGTACCTGTACTGCATATTGTTTAGGTACATCATGGTACATAATCCGTACCGTATCAATACAGCGTACTATTATTGACAGGAGAGAGACTGTGGAGATCTCTAATCGAAGACGATATACATGGTATTGTAAAAGTACGTGATTTCCTAACCTGAAAATAATTGTTATAGCATTAAGATTAAATATTAGACAGTAACTGATTGGAACTTGAGCAACTGAGATTGGATGTTCAATTGAACTGCACAAATTTGATCTATCAGGACTATATATTAAACAGATGTATGATAACTATACATCCATAATTGTATATGTGTTCGTTCATCATCGAAGCGTAGCGGTTCTCATGTTTCCATACAATTTCAAAAATCAAGGATAATGGATGACGGTATGCAACTGGATGGGTGACCATTTCGAAACACTATAAAAAATTGGTTCCCGAATTCAAGAAAAAACATTTTTTTTTATCATAACTTTATGATGTGTATTCTCGAATAAAATATTAATCAATAATAATACTCATACAAGAATTATTTTGTTTTGATTGTGGTCAAAATTTGTTTAAAATATCAATTTAGTCCAGTTTTTTAATCCATTGCGATTTAAAATGGACGTTTTTAAGAAGTCCAAAATGATAACACTAGATGTTTTTAAAACGTTTTTAAAATATTCATGGATCTAATCTGGATGTTTCTAATATGTCCAAAATGTACAATATGTACATTTTAAATGTATCTTTAAAACGTTACTGAGCTTTCTGGATTCTAACATTTAAGTATAAGTTTGACTACAGCATAATTAATAATTATAAATTTTATTAAAATTTGTATAAACTTTAAATACAAAAGAAAGTGTTAATGTCCCAATTTCCATTTCTCAGTTCAATCAAAAATAATATCTCAAATAAAACAATATCTCAAATAAACAATTTTATCTTCATTTACTTTCTAAAGTTTTTTCTTAGAACTTATAACTTATTAATAAATATTTTTCACAAATAATCAATTATCAATTTAATTTATAATTTTAGATATAACGACTATCTCTCTCTTTTCGGTATTTATATGTATAGACCCAAATATAATTCACACGTGATTTTAGATACTCTAAAAGTTTTAGACTCCTCCAAACTGTTGACCAACCTTACAGTTAAGTATACTTGGAAAATATCTCTTAGGCTGTCGAATATGATAAGTTTTCTTGAAGTATCTATTTTTAAGGAAAACACAAGGCCGATTTACTTTATCATATATAATCGTCTGTCATGAAAATTGTGTATTGATAAATGCTGCTTGATTATTACATGCATAATTTCACGTAAAAGATTTGATATTTAACAATATTAGATATTAAATCTCATCTGACTGTCAATAGAAATAAATGCCTTTAAGCCGGTCTAGCTAGATCTTAAGTGCTTGTGTAATTCTGTGTGAGTTCACGAGTTAAAATTGAGCAATTTAGCAATTTAATAATCTTATACTTCTTTGTATCTTAAAACTTAATATAATGCTAAATAACATACATATTAAAATTTACAAAAGTAGAAATTAATTCTTGTTACGAAAAATATTACTTCGAGAATCAAATTTGAATCTTTATTAGCATTCCATGCGAATATCCTAAGCCTTTAAACCAAGGCCTTAATCATATTATTCTCAATAATACTCGTGCGTTTAGTAGAGTTTACTATTTCAAGGAAAAATCATTTCGACACGCAGTTTAAAAGACTACATAGTATGTATATAAATTCACAAAATTATACAAGCACTTAAGATTCAGCTAGAGAGTAAGATCGTTAAAGATATTTACTGATATTTTAATTTAAACACAATAATATATAATATTTTATTTATGTTCTTTTACACAAATATCGTATTTTTTGCATCTCTTATGTTTAATAATAATAAGATAGAATAATTTATAAATTTAACATTTACTTATTTATTGTACTTATTTTTTGTACTTGTGAATATAATTACAAATAAAGAATTAATCTTTATTTTAATTGATATTTTATGATATATGTATGTTATATGCAGTATCTATGCGTGCAATTAGTATTAAATACTAAACAAAACATTGTTATTGAAGACTTTTTAATCAATGTTTGTGATTAGACAAATTTTAAAAGTTTATACTTAAACTACTGTACAGAACAAAATAGCTTTCAAATATAAACAATAACGTAGTTTTAACAAGCAAAGATTGTTCAAAAAAATATACAATTTATTAATAAATTACAAAACAAACATTTCGACTTATAATACCCACACACACACACAATTAGTTTTCATTAATACTATATATGATACTAAAAGCATAATCAATCTTCCAATCCTTTATCATATAACTCATTATGTTGCTTCTTTTTATAAAAATTATTTAAATGATTGCTGTTATTAACAATAAAAAGTAAATTCAATTTGATATATATAGTTTTCCTTTTCAAAAAACGGTGAGATGTTTCATCCATTCATTCTTATCGCAGAGTCTTATAAAATCTTAATATTCGAATTGTCAAATTGATGTTAATATAGTCCCATAATAAAAAACAGCAACAATCAATATAAAATTCCTTCCACATTTATCTTTCAACATTTTTCCTAATGTATTCTGTAATTTACGTCGTCCATAATTATTAAATTACGTCAGCAGTTCTTTAAGATTAAAATTATTTCAAACAAAACTTATGTTAACAAAATAATAAATCCCAGGGATTAGAATCGTGTATGTGAGAAACACAACCTATAAGAAATAAATGCCTTAAACGGTCCAGACTTAAGTTTTTGTATAATTCTGTGTGAATTTATATACTACATATATAATCTTTTAAAATGCACGCTGAAATAATTTTTGGCATGATAATATTTTTCGCAATAAGAATTAATTATTTACAAATTTTAATGTATCATTCAGCATTATTAAGGTTGTCATTTTAAAATATGTAAAGAGCATCAATTGTTAAATTGCTCAATCAATAACTTATGATATTACTGCAGCAGTGGAGTTTAGTAAAGTTTGCATTTCAAAATCGAAAAATCATTTCGGCGCGCATTTTCAAAGGATTACATACCTAACATATAAATTCACACAGAATTTTACAAGCACTTAAGATCCAATTAGACCGTTTAAGGCATTTATTTCCTATAAAACTTAATTTATATAAGATATCCATTCATTTCTTACTAACCGTGCATCATTTTATAATAAAAATAGCTTCCACTTTATTACTTAACTTTTCACGAAATTTTACTGCAATAATATTACCTTTAAATTTCGACACCTTTTGTAAACAACAGCCCATAAGAAATAAAACCAGTTAAGCAATAAAAATTAATGTTAGCTAATTCTAAGTTGTAGAAATAAGTAACAAGCTTTCAAAAAAACATATAAGTTATTTAAAAATTGATAAAAATATTTTTATTATATATCTAATTTAATAGTGTATTACGTAATTAATATATGTAATTTAATAATATATAACATGTTTTAATTAATTATTTTTAAAATGTATACAGTATAGTATTAATAATCCTAAATATATTAATAACTTTTTCAAATATTAGCAAAATCTATACCCACAACAAATAATGTAAGCATAATGCGTAAATTATTTAATTAAGAAAATAGCAATTATTATACATATATTTTTTTTTCAAAAAAAAGTGCAATTGTTATTCTTACAAGCTTGCAATTGCATATAAAGATATAGAAAACTATGTTCTGCATTTTCCCACTGCAATTCTGTCGACAGTCTTTTCTCTTACAAATGTAGTTATGAAACTTGTCATAATCCTCCTAAGAAGATCTACTTACTAAGAAGTTCTACTTACTTCATATTTAATTGTTGTTTATTTTGCAGTAAAACATGAAACAAAGAAAAGATTTTAATTATCGCTAATATTAATTAATATACAACTTTTTAAAGTATATTATAAAATTATAATTAATATTGAATAGTATTTATTTATTTTTCAATGACTGGACCTACAGTTTATGCTTTGAACATACATAGTTTATATTTTTGACATATCTTTCTACAGATTCTACCTATATAATTCATATCTTGAAAAATTAAGTAAGTTTTTTGATCCCTTTTTCGGTACAATATTTTCAATTTAATTTTATTTATATTTCTACATACCTTGAAACTTTTATTGATCATTGAGTTAATTTATTATATATATATATATATCCAGTTGACTCCACTTTTTTCATCTTTAAACGAAAGTTTCGACAACTATCATATAAAGACAAGATATAATTTTTAATAATTTATTTGATGTAATATATTATCCAATTTGATATAATTTTGTTGATTACGTTTCTATGTTCTTTCTAATATTTAATTTTATTTGTAATAAGTTACTAATAATGTTTTAATCTTATACAATTTCTCTAATTATTTTAATGACTGAGGATAAGTAAAGTCAAAACATAACTAAGTAAAGTTAAAACATTCCATATATTAATGATTGTAAAAAAAATTCACATCTTTTATAGTTTAATGTCTTAATAAATTTTCATCTTGTTTTTAAGCTTGTTTTTAAGCTTATTTTTAAGCTTTGACTTATCTGCTTATTTATTTGTATGTACATATTCGAGCAAAAAAAAATTATTTTATAGTATATATTTATTTATTCATTTCATTCATATCATTGACATTTATATTATATTCGTTTGCAATTAAAGTATTACAAAAAGGAGAATAATAAATAATGTCAACAAACTAGTTTACAATACATCTCTTAGCTTGTTGCAGTCGTAAATAAAGATGGAATCACACGATTTTTTGAATAATAACATGCATACAGTCATGTCTGCTCTGATGTATGCTAGAATTCGTTTATGCATTGAGCGCATGCTACATAGCTTATTTCCTTGCATACACCAATCTGATTCCACCATGCACCAATCGAAAGAAACAATGCTAATTTCATAATTTTTTCAAATGTCAAACAATACAAAATGCGTCAAAACATAAAGAGTCACACGATACTCAATTTCTTGAATGTATGCTTAACATCTTTAAGATGAAATCATATTTCATTACTTTTTTCAGCTATAAAGATTCCAATATAACGAGAAAAGGTTTTTGTATACGATACGTAAATAAGATGGAAGATAATTACAACGAAGTCGAGGTGAACTTGGTTGTCCACTATGCAAAATTTTTATATGTACTTCAATTTATCTGTCCGACAAGGTATTTATCCGTTGTGCATGTCTCAGAAATGCAAGATCAGGTTTCTCGGAGGACAAATTCTAAGAGACAATAAAACATTAAACGGTCATGGCCGATCAAGTTCGTTATTGTCGTCTATCACGGAAGAAGAAAGGTAGTCTTATTAATTTATTTTATTGCTTTGGCATTCAATACTTACAACTTTTATTAAAGTTGATGAATATAAAATTGATTTAAGTAAATTCAATTAAATTAAAAGCACTAATTAAATAGAAAATTATGCTTATTTAAAAATTAGAAATAACCGTTTTGTCGACGAGCGCGGCATTAGAAAATATGTTTGTGAATAGCTAAGTTGTACAATAAACGTTAATAAAATAACTAAAAATATTATTTTAGGTACTTTATAATTTATTGTTAGATTTTAAATTATATTTATAATTTTATGTATTTTAATACCTGTATCTTAATATATATTTTATACACATATCACACATTAAAGTGTTTTTATTATGCAACTCATGAAATTTAATATAAAATTTGATATATGGTATTATAAATAATTTGAATATCGGTTTTATATAATTCTAATAATACATGATTAAATATACAAATACGAAAATATTTTTTTTAATTATATATACTACATATTAATTACTATATGTAATATTTTTTTATATAATACATATTAATTACTATATATAATATTATAATAATTTTTCATTAATTAGTTGAATAGAAACTTGTGTGCATACAATTTGTGCAACTATAGTTTGTGCGTTTATTTCTTATAATGGAGAAAGTATGAAAAATTGTACGAACAATTTTACAAAAATAAAAGGACTATAAAAATAGTTGAAACCTAATGTAACCAAATGTCATGGTGTGAAAGGGGCAAGTGATAAAAGTCATGAAGTCCATGGCTTCCCAAAGAATGTTTCTATTGTAAACATAGAACTTCGATACAATAATATCCAATCACGATTGTTGCGATTATCGCACCATATGTAAATTTTATATGTAGCCGATCATAGAACATCGGTTCAGAGTGCATTGTCATAGCAGATGTGAAAAGAGGTAATCACGATGGTTGGCTCTTTAAAGTTAGCAGGCAGTAGTGGGTTACACTTTCAGAGTAGGGGAACGGCGCATATAAGATAGGATATGAAGGGGTCCCGTCCTTAGTTTATCACAAAATAACCGTACAACTCTGTTGGCAAGAGTCTTCTCGTTCGCATTGAGTCCCTTCTTTGTACCAGTCTCTTTCGCGAACTTATCGACATTGAGATCATTTTTTGTGCGACCTTCAAAGAGTTGTCGAAAGAGTTGCTGGTGTTCAAGTTAAAAGTCTTTTTAAGCCTCTTGCAAGGGATAATCAATCGTATGGCGTGATCGCTATAAGGATCTGCTCGCATTTTTACAGACGTAAGGACAGGAAAGTACAGAGTGTCGTGTTTCTCGGCAAGAGTACTGACAGGATGGCCTTCGTGAGGATAGCTTCCACTCTGCTTCTGGCTCTTTG
This sequence comes from Acromyrmex echinatior, assembly GCF_000204515.1. Next base: position 909,024 of record NW_011626992.1, on the reverse strand, counting down.
TGGAGCTGTCTTGGTGTCCTGCGAGGACCAGAACGTCACGGAAATCAACAGTGGGCTTAATGAGCCAGATTTCCCCACTCGTAAGACTATCATGAAATAATTTCTCTCTCCTCTCTCTTCCGCCTAATTCATATCATTAATCAATTGTCATATCATTATATTAAATTGTACTTCACACGATTATTAGAAACTGAGACGGTAAACTAACACTAATTGCTATGCGGCGTGCGCGTTTATTAGTCATATATATCGGTGGTAATATTCATTATATATTCTTGATCGCTTAAGACACAATAACACAGACGCATATAAATGATTGTTTTTTATGAAGCTTAACATTAAAAGTCGCATTAAAAATTCTAACATCGTTGTGACATAAACGTTTGTTAAAATTATAACTTCAACACATATTTGTATTTTTATGACCGTTTATAATAATTTATTTATTTATTTATTTATTTGAATTTTAATGTCGGAATTTGTTGAAATTTCCAAATATTTATACAGCTATTGTTCAATAAATTCAAATTATTATAATATTATTAGAATTATGTTAAAATATTGTTAGAATTCTATTCAATAAATCATTAGAATTTCGAGAAAAACGCGGAAGAATCTATTTTTTCACGCACTTTCGAAAAAAAATTTATTATTATTCTATTTGATAATTCTCGCTATTAACAATTTGTTAAAGCCTATTTATTTGTTATAATTGTATATAAAAATATATATTTATTTTTTTATGTTAGCATTCATTTTACAATGACAAGAGAGAGAGAGAGAGAGACAGAGAGAGAGAGAAAGAGAGAAAATGTGTGCAACCATGTTGATTACGTGTGAACGGAAAAGATAATAGGAAATGATGATTACGCACGAGTGTAATCTTATCTTACATTTTCATTTACATTTTCCACTGAACATCTCGAGCATATCTACCTTTCTCTTTTCGTCGTAATCCGAAGAAATATAAACAATGGGCATACCGTATGATTACATGACGGAAACCCATTGTCTTGATTACACTTGTGCTCTCTATTATGAGATTGTCAACCATCAATCACGCGAACTTTTCCGCGGCATTTTCAAAATTTGATCAAAACTACACGTTTGATTTTTGTGAATTGATTTACTTGCTAAAATATTTTAAAACGCTAAAGATCAAGGTTTTTTGCATTACTAAATATAAAAATACTTTATAAATTTTAATTATTCGTTTAATATATATACAAATATATATTTTATAAGTTTAACATAACAATTTATATAATAACTTTTTATAACATTAAATATTATATTATTTTACTATTCTGCATTGTTATATTATTCTGTTCTGCATAAAATCTCAAACTAAATTAATAATAGTATAAGCAATTCTCGAAAATGCAGTGCATAATGATACATAAATACTTATAATTATTGTGAATAAATTATTTTAATTTTTTTTAAATGGTAATATTTTAATAATATATAATAATAAATAGCAATTTAAATAAATAAATAATTATTAATAATTATTAAATTTCTAATAATTATTAAATGATAATAGAATAAATAAATGCCAATAAAAATTTCTAATAATAATTTTAATAATAACTTTTAATAATGAATATTAAAAATGTTATTACATTTATCTTGTTTTTTTTTTATTAAAATTAATATTAGTAAAAAACGGCATAAAATAAGCGTAGGTATTTATTTTTACATATGAATAAAGCAAAAATTTTGTATTGTCATTTATTTACAGTTAATACTAGAGCATTCAGAATTTAAAAAATCTCAAGTCAGCATCTTTTCATAAATATAACAATACTGTATAGAAATCAAAATATGAACACATAAATTGTAATATGATCTTGATATTAAAAGCAGAAGGCAATAATGAAGCTTACTAAAAAATTTATAAAGAATTTAATAATATCGTTTTGCATCAATTTTTCTATCAATAGCAGTCATTTTGTTCTCATCATAATTAGTACTCATTGTAAAGAAATTCGTTTCTTCTAACAATAATAATAGTCAATCCAACAAAATAATGCATGTGTGCAAAACGACACTGGTCATGGTACTCTTTGCCGATATAATATCTCGGATCATGACGTAACGTTTCTCAACGACATAGCGAAGGTTATGTCAGAGATTGCGTAATTTGCGGTGTCGAGAATCGACGGCAATCGTTTGGAGAAAGTACTGGTAAAGTCGATGTTATAACGATGTACACAAAGCACCGATTCTTCATTCCGTATACATTACAGTACAAGTGATGACATTTCTTTGAAGTACAAGTTGGATTAGTAAATTAAACTCTTGAAACAAAGATGCAAAAGCTACACCATATTTTCTTTTCATCACTTCATGGAGACGAGGGAAAAACTGAAGCTTTAAAAAATGTTTCACATCTAACTTCTCAAGTACAGCAAGTAGAACAAGTCATGTAGAACAAGTCAAGTAGAACAAGTCATCATAACATAAAAATGGCGTCAAAATAATTCCGAAATATGATTACATCTCTTTTTAATCATGATCCATTTTAAGTCATCATAACTTGTTTTGCTTAAATTTCTTCTTTATGAATCTTTTCCATTACGCTTAAATATTTGAAAATAATGGCTTAAGTAAGTATAACTTATGTGAGCATTTGTTATACATTTATGATGAATTTTGATCCAGTAGCTTCTAATTCAATATCTTCAACTTTCTGAGGCTTTAAAGCGTGATTCATTATCGAGCTTGACATCACTACTTTTGAATTATTTACCAAAAAATTATATAACCAATACTAGCATATACTATTGGCCACAATACTCTTTCTTCATGTCCTACAAATCGACTTTCTTGCTTCGATAGCAATAAAACAGAACCCGTGGTATACTTTTTTCTTCTTTGTTTTTTTATTTTACCCACGCTCGTTCTTAGTCGAGTCGATCGGTGTCTCGAGTGAAAGCGGCAACGTAATAGCCATGCCAGTGATGCGTCAAGTGGTCCAGATTCCTATGCGGAACGTAATAATAATACAAAAGAATTAAACGTTTTTATTCTTTGACATAGATTTTAATAACAAAGATCAAATGTTTGATACATTTAAAATTATCTTGGTCTTTGCATTATTATTTTTTTTTCTTTCTTGCTATTTCAGTCTCTCGTAATTAATTGATGATTAGCATTACGAAATCCTTGAAAGTAATGATTTAAAAAGATTTTGCAAAGTGATTCATTGAAAAATAGGGAAGGGAGGGGGATATTTCCATATCGAATAATTTCCATTAGAACAAGTACATCATTCTATTACAATACATGATAATAAAAAAATAAGAAGACCTCGATAGAATTACTCGAGTTAATGGCAAATATTTTCTAGTAATAGTCCATCATTGAAACTATTATAGCATTAATATCGGTTTTGTTCATTCGATAATAACGAAATCATAGTATTATTCAAACTTCTATAATATATTAAATCTATATGCAAAAATCTTAATGATTTTTTTAGAGAAACAAATGATTAACCTAGATCAACATTTATGTGCATCACTCAGACATAATTAATTAATGAGATGATTAAATACAGAAAAGAAATGAATATTAAGTAAATCATTAAATATTAAAATAAATAAAAAATAACTTTGAGTCACTTCATAAACTAAAATTTTTTTAAATAGCCATATAACATGTATATAAATTTTAAATTATTCAATATTTTTGTACACTATTAATATTTTATATATACTTTACTATAATTATTATATAACATTTCTTATTAGAGATAAAAGCAATAATTATAAATAATTTTAGAAAGTTTCACTTTCGATGCAAAAATTACTCATTGTTTTCATGTTCTAGAAGCACATCATAGCAGTCCCATGAAATCAAGAATGTTCTCCAGAGATGTAAAATTATATTTTTTCAGATCATAAAACATAAAGTACACAAAAATCATTAATTTAAGTAAGATATTCTAGTATCCACATATTTAAATCCGGAAAGTACATTACATGTACACTCAAGGAAATTAATAGGAACTATCAGATACGTGCGTTACCTGTAAAGACTAACGATTAGCATTACTCAATATCGTGCATGTTACCATTATGTTAACATTATTAGCATGCCCATTATTAATTACATAATTTTCATTACATAATTTGATTGACCTACAGTCAAGTTTTCTTTTTTCCTCAGCCGAATACATACTACCATGCAGCAGGAAAGATCCAAAGATCGAAGCGTGCTTTCTTAACATGCTTGCCCATATCCATCCGTATTTGCTAAAAGGTGAGTAAAACAATTTATCAAATAGCAAAATACATGACACGAGCTATAGAAAACATAAACTACATAATCGCATCGCTTCAATAGTGTTACTAGTATTGTATCTTGATGTTGACGTCAATTTGCTTTACAATTATAATTAAAGATTTTAATATAAAACAGAAAAAACAGTATATGTCAAAAGATTAAAAGAACATGTAAATTTTAGGGGTTATATCAATTTTTTGCTTAAAAATAAGTTTAATTTCATTTACCATAAAATTGTATTTCTTTATTAATATTTTATTTAAAATTACAAGCATACGATTTGTCACTTCTATAGTTGAGCAATCAATTTAGATGTGCCTTGTAATATTTGTTGCTTAAATACTAGTTCGATAAAAATAACATCAATCAATGAAAAATATTAATTACTACTAAAATATTAAAAAATAAAAAATACTACTAAAAAAGTTAAAATAATGTAAATATTAAAAACAATAAATCATGTATATTGCAAAAATTTTCGTATAGCTATTTTAATAAATAAAAATTTTATTTTTATTTTTTCTTTTCTTTCAAATTTATATGATATCAATTACCAAAATAAATCTATAAGTTATAAAATGTTAATATCGATTATTACATAAAGTATATTCTCATGTCGTAAGAGCATAAACTTTCCTCGAGTTCAGTAAATATCGTGAAAATTTATACAACTGATTTAGACTTACAATGATGTAACAGGCGAAGTCGGGATTCAGAACTTCGTAGAATAGTATTGCGATACAATTACATGAACAACATCATTGCAAAATATTAGCATCATACGATTAATTTCAAAAGAGTTAAAAAATCATTCCAATAAATCATCAAATACGAAATCATTCAAATACGAAAAATGAAATAATAAATCATGCTCTGTAGAGACACCTTTTCTAAAAAATAAATAGAAAATTTATAAAATACATAAAAAGATGCTTGTACAAAATATATATAATTAAAAATAAAGAAATAAAAAATATAATATATAGGACTGTATATGTGATAACACCGATTATAGCAATCAAAGCCTTAAACAATCTAGCTGAATCTTAAATGCTTCTATGATTCTGTGTGAATTTATAATACTACGTATGTAGTCCTTTTGAAACACGCGCCGAAATGATTTTTCGGTCTTGAAACATTAATTCTACTAAACTATCGCAGTAATATCACGAGTTAAAATTGACTAGCAATTTAACAATTTTTTTATGCTTTTTCGCATCTTCGAAGCGATCTTAATTATGCTGAGTGACATATTAAAATCTGTAAATAATTCATTTTTATTGTAAAACATATTTATTTAAGATTCAACCGTTTAAAACTTTGTTTGTTATAAAAAAAAATAAAAAACCTATTAAAATCATTTAAAACGTTATCCAAACCTATTACAATTAGAGAGACAATCATCATCAAACTTGTCTTATTTACTGCTGAACATAAGCTTCTCTTAATATTTTCTATTTATTTCGATCCTTTCGAATCCAGTTTGTATTGACTCGCTTTATAACGTCTGTCCAACGAGCTAGTGGACGACCCCTTCTAAAGGCATTTTGCCTAGATTATCATTCCATAATTCTTTTGGTCTATTTTTTAGTAGGCATTCTTGCAATATGTTCGGCCCAATTATATTTTATGTTATCCTCCTCATTGCGTCTGAATTTTAGTTCTTTCACGGATTTGCTTATTTAGTACTCTGTCTCTTAATACGATTCCTAACATGGAGCGTTCCATTCTTCTTTGGGCCACCTCAATTTCTTTTATAAATTTTCGTGTTAAAGTTTCCGATCTGTAAGTCAGAACCGGCAGGACACATTGTCAGCAGATCAAATGTTTTACGTTTAAGGCACACAAGTATTTCAGATTTAAAAACATGTTTCAACTTTCCAAAGGCTGCCCATGTCAATCCAATACGCCTTCCAATTTCGTCAGTTTAATTATCTCTCTTGGTCCTGATCTCAGTAGCCCAGATATTTATAAGATGTGACCTGAGCAATTTCCTTGTCTTTTATCAGGATATTTCAGTTAAAAATCAAGTTTGTCATAAATTTTGTCTTTCTATTTATTTTGAGCTCAACTTTATGTGAGGCTGATGTCAACCTTGCAAGTAATGTTTCTGTTTTTTCTAAGCTATCCGAGATCAACATTATATCATCAGCAAAGCGTAAATGATTTAAATTTTCTCCATTTATATTTATATCCTCAACTTTATGCTCTTGAACATGTACTCTAAGAGAGTGGTAAACAATTTAGGGAAGATTGTATCTCTTTGACGAACACCCTGTTCTATTCTGAATTTATTTGTTTTCTCATGCACTCTTACACACTCTGTTGCTCTCTCATAAATGTGTTGCAGTATTGCCACATATATATGGTCTATCCGGCACTCGGCTAGCGCTTTAAACAATTTGTTGTGTTTGATGGAGTCAAACGCTTTCTCGTAGTCCACAAATATCAATACGAGTGGTTTGTTATACTCAATAGATTTTTCTATTATTGCTTTATGACTTGTAAGTGATCACTTGTGTCGTAGCCTTCTCGAAATCCTGCCTGTTCTACGGGTTGATAAAAATCGAACTTAGGTGTAAAACGTTTAGTTAAGATCTTTATGAATAATTTATGCAGATATGGGAGTAAGCTGACTGGTCTGTAGTCCTTTAGATCCGCGATATTTCCTTTTTTGTATATAATGATGATAACTGCATTGTTCTAAGCTATAGGTATCTTAGAGAGACAATATATATTATAAATTTATAATCGGCACTTTGCATCAAATTAGAATTTAATTTTTAAAACATTTTGTTCGACGTTTATAATTTGAAGAAAAATGTATTAATCGAGCAAATTTTAAATTGTTTTAAACAGATTTAAAATCTAAAAAGAATATATTATTTTTGTTATTGAATAAATTTTTATTAAATCATAATATTAATAAGATTGTAAGATTTAAGCTCAAAAAATTACCAAAAATGGATATAAAAAAGAATTGATAAATCGAACTGAAAGATAAAATGCTTATTATAATAAGCTCGGCTCATTAATTCTTTTTATATCCAATTTTGATTCATAATAATAATTTAAACAATTCAATTAAATTAAGGGAATACTGACATCATTTGTTTCACTGATTAAATGCAATAATTTTCATATACCTTTTTGGTATATATAATTTTTACAAATACTTTTACAAATTTTTACAAATTTTTACAAATAATTTTTAAAAATACTTTTCTAGAATTAAAGTACACGCATTAATACTACACGCATTAATACTACACGCAGCCTAATAGATGGAATTTCGAAAATGCCGAAAACAAAAAAATTTTTGAAATTGAGATCTTTACCATTTTTTTTAGTTCAATATGACGTCTGGAGTTGTCAAGTCGTTTAAATAGATTACTTAGATTTTGGGTTCAGGGCCAATTTTTGGCCCAATAAAGCCCAAATTAATTTTTTTTTAGTCTAAGTATCTCATCTAATGGTCTTCTTCAAACCCTATAACTTTTATTTGAAATATTTTGTTCAAAAATGTATTGTTCTCGAAATATTTTGTGTCAAAATTAAAATGGCCAAATATGTTTCGTACCAAATCGTATCAAAGTATAAAATCTACAAGATTTCAGGATTTGACTATCTAGAATATTTATTTCAAACATGATCTTTCGACTGGTAGCGTTATATATATTATACATATATAGCGTTATATAACTCTATATATATATATATATATAGTTTTTTAATACATATAAATTTAATATATATAGTTTTTCACATTTGCAATTTGAAACAATCTCGTGTCAGACTTAATTCGATACGAAATTAATATAATAATTATAATACGAAAATTTACGTATGTATGACCGACATTAATGTACTAATGTGTCAATGTACAGTAAATCGTACGTATGTAAGTCTGATTTAAGTGAAACAACAATCCTTTCAGAATTCAGCCGTTATTCAGCAACTTCTTAAATTATTGTCTGTAAATATATTTTATACGTCACAACTATTGAACCATGATTATAAAATTATATAAATTTATCATATGTCCTCATCACTCTATTTAACAACATAAAAAATTCATGCATTAATTAGAATACGTAATAGTTATTAAGTCACTATGTATGACCTTTCAAATACAGATACGTGTGATTGTAAAAATCCTTTCAAATATACAATTCAAAATCTCTCTCTCAAGATTAAGTCTACTAATTTTAATTAAATTAGTTTTGATCGAAAACTCGATATTACAAATATGCTGTATAGACTTTTCATTACAAAATTTACCGAGAAATTTGAATCGAAAGTATGAAGACTGACATACGCAGAAAGACCGGTTTCATTAAAGTATCTAAAAATTTAGCTAGATATAAATCTATAGTAAATAATCTTATTAGACCATCAAAATAATTATATATAATAATTATATAACGCTCAAACTATTAGAATGTCAAAACATTGTGCAGCATTATTTATTATGCTTGAGCATCTTACATAATTATCTTGATAGAATAAAATTCATCCTATAATCAAATACTTTCTATGAAAATCCATGCACTGCCATTATTCTCAATAATTGTGAGCTAATTGGAAATGGTTTCTAATTGGATTTTTTTAATAGGTATCTCGGAATTGGATGTGCCTCCTATAGAGCCACTGGTAATTCCCGAACTAAAGATGGAAAATGGTCAAGGTCCGGTGCGTGTTAGGGCGATTTTCACTAACATCACCACGATAGGAACAGGAAATTACAGCATCAACAAAGTACGACTGAATATATCATCATACAGAATCGATATGCATCTTTCGTTGCCGAAGATTGATATTCATGGTAGCTATGACGTAAACGGAAACGTACTTCTCTTTCCCATTCAAAGTCATGGCAATTTTTGGGCATTATTCGGTAAGAATTCTCATAAGGTATAACAAAACATTATATATATATATATATATATATATATATGATAATTTTATTAAATAAATATGCTAGTCTGCTGATTTGATATTCACACTTTGGTATTTTATGATATTTTAGGTGACGTAAAGGCAATCGCTCGCATACAAGGTGTCGAGGAAGTGAAAAATGGTATTCGTTACATGAAGATCTCTCGATTGCTAATCGACTTTAGTCTCGGTCGAGCTAGATTTCGCATAAACGATCATCTGAATGGCAACAACGTTATCGGTCAGGCGATGAATCAATTCCTGAATCAGAATATTAAAGAAATAATTGAGGAAATGAGACCCGCAGCCAGCTCAAGTATCGCTAAGTACTTCAAGGACTTCCTGAATGCTATTTTCACCAAAATGCCCCTAAAAGTTTGGGTGCACGATACGTAATAGAATAATCTTTTCCCAATTTCCGGACATACAAAATTCACGATATCCATGACTTGTTGATTACTTCATCAAAACATGAACGTACATTTCATAATTGCAAAAAGATATCTATACAGAATAAATTATTTCAGCAATAATGTTGAAGCATTGCAATGTTGCTGCAATATTGCTGAAATAATCTATGCTGTATAGATACCATAATCCTTACTATAAAAATACATAATAAATAGTGAGTAAGTAATCATAATTTGTTAAGATTTATAAAGATATTCACGAATAGGGCTGATAAAACATACATAATCTATCGTCCAAATAAAATCAATTTTTTTTAATGCAACTTACACTTATTTTAAATTAAAATAAATCATAACTACAAAGTTATGTATTCAAATCGATTTGAAAATAGCCTATGTGTGTGTGTGTGTGTGTGTGTGTGTATGTGTGTGTGGGTCGATAAAATGTAAACAATGTTTCCAAACTTTGTTTTATGTTTTTGAACTTTGTTTTATGTTTTTGTCAAGTTTACATTATTAAATTTTTTGTTAATTGATGTAATAATTTGCAATTCACAAACATTTATATTCTAATAGTATTAAATGTTTAGTATTAAATTTTTTTTGTTAAATTATTATGTTGCGATTTATCATGTCATAAGATTTATCGTCACAGGAATATAATGCAGAAATATTATCATGAAACTGTATAAAATTATAGATATATTAAGTAAAGCGCGTAAGTGTTAGTAATTTTATCACATTTATACAAATTTGTCTTCAACGATATAAATATGTCTACCTCGAAATAAATAAAATGTAACCATACAGCATTTTTACCATTAAGAAAAAATTATTATAAGTTAATGAAAAAAAAATTATAAGTTAAAGAAAAAATCTGTCATCGAATCAACTCTAATTATAGAAAAAAATCAATAATTGGTAATAAAATGTTTCTCAAAATTCTAACTTTCTTTTCAGATATTTATGTTTATTACTTTTTATTAAGGAGATAAAATAAAATTTTCAAAAAATCGAAAAATTTATTTTTACTTTTTTCAAAAGATTGATGTCTTAAAAATATGCTCTAAAAGGTTTTTATGAAATTCGAAATATTTCTCGAGTTACATGAGTTTTAGCGAACGGGCGTATAGTACTATAATAAAAGTAAGCATCATTTGATCTGAGAAAGAAACTGTACGCAGGTAATAGATAGCTAGATAGATAGATAGATAGATAGATAGATAGATAGATAGATAAATAGATTTCTATTAAATAATCAATACTGAAATTTTAAACGCTTTAAACTTTTTCTCAGAACTACTTTTTTTTAACTGGCAGCATCTATAACTCGAACAATTTTCAATCGATCGGCCTCAGCTTTAAACAGTAGCTTCACAAAATGAATAATAAGAATTTTTTTTATTGATTAGTTAGTTTTCGAAAAGCGAGATGTTAAGAGGCTCAAAATATGTGAAATTAAAATTTTTTTTTTAAATCGATGCCATTTTGTAAAAAAAGAATTATTTTAAAAAATTGTTACGCTTAACTAAAACTATTATATACTCATACAGATTCGAAATTTTTAAGAAATTTTCATTTTTCAGATAATTACAATTTGAATTCTTTACGTCGCCGATAAATCATGTTTTTTGAACACGGAAGTCTACAATGCAACATCACCATGTATTTATAATATATTCAGATATACAAAAATTCTTAAAATGTCTTCAAAGTGTACCCAATTGATATATCAATTCATATTTTTTCTAAGACTTATATTTATTTTTAAAAAAATTGATAAAGAAAGATCTTTTTAAAGCCTTTACTCTGTTTTATTCCCTTAATATGCCACTATGAGTGCGTTTCACTTGACACTCGCAACGCTAATGGAATTATTTCATTGTTATTTATCAAATGTTAAATAAGTAAATGTTAAACAAATGTTCGCGTCGTAAGCAGTCAAATGAAACGTACCTTGTGTGTATATATGATACTTAGAAACATAAAATTCAATAGCTCCAATTATTGTTATGTATTTTATACGTAAAAATAATATAAAATAAAACTTATTCTGAAGTCGAAAGACCTCACATAAAGGAATTGATTGAAAGTTAAAATTGTTGAATTGTGTTAGACGACTTATTGTTAGATACAATTAGATTTTACAAGATTAGATTTTACAATTAGATTAAAAAACCTTCGTTTAACGATAAAGATGTTCAAGTCTTCGCTAATACATGAATAAAATGTAATTTCTTAGATAACATTATATCTAAAAAGAATAAGAACATATAAAAGCGATTACAAAAAAGCATAACATAGATAAATGAAGTACTTTAAATGGAATAAAGTAGGCACAACCAATCCGCCACTCCAGACGCTCGTAGATTCACACTCTGTAACACGCTTGCGAGACGCTCGGCAGCGCGTTGGCCGATAATGAAATTAGAATCGTGGTAGGACATATCATTCGACCTCCGACCCTCTTTTCCCAGTTCTTTAAAAGTGAACAATGCGTCTTGAGTAGTGCGGCAACGACGCTCAACCACGCACGTAGTAAACACGTGCGCGCGCCACGAATCAGACGAGACAAGACAAATTTATCTTACTGTGCGTGTGTGTATAAGTATTGTGTATTAAATATGTCTATTTACCGTAAGAGTGAGTAGTCTTTCAAACGACTAAATCGGTGTCTGTCGCTTAAATTCTCCGAAATTCCTCGACCCGGATTTTCTGCTGGTTGAAGTGACTGATACAGTGCATCCGATCTTGCGACGCACAAAATTCATACCAGTGTGAAGAAGTGTACTAAATTAAATCGACATTATGGTTAAGTTCACCAAGCGACAATGGCTTACCTTAATTGTCATCAGTATCGCCGATTTTGCAAATGCCATTTGTGTCTCATTGCAAGCACCGTTCTACCCTCAAGAGGTAAGAATCGATTATTGTGGATTCTTCAAGGAAATTACATTAGTGAGTGTATTTGGCGGAAAAATTTGGAAGAGAAGAAGCTACATAGATTGAGATAAGATCTTAAAAATTTGTAGTTTTTCACAGATATTTGTAGTGGAACGTAGAATAGCTTTGTTTATTTAAAAAAAGAAATCTCCCTCTCCCTTCAAACAATGCCACTCTACGTTGTATACTGAGAATATTTATACAAAATTAAAAATTTCTAAATCTTGTCTCAATCTATGTAGTTTTTCTGTTAAAACTTTTTCGTTAAAAATTTTTTTTCGCCAAGGGATAGAAACTAATAATCGTAATTTTTATTTAAAATCCCTGAAATGAAAATTTTTCTCAAAATTTTTTATATAATTTTTCAGAATTTCTATATAATTTTTTTGAATTTCTATATAATTTTATATAACTTTCTCACATTTTTTTATACAAATTGGAACATTTTTCAGAAAATCTACATCTTTTCTCAGAATTTTTTATATATGTTAAAATTATGAAATATTATAAGATTTCTAAGATTTTTTGTAAGTAATTTCTGAAGAAATGTTATAAAATCTAAAAAATTTTTAAATATTTTTTAAAAATTATGGGATGAAAAATTTCAGAATATTTCAGAATTCAGTTGTATGAAAAATTCTGAGAGAATATGTAAACTTTCCTAATATTTCTGAATATTTCTGAAAAATATTCTAATTCGTATAAAAATTATGAGAAAAATTTTCACCAGGGATATCATCTGAAACATCTCTCGATATTTAAGTTTCTTTCACGCAATTTCAAGTGATAAAGATGTTTATTACTTGAAACTGCACGCGTTTATAGACATAACAAAATTATTATCATTGACTTATGGTACCACTAAACGTAAATAGTCTACTTCGTAATTTATGAATTATAAAAGAAATTTTAGTCGTTATTGTCGACAAGATAGAATTTCAAATGTAATGGCCGAAATATTTAAAATTGAACATTCTTGCTGTCCTTGTTATGTATCAAAATACAAAAGGTCATCAGAAATAGAATATATATAAACATTTCTTTTGAATTTGAAAATACAAAGAATATGTAAGTACATGATTTATCGTGTTTCAGATAAGAAGATTTTATATCATATAAAAACATTTCATTAATAACGGAGGGTTTTTAAAACCAAATGTGGATAATTCTCTCACGCTTTGAATCAATTTTCATCAATTTAGCGCCCTTAGACCCGATTGCACCAACGTTATTTTGACTTTAAACGAAGTTTAAAGATCTCTCTTTCTTTTTTTAAAACTAATAGAAAGACAGAAAGGGAGAGAATTTTAAGTCATGCTTAAAATTAAAGTAACGTTGATGGAATCTCTCAAGCATTAACGTTTTCAATCGTTATCGCATTATTTTTTACTTTTTATGGCTTTCTTCTATCGCATTCCGTTTATTGAATTATAAATTATTTAATGACGTATAAAAATATAAATTATAATATAATATACAATAGAATATATATAAACATTATATAAAATGTATGTAAACAGAGTATTCGATAAGTTTTGACAATGCGCTCATGAGCAGATAGAGCGGACTGAACTGAGTCAAAAAGTTCTTTACCATTTTACAATTTTTGTAATAGTTAACAAGATTAATTACTAAAAGCGCCAAATATTGGTCTTTAATAATTTTTTACTCAAGTACTATCAACTTTACAGAAAAAACAAAAAAACAAAAATTATTTATTTTTTTCTTATAGAGCTCTAAGATTTTTTTTCAGAATTTTTTATCTACCTTTTAATACTGCATTTTTTTATTGGCAATTATTTTTATCAACATGAGAAAATGCGGTACTAAAAAATTGTGAAAAAATTCTCAGAATTCTATGAGAAGAAAAGAAACAATTTTTGTCTCTTGCTGTTTTTCTATAAAATTAATAGTACTTGAATAAAAAATTATTAAAGATCAATATTCAACAATATTTAGTAATTAATATCTTATTAACTATTGCGAAAATTGCAAAATGATAGAGGACTTTTCAACTCAGTTTAGTTCGCTCTATCTGCTTACGCTTTATCAAAACTTACCAAACATCCTGTACATACGTTTTAATATATGTATCCTTTATCATTAAATTTTAAACAGATTTAATTATCAAATTTGCAATAATTGAAATATTAGACGCAATAAAACAATTGATAGAAGTTAATAAAATATTACGTCATTTTTACAATATTTGAAGCATTTTCGGAGGCGTCGAATTATCTGAGTTCAGATCATTTTTTTTTTCAACAGTACAAAGGTCAACCTACGTTGAAGAAATCTTGTCGATAAGTCGAAGAGTCTGGCAGGTTCAATTAATTTATTTCTTAATACAATATGTATTAAGAATCTTTGCGCGCGCAAAAATAAATCAAATTATTATTTAAAAAATGTAAAATCTCAATATGCCATGTTTTCTATGATAAGAAGAAGTGGATATTCATTAAAAAGCAATTTTTATTGGATTGCGTGCGTTATAGCACGTCAGAATTTATTTGTGACTATATATAAGTTAAAAATTTACGTACTTATCTTACAAACCTATAATAAGGAAAGGAATTGGAAATGAAACTTCTCAGCAAATAAGCCTATATTGTAATTTGTTTCTTTATTGTATAATAATATATGAACTGTCTAATTCTTCTTATCATTTATTTAATCAATTAATCACTTTTATCTCATTTTTATTTTTTAAATCTTTTCTAATAATATTGAATCTATAATTGCAAACGTGCAATAAATTAAATTAGATAAAAATAAGATTAAACACATCATTCCAATGTAAATCGCAACAAATGTCAACAAATTAATTACTCTTTCGCAAATTTAAACAAATGTTCAAAAAAACACATGTCAAATGCGTGCTACGAATGCTACACGTGTCCGAGAATGTTGTTCATCTATCGCAAGACAAATGGCGACATTCGATAATTTAGTTTGTATGTAGTCTCGACGCGTGGAGCAAAGCTCTAAAGTTTATCGGGATATTATCTCGACATGTATTAATTGCAATGCGACGCGATAGTCGACAAAACTGCTGCGTAGCTCATTGTATCTTCGAGTTGCTAATATTTCGAACGGCTCAAAATATTAATGAATTAATATATACCATGTGCAATTAATAATATATGTGCAAATATAATTGGCAAAAACATTCCTTTTTCGTAGGCTGAAAAAAAAGGAGCATCGCCATCAGAATATGGACTAGTCTTCGGGATTTTTGAATTGGTGGTTTTCATTATTAGCCCAATTTATGGACAACATGTAAGTAATGACATAATTAATGTATAAGATACATTTTCAATGTCACGACATGAACTTTACGCTATAAATCAAATTATCACATTAAATTGATAAAGCTAAGTAATAAAATTTATCCGTATATAATTATCTGTAGATTATAGATTGTTCTTTCAGTTTTCAATTCGGCCATAAATAAATTATAAATTATTCTTTTAGTTTTCAATTCGACCATAAATGTTCATTCATATTAAGTATTTAATCTGTGCAAAAATATTTGTTATGAATAATGTGGCTATCATTACAAATAAAATATTGAAGAAGTAAGTATTATTAAAAAAGAAAAATAATAAAAATAAAGAGCTATAAATCTTACGAGTACATAAAATTCGAATCGCAAGTGAACCTATGTAATGATTAAGGTTGCAACACGAAGCGTTGAATCTTGCCATTTTTCAGGCTCACCTATATATGTTACACGTGCGGATATTTATAAATTACCATTCAATATTATATATTTGCATAATCACGTTTTAACAAAAAAAATAATCAAAAGTTTACAAATACCTATTTTCAATAAAAAAAATTATACATCAATATTATAAAACGACTCAGATGACATACAATTAATTTAATAAATTCAGAGATAATATGTCTGATATATCAATTTAATATAATCGGTATAAAATAAAATAAATAAAATAAAATAATACAAAAAACGTTTCGACCTATAATTGAAATCATTATCAATGTAATACAAATAACTAATTATTCTAGAAATTGAATTTAGAAAGTCTACAAAAATGCAGTTACTTATAAAAACTTAATGTGTGTACGCTTAGAGATATAACGAGATATCTTACAGTTATTGATCAATTCTAATGCAGAATCTTTTTACTCTGTTAAATGTCGACTCAAGGATCCTCCTACCATGTCTTTGTAAATTTCGTCAGACAGAATCCAAAGAATAAAATGTTCAAGTCAATCTTATGGTAATAGGACAACATGAGATCCTTGCGCGATCCAAATATTGTATTAATAAATTAAATTACATAGATATTTTAGTGAACTGTTTTACGAAAATCACACCGTAAGAAAACATTATTATTTAAAAGATAATCAAGAAAAAAATTATATTTTAAAACATTTATAATATTTTGTTTACATTTAATTTTGCATCAAAATGTAAGGCGTATATATATAAAAGTTGTATTACTTTTAAAATCTGTAGAGTTTAGAATTGAAGAATGTGAAAAGAGAAAGAATATATACAAAAATATTTTATTATAAAAATAAAACTTATGAGGAAGACGGTTCATTTCTATTAATATATTCTTTCGTCAATTTGAAATCAATATTTCTTTAACTAATAATATATTTCAGGATATTTTAACTATATAATATCAACTAAAAATATCAGTCAAAAAATCAATCAAAAATAAAAAATAATTTAATATCAGCCAATATCGTTCAAAATATTTTGATGATATTAACCCACAAATATGCTCTGAAAACTGTAAAAATCAAAACCACAAATAGTTTTATTTATGATGATTTTATGCAGTAAAATAACTATATTTTTCTCTGTAGTTTTAGGTCAATAACTTTTATACAAAATAAGTAAACCTAAATAAACGTTTGCATAAATATTTATTATTATTTGATTAGTATATTTTTATAAATACACACATTCTTCAAAATGATATTATTTGTCATAACTTTTGAATTTAATTTTTACTGTCTTTCGCAGCTCAATCGAATCGGTCCGAAGTTACTGTTTAATGGCGGTATCCTGACTACAGGAACTTGCGCCATATTTTTCGGTTTATTGGACAAAGTTAACGGTCATTATCCTTTCATAATCCTATCTTTCGTGATTAGAATTGTGGAGGCAATGGGAAATGCTGCATTTCTAACAGCTAGTTTTGCCATTATCGCCAAAGAATTCCCCAACAATGTTGCTACAACGTTTGCCAGTTTGGAAACTTTTTTCGGCTTGGGTCTTATCGTAGGTCCCACTGTAGGAGGGGCACTCTATCAGGTAACACATTCTTAATGATTTGCTCTTTTCTTGCTTATATTTTAAACGCAGATATCTACATTTTATACATATTCACAAAATAACACGTTAATTGCAGCACATGCGATATTTTTATCTAAATGCCAATAATGTAAATAGGTATTAGAATTATTAATATTATATTGGTTATATTAGATAGGTGGATATACTACACCATTCGCAGTGCTTGGCTCAGCATTGTTTGTAGCAGCAGTTAGTACTGCTTTCATTTTACCCGTACATAATAACAACGATAATGATGCACACAGCACTGGAGGTATTGTTCGTTCAAATGGATATTTAAATCATATGATCATGACTTATTGATTTTACGTACAATACATTATTTGTTACAATTCGTAGGAGTAATGAAAGTTTTAAAAATTCCCGGCGTGATGATCGCCTCCATGTCAATAATTGCAACAAGCATGAGCATCGGATTTTTACAAGCTACACTTGAACCACATCTGAGGCAATTCAACTTAAGCCCAGTCGTTTTAGGATTGATGTTTGTGATTAATGGCGGTACCTACGCGCTAACTGCGCCTGCATGGGGCTGGCTTTGCGACAGTTACTGGCATCCAAAGGTAATTTCGTATTGTAAATATAGAAAAAAGATTATTACGATTCTACATAGAATTCTAAACTTGAATTAAATTATCTCCATAAATTACATCACAAATAATTCCAAATGTAATCTCGAGTTAACTTCCGCCCCAAGGTATTATATCAAATTTAAGATCATCGTAAATATATATTAACGCAAAAAAGATATAACGCTCTTCAGATAGCAACTGTTGCCGGCTGTTTTCTTGTAATGATCGGTTTCTCGCTGGTCGGTCCAGCGCCGTTCATTCCGTCACCCACCATAATCTGGATGCCTATCAGCGGCCTTGTGATCCATGGCTTAGGCATGGCTGCTCAACTGGTTGCAAGCTTCACGGATGCCTTACGGACATCTATGTAAGTCGTACAAAAGAATAATTCTCTATTTATGAATTTCAATTATTTTCGCGCAAATCAATTATTGCAGTTTAAGTTATAAATTAATGAACTTCTAACGTACAAATATGGTATTTCAAAAATATTATGGGATCCTCAATTTACGTTAAAATATAAGTTTATTTATCAATACAAGTATATAATCAAATTGAAAAAAATAATATTCGCATTTTTCTCAGTTCAAAGTTTATATGTATTTATTACAATTTTTAGTTGCACATCATTTTTAAAAATTTATATTTGGAAAAACAACTTCGAGAAAAATTGCCTTTTTTCAACTTTTTTTTTAAAAAAACGTGTTTTCCGTAACTTTATAAAATATGTCAGTTTTTAAAGGATTTGCGTAAAAAATAAAATATATCAAATTGAAGTTTATAAAATGCTTTTCTTCTTCTCTCTTTAAATTTTTGTGCAAGATACAATTGTTTGAAGAAAAAGTTTTGTACGATGATTTTTTTGTCTGAAACTTATGGTCCATAAATTGTGTAAAAACGATGTATTTGAAAAAATATTAGAATAACGATACTTTCTGATCTCTTAATAGATAATTTCCCTTGAATTTGGCGTTCATAGTTTTAGAACTAATAGTTTCGGAGATACAACTTAGTATAGTCTTATTCAGACAGTTAATTCTGATAATGACTGATTGGTGCCGCAAAGGCTAAGTGTGATGTATATACTTTTTTTCTCATATCTTAATCATGAAAATATGAACATTAACTCTCACTATACAGAACAAAAAAATCCCTATGCACAACGGATATTTTTATATATAAAAAATAAGAGCATAAAAAACCACAGCACAAGTTATAGTTTGTGATATTTAATTATTATTACATTAATTAAAACATTAAACGTTTCGGCCACAATCTGGCCATCTTCAGTAATTCAATAATATTCTTAAAACGCAGAGTTGACATTAAATTCAACAGTCGAGACATTATTATTGGGCAATTTGATAGAATTCTATTCTCATCCCATCCTAAATTTCATGAAAAAAACAGTAATGTTACAACGCCAGTTGTCATATCAAGAAAAGTGTAGAACAAGAATTTCCAGATTCTAATTTAAATAAAATTGTATATATTAAAATCTTCTAGTCGGAATATAAAGAAATAGAATCATTATCTGTTTTACAGCAAAAAAAACCAAACGATGAATCTCAAGTATTTCTTTTACACAAAATGATCTTTTACACAATTTGAATATAAATTGTATTAACTATAATATTACGCAATTTGTGAAGTCTGAGATGAATGGTGATACTTCCTGTGCACCTTTAAAATTGAATACAGTTTCAATTAAAATCACGACGATCCTAACACAATTCATTCATCATACAATATTAATATTACTCCTAAAAGATTTAATGGCAATTTTGATGTACGTAATATTAATGAACAATGGCTGATAAATCTGAGCAATGCTAAAGTTTCAGATAAAGCCTTAGTCTTATTACAATTAGGTCAACAATTTAATTTACCTAACAACGTAGTTAGTAAGGACGGTATTACACGTGAGTTCATCAAACACGTGGAATATAATCCTTTAGGGCGGATGATGTAAAAATGTTAGGAATGAAACTGTTCAAATTCTTAAAGATGGCCGGAACATTTAATGTTTTAATTAATGTAATAATAATTAAATATCACAAATTATAACTTGTGCTGTGGTTTTTTATGCTCTTATTTTTTATATGTGTTAATATTAGAACCACGTTAGTTTCAAGATATCCTTTATTTAATCTCTCAATGAACATACGTTTCAATCCTTAGTTTGGATTCTTTTCAATGTCACATTTAAATTGACGAAATCATTGTGTTTCCTGATACAAGTTTCGTTATAAGATGAAACTGACATATGTTCATTGAGAGATTAAATAAAGGAATTATTTCACACGTCAAGATCAGAGATTTCACATTTCAAGATCCAGTGCATGTCTCACAAAGGCATTAATTTATTGGGCGATTCATCTCAAAGAAGTTTTGATTCAACACGCACGCGCGCATAACTCTATTTATATTAGTATATTATATATTTTAAATATTAGATATTACACTGTGTGCATATGTTATTAATTCACTTACATTGCATAATTTTTTAGTATTATCATATACAGGCATTTTATTATAACTGATAGTTGATTATAAGGTTAGGAAGTAGAAAGGATGAGTAAATAAGGAAGCATTTTTAGCAAATTTATAGTATACGTTATTTGCGCTGAAGAAGGTTAAAAGATTAGCCGAAACATGTATAAGTAATGAAGTATAATATATAATGAAAGTATAATATATAATTAATTTAAAGAAACAAAAACTGCGCACCGTCTACAGTGCCAATTCCTAATTGCTTGTGTATACGATTTTTTTTAAATCATTTTGTTTTTGTTTATTTATACGTTATACTGTACAAGTAATGATATAATATATAATTAATTTAAAGAAACAAAAACCGCGCGTCTACAGCGCCAATTCCCAATTGCCTGTTTATATGATATTTTTTTAATTATTATTTTGGAAATTTAGTTAGTAATTTATTTATCACTTAAAACAAAATATTCTTTTTAAACTAATTATGTAAGTAAATCTTTCTCGGTCGTGTATCGGAAACTATTGGTCATACGAAGATGAATAAAAATATAGGAAATTTTGTAGAATTTTAATAGTCTTTAATCTTCATAAGTATTATTTTGTACATAAAAGTAGCTAAATAGCTAAATCTGAGATATTTATTAGAGACAAAAATTCAAATTGCCAAAAATACAACATTCTTTAAAAAATTTTATTACAAGTATTAATCGTATGACTTTCAAGAAAAAACGAAATTGTTCATAATTTTATTAATTTTCTTTTTTATAATGGCCTTTATTTCGATAAAATAAATATTTTCTGAGATATTTTCGAAAAATCTCATTATTGATCAGTTTTATGAAGCTAAAAAGTTTTCCAAGTTTGTTGGCGATCAGAACTTTTAGTATGTTGTATAATACATCATTTCGAACAACTTCTCGAAAACAAATCTTTTAAGACAATTTTTCCTCTAAAACGCAAAAAAAAATTTAATTTTCCTAGGTTAAAATTGATAATGCTTTTAATTCGTGTTCCATGTCAAGATCATTCGGATTTCCAAATAATCTTGAAACTTATGGCCTCATCAGCGGATTGTGGACAAGTACGTTTGCTCTCGGAGCTTTCATCGGTCCTAGTATTGCTGGAATTCTACTGGATAACATCGGTTTTAGAAATGGTTCTATGTTTATCGTGTTACTTCACATGCTAGTGGTATGTTTTCATTTTGGCACGCGTTTCTAAGGATTACATACGTATTAATATATAATATATAAATTCACACAAGAATCATACAAGCATTTAAGATCCAGCTAGACCGTTTAAGACTTTGATTTCTATAGTTTGTATTATATTGTATATAAAATATGTCCATTTATATATAAATATAAAAAATTATATATAATTTTATATAATTATATAAAATATTGTATATAAAATATTTTTTCCCAGATAAGAATTAAAAATTATACTCAGATTAATGCCTAGGCATAAAACTTTGTCTTACTTAAATAATCATAAACTCTTTGAAAAAGCAAATTATTGGATTTCGAGAATTAACAATCCGATTATCTACAAATTGCATGAATATCTTGAATTTGAATTTTCAAACAGTATAATTATTCAGTTTGGTAATAAGTTCAGTTATAATTGATTTGTGTCTAAAGCTTGATAAATAAAATTGCTTGTATTATTTTTTTCGCAGGGCGTGATAACTACAGTGTTCCTGAGCTGTAGTCGTGCACCCAAGCCATACATTGAAATCACTACAGTGGAGAATCTCAGAGCACCACTGATGGAGAGTGGCCGATTAGGCGGTAGCAGCAGTCTGCATCAAAACGGACGAGGTCAGGGTGTGCCGATCGACAGGCCCGGCGGCATGAATTCGCTCATCGTGTGTAACAGTTATTCGAATAGAGCCGGTGCATGGTCCAGGGCGTCGTACAGCGGCCGCTACTCTCATAGTTACGGTTCCATAGAAAACAAACGTTATCTGGAATTCACCACGTGATAACGAATGTTCAGCATGGTATCCGGAAACAGTCATAAAAGTACAAGATTCTGCCACTCCACTCGTCGCTCTCTGATTCCCATCATCGAGATCATTCAATTTGCAAAAATACAAGAAACTGTTTCTCATTCAAAAAGAATGTCAGGCAAAAACTATTCTTTTATTATTCGTTTTATCGGTAAGCTAACAATAGCCACAAATTTAGTTTAATTTAGAAATTATAATATATATCTTTATAACAAAATCTATATAATAATATATACATAATTTTATAAAGTCCACTTAAATTTACAATAATATTGTATTATGATAAAAGGATAAAGGATAATTTTTATAAAGTGGCACTGACATTAAAAAAATAACTTAAGCATGTCTATTAGCACAGTAAAATTAAAATTAATTTTATCTTTATCAAATACAAAATTTTAACCTATGCATACATAGAATATGTATCATTTCTTTGATGCCATATAATGTGTCACAATTATACTAAATTATATTAAACCGAGTTATATCATCATAGAGTAAGATATTATGATCATTATCATAAAAATTATAAAAAATTTCCTCGCGAATCAACGATTTAATACATTAAAAAAGAATACGCAAATTTCTTTCTCCCGCTGTCTTCACTATTTTAACTATACTACTTTAACTTTTTACTTTTTTTATTTTTTATTTTTTTTTTAAGTAAGTTTTACAATACTCTTTACAGTACTAATTCGAATAGACGAATGTAATTTGCAATCAAATGTAAATGTAATTTTAGAAATAATGATATGTAAATTGTGAGATTTTTTATTTCTTATATCTAAGATTTTAAAGACTGCATAAAAAGTTACAACATTTAAGAGATGAAACAACCAATCTCAAGGAATGCAGAAAGTCGAATGAAACATATAGTGGATGCATAAAACGCTTCAAGCAGTATTCACAGAGTACATTATCGCCGATCGTTTTATCACGGTTTACTTAACGGACTCAAGCTACACTGTACCCTTTCTGTTAGCTCGATTCTTCAGCTACTATTATTGTTACAATAATAACATCTACACACACGCGCGCGCGCGCACACACACACACACACACACACACACACACACTGACCGATTATTTACGAAATTTACATGCGTAAGTAGCATCTGTAATACACTCTCGAATTTTCTAGAGGCACTTGTTAAATTTCATCCGGAATGTACATTTTATCAATACGGCTTATGATAATCGTTGAACGGTGTTATCGTCTTAAAGAAGAAATATTGTCCTTATAGTATGCATTATAAATAGTAATAATTTACGTAATAGTTAATAAAGATTCTTCATTTCATATAATATTAAATTTGATAGTGTAGACGGCGTAATTTGCTATATGAGCAAATTTGCTGTATAGCCATTTTGCTATATAAGCTTTTATATTATAAATAATTCAAGTAAAGGCTCTAATGAGTAAATTAAAATGTTAAAAAGAAGCCTTTAAGAACTAACACAAATTGTATAAAAGTGTGTACATATACTTTGTTAAAAAAATAAATATATATTTCGATCCTAATTTGGATCTTCTTTAGTATATAAACTTAATATTCACAGAAAAAAATAATCATATACATTGTTACGAATATTGAAGTAACAATCGTCAAGATATCGTTGATTTTATTGGAATATAATAAATAATCATATCTTGTTAGATGTGAGAATTATCATAGTCAATATTTGATCATATTTACTTTCTTACATCAATTCTTGATGATTGTTACTCCGATATTCGTGACAATGTTTATTTATAATTTTTTTTTCTGTGAAAATTTATATTAAATTTATACTGAAGAGGATCCAAATTAGAATCGAAATGTATATTTATCTTTTTTAATCAAATATATATAATTACACACTTATATAACCTGTGTTGGCTCTCAAAAGCTTCTCTTTAACGCTTTCTTTTATAATGTAAAACAGATCGAATATTTTGCTATACTTTATAATATCGAGGAAGTCAGGAAACTTGGCTGATATTCAATTGATGGAACTTGAATTTAGAATTATGCGATTATGCCGTTGCATAAACCTGTACTTGCAACGGCATAATTCTAAGTTCGAGCGCCAACAAAAAAGGTAACGGACGTTGTGGGTGTTAATGGTGTCGTCGAAATCATATGCAAATGATTTTCGTAACAAGTTTGCTGCATGATTATTGCCAATCATTATTGCAACTGTTACACGAGAAAAAATCAAGGAAACTGAATAACGAAATTGTAAATATATTTTAATTATACATACGCTCTCAATCTTTTGGAGTGAAAATTGCATTAGTCTTAAAAAAAAAAGAATGAAATTTTCACTCTTTTGGAATAAAATTTTACTCTTTTGAAGTGAGAATTATTCCAAAGAAATGAAATTTCACTCCTTTTTGGGATCCTACTTCATTTCTTTGATTTTCACTCCAAAAGAGTGAAATCTGTCACTCTTGTTTAAAAGTGAAAATATTTTCACTCTTTTTTCAAAACTGGTTCAATTTTCGATCTTTTGAAGTGAAATTTCATTCTAAAAGATTTAGAAAGTATTATTTTACCGCTGAATAATTATTAGTAATGTATCATGTTTGAGTAAAACACTTCTTAATATTATGTTATAAAAAATATTGTAAAATAATTTTATACATAAAAATAAAATAATAAGGGATAAATACGCGTATAGTAGCAATTGTAACATTACAAGTCTGCAAACACAATAAAGATTTTTTTTATTTAAAATATAATTTCCAATTAATTTCTTTAATTCTGTGAATGCTATTATTGTTTTATGAATACATTATGTAATTAACTACTCTAATGAGAATAAAATAACGAAGATCTGATGACAAAAAATAATTTTAAAAATATGCTGTTTAACAAAGCTTCCCTTTTACACATAAAATTTTGAATTTCTTTAAAAAAGAAATGAAAGAAGACTTTTTTAACTGTTTACATCTTACATACTAGAAGCTGATGCATTCCTGTAAAAAGATATGTATCCTTTCCTCTCTTCTTCATGAAATTCACTTTCATAGATCTCTCATTGCTTTTAACTACCGTATCGATTTGCCGAACGTGCTTGACAAACGTACTTCTTTCTGCGCTCGATTTGAATTCCAAGCTGTTCACGCATACGACACGCCCACGCACGTGCACGAATTCTTTAACAATGTATGCGCGACTGTCTCTTTCCTCGCTCCCGTCTGTGGATGTATAACAATACGAAAAAAAAGGCGCGTTCTGTGAACTCCGCACGTGCAAATGTGTGCGTCGATGATTCATAACTCAAATATTAAAAGTAGATAATCTCGTGAAAGATAATTCCGAGAAAGGACACATTGCTAACATGTTCGATCACCATTTTAAGATGTTTAAACTTATACATACCTTTTTCAATAATTGAATTTAAAGTTTAAGTTCTATTTATATCATACAACAGAACACATTTGCATTTTCATAAACAAATTGTGACGTTTGATTTGTTAAATTTACTTTAAAAGTAACATGAAAGTATAATTTAGAATATTAAATTCAAAAAATATTATTTATAACAATTCTGGGAGTTATATGTACATCATCTTATTATGAAAACTATATCTTTTTAATTATATTTAAATTTTTTTTTAACAGACGATTCAATTTTTCTTTATAAAGTTATCAATTTCAATAAGAAATACATGCAAAAACTGTTTAAACTTTATCTTATCTGACTGACCGAACGTTTTAAGTTTATTGCGAGAATTCAAGCATCTTTCTAACTAATTTTATTGTATCTGCACGAGAATGTGCAACACGTAAAGCTAAATAACGCGCTACTGTTTCCGTAACTATTTCGTATTCCGTAGATCGTCGTGTTCACTCGTGTGCATCGACCTGTCGGTAAATGATTCTGCTATTTCTACAATGTGCTAGCAAAACTCTATTCGGCACTTCTTGCTAAAGATTGCTTTTCGCATGTATTATGTGATCGTTGCATATAAAATCGATGATTGACATATCAAAATTAAATTATTTCTTTAAGGAGTTCCATTGTATTTACATGAAATACGTCAAATTCGCGTGAAGTAAATTAAAGTGAAATAATTCATAAAAAATACATAATAAATCTAAGCAGAGAATCGCCATTTACGTCAATTAAATATTAACATTGTTCGTACCAAAAGTTATATTTTACCTTTGTAAAACTGAGTTATGTTTGTAAAAATGGAAAAGGCACTTCGTGTGTACGAGCGGAAGGAAGCAGTGAAAGAGAATAGACAGAGAAAGAAAAGGAGAGAGAGAATTTGAGGATCTTTGTCTTACCCTCTTTAAACACAACCGCGCACAAAAGCGAAGTGAAGGAACGAAAGGAAGACGAGGGAATTATTAACGCATACGGCGTTGTTCACCGGTGTGCATCGAAGTGTCCGCCGAAGCACTAGCTTCCCTTCCTTCGACCCGACACCCCACGGTTCCCTTTTCCCCACGATTCTCAATGACGAGACATAAGGCGTTACGTCGCGAATTCCTACGGATCTTATCGTCCCGGCTGGTTGAATGCAAGAATTCGACCGGAAGGAACAGCGTGGTCGAGGGCGACGCGATTGCAATTATTGCAATTACGTAATAATCGCTCCCTTGTGACGTAATCGAAGAAACGGTGTCCGAAATTAATTTGTTTTTAAATTTGCAATTAAATCTTCGTTTGCATACGTTATACTGCTGGAATTAAGAATTCCATAGACAAAAGAAAATAAAATTTGAGGTAAATGATTAGTCAAAACACTTGTTATTATTAATACATGATGTTTAATTCAAATCTAGTAAAATCGGAATTTGAAAATTTTAAACAATCTTCTTAGAATTCTTTTATAAGTTCTCTTAGAGCAGGCCCGTGTTTCGTAATTTTTAAGGACAGTGTCGGTGTTGTTGCATTGTCGTTGCAGCTTTTTAACCATATATTAAAACCTGCGCAACAACAATGTGACGATATCATTACAGGGAGTTACAGAATAGGGGGCTTATAACCCTATTCTGTAACAGCTGCAACTCTTAACGATTGTAACGATATCGTTACATTGTTGTTACTCTTTTTTACTACGTACAAAACCTGCGTAAGGACAATATAACGATATTATTACATTGTTGTTGCGCAGCATTATACTATATATAAAATTACTTGCGCAATGATCCATTGTAACGATATCGTTACAGTTAAGAATTTATACAGAAGAGTTATTAGATTAGACTTCTATTCTATAATTCTTAATGACTGTAACGATATCGTTAAATTGTTGCGCAGGTTTTATACAAGTAAAGAAACTGCGCAAAGACAATATAACGTTACAATCGTTAAGGCCCGGTTGTACCAATATTATTTTGATTTTAAAATTTGCAAAACTTAAAACTCTATCTCGTTTTAAAACCGAAAAGAGACAGGAACAAAGAGAATTTTAAGTCTCGCTTAAAATTAAAGTAACGTTGGTACAACCGAGCCTAAAAGTTACAGAATAGGATCCATAACTTTTTAAAATCAAACATTTTCGTCTATCAAATTGTAAAAATCAAAGCAAAGAATATCTATTTAGATATTTGATTAAAAAGTCCTAAAAAGATTTCGCAATGTTTTTGTCAACATAATTTTTATGGAGTAAAAAAAAGAATAACTATTGTAAATATCGAAAAATCAGCTGTCGTGTAAATATAGACAGGTACGTTAGCGTAACACCTTGCTCCACACTTCCCTTGTTCCTCGACCTACCATCAGGTGCACTTATCAGGTGAGGTGCTGCCACCTGAGTAGGTACACCCACAGGTAAACATAATGCTCACGCACACGTACACAAGTAAACGAAAAGGAACAGGTCTGTGGAAAGGGGGTTGCCGGTCGTTCCTCCCACCTTTCGCCCTGTCAACCGGTAGAGGGGTCCCGATGCGCAGGCGCAAAGACCCGTGGGTCCTTTGCACTGAGAGCGAACGGCTGGGACTCGACTTCGGAGACTCAAAGTCCGTTTCTGTCGTAAGGGAAGTTGCCGCGGAACGTGCTGATCGTCAGCGTTTCTCTTAGCGGTTTATAACTTCCATCCTCCGCGAGTTCTAGTTTTGATTTTTTTTTCTTTAATTTCATCTCTTCTTTCTTTCTTTTTTTTCCCTTCGTCGCGATTTGTTCGCGAGTGAAACGTGCACGATTTTGGGATTTCGGTACATTATTAGTGACGAAAGAGAAAGAAAGAAAGAGAAATTACTCGTGTTTACCAGTGTGCACTGTGCCATGGGGATCTAGAAACATCGGTCAGGGTGAGTTGTTAATTACATTATCTAACAAAATTTTTTTCACTTAATCCTAAAAAATATAAAGAAGAATACGAAAGACTTTATGAGATTAAAATTATGTAACAAATACTTCTCAGAAAAAATATTTTGTTTAAAGAAGAAAACTAAATCTTTCAGTTTTATGATTATTTATAAATGCAAAGAAAAATTTAATAAATTTTAAAATTTTGAATAGATTGTGTTAATCTTTTTACGTGTTTTTTACAATTAAAAAAATAGCGTTTACAATTTTCGATAATAATACAAGCAAGCTTAAATGGATATAGAAATGATGAGAACATTAATCTCTTAGAAAACGTCTATTTTTAAAATTTTACAGCTTCTCCTTAAGTAAGATTTATTATAATTTATAATTTTCATTGTACTCCTTATCTCAAAATATGACATTATCATAAAATATAACACTGTTTCAACGCGACTATATA
The DNA here is from genome assembly GCF_000204515.1 of Acromyrmex echinatior. The sequence goes on along the minus strand of NW_011626992.1, from coordinate 879,302 downwards.
GATTTTCCCGTTCTGTAAAAATTAAAAGTGTCCGTTTTCGAGTATTGATAAGAGTTTTATATGCTTATGTCTCTCTCTCTCTCTCCCTCTCTCTCTCTCTCTCTCTCTCTCTCTCTCTCGCATATTTATATAAATTATTGTTCCTTTCTTAAATATAAGATAAAGAATAAATTTTCTATAAATCAATGCTAACATAAGAAAATATAAATCCATTCAAGACATTATAAACTCACTAATGGCCTCTATAGCATCTTTATGACATTATAAAATTGTCTTAAACATATGTTCATCTGTGCCATTCACTTTTTATGAGAAGTAAAAGAGAGATAGAATATTGTGGAAAGGTGAATAATAATAAAATTGTCAATTGATTTACATGACGATTTCTAGAATTTTAGTTTATAGAATCTTACATTGTATAATACTTCTGAATAGTTGTAGAATTTTTCTGAACATTTGTTTCACGAATATCGAAAGGCGATATCTAATACGCTCATCTAATTATCGCAAGAACATGATAATGTTATTATTAAAATATAATCGTAATTACGATCTCCTATGGAACACGCAGGAGTCTCCGCAATATTTACGTTAATATTTCCGTGGCACGAAAGTGCAATGCGATCTCCAACTCGCCATGGAGGTAGATAGCCGAGCGGAGCACTGACCGGTGATTTGAATGCGCGGTGCAGTCACCAGACGCTACGATTCATAAATGCCCCGTATCTGCACTCCGTACTTGGTAGCAGAAATACGATACACGCACGATCGTAAATATCATTGCAATTTGTTGCCAGACGGGCAGGTATTACACGAATTGCTGTTGCAATGTAAATAATTTTCTTGTAATTTTATCGTCTTAACGACATCCTCTATGGACGAAACTATGTTGTCTTTCTGCAAGAAAGAAGAATATTCGTTCCGTTTATAAAAAATAAAATTGATAGATCTACTTTCCTTTTAGATTTTCAAAAATAGGTCACGATTATAATAGGTCACGATTATATTTCAAGTTGACTTTATTTTAAGATTAAGCCTCATTTTTAAGATTAGTCTCATTTTAAGATTTAATAAATATATATAATTATGTTTGAAGAACTAATATATATATATACATTTTCGTTTTACCGCTTACCATATGGTACGACGTTCCGTTGTATGAAATACTTGGAGAAAATTATCGATTAATAGCTGGTTTCAATCGCAGCGTGGTACTGACTCTTGTTTTATAAAGCACCTTTGATTTTACGCCGAAAAAAGACTCGACTATTCCGCGTGTAGGTTACAATCAGCTAGGGTATTTGAAATTGTGATTCCAGGCGTGTCCGAGAAGGGAAGATTAGGGCGAGCAGACGAATGAACGGACGAACGGATGGACGTAGGTACGTGCGTACGTGCATATATACATCGTCGAAGATCAAATCGCGTTAGTCTAATGTCGAGAACGAACACGTTCGTACGTGGGTGGTTGTATCCACGCTGGAATCTCGACGGCGATTCAACATCCTGTGGTTTCATATCGCTAAAGGATTCCCGTAGGAATCCAATCTCACGCAGCATCTCTTTAATGTGAGAAGGGAATACAGACCTGTTAACCGAGAAGTGATAGAGAGTAATCGTAGCTAATTTAAGTAATTTACGAGTTAAGACAAATTGTAGGTTTCTACAATCGCCGCAAGCGACAGAATAAAAATATTAGAGTTTTTTTTTAAATTATATATATTTTAATTTTATATATAATTTAATAAAACTTTAGAATAAAATAAATATTTAGACCGTATAGCTTTTTTGTCATATACATGTATATTTTAATAGCTAGCTATTTAACATATGTTTAAAATATGAATGAAATATCAACAACATGACTTGCAAACAAAAGAAACATGGCATTTAAAAATGATGTTGTTTATAAATTCTGATTAGCGACGATATTTTATTTTCAATACGATGTGATGTCACCGAGGTTAATCTAACACTACGACGAGTTCATGATCTCTTCCTCCCTTTAGCTCCTCTTTCCTCCTCCTCCTCCTCTTCCTTCTCTTCCTCCTCCTCCTCAATTCGCGTAAACAGGACGCAGAAAACAAGCGTCATGCTCAACGGACTGAACGAAGATCGTGCGAACTACGGGTGCGCAATTAATCTCCATTTCGCGCAATTTCCTACATCGCGGTCCATTATCCCCCTAACTCTCCCAAGAGTGTCGGCATGCAAAGTGTGTGCGGGCCCGAATTAATCGCTCGATAACAACATGCGACAAAGTAGAATGCGAGCTTCGTATCGGGAGCTGGACCGCCACAGCTCGTTACACGAGTCTCGGAATGAACCACACGGGTCTCCATTGGCGAGGCAATCGCTTTCCGCATGTGTTTTGCATATGGACTCTGTTTGATTGTGAGGCCCCCTCGTGTCGGACCCACTCGAGAAAGATTCGGGACCTCTTGAACGTATCTCTCTGTATTGTGCGCATCCGTGTGGGACGCGTTTATTATGCTTTTGTGTGCGTTGCGTTGTGTGTACGCGCGATGTGCGAGAGGGTGTGCGCCGTCACAAAATGTAGTCGAACCGGCTACAAACGCGCACATACTTACTACAACGCATCCAGCTTACTCCAACGGCAGCCGAGCCTTGCAACTTCGTGGATGCTGGGTCTCCGAGTGCCCTGACGAATTTCTTTCTCCTGAAACGCGTACGTGTTACGGCTGCAAAGCGCACGCCGCGGTAAAAGTTTTACACCTCGCGATTTTGCACGGATCGCGGGCTTTCCTTGCGGTCGAAAGCAGTGAATGTTCCCCGTTACGATATCGCATATTAAATGCATAGTTTACGGGAGACCGAACCGCCGCGCCGCGCCGGTTTCGACTTTCCGAGGAAATGAGATCTCGCAGCAACTGGATTCGCGCGATAATCGTTTCCTTACAAGGTCGCGATAGATATCGAAGTTTAATTAGACACCAATTAATATCCAACAAAAGAAAAAAAATCATGATATCAAAATAGCTTCAAAATGCTTTTAACTGGCTCTAAAATGATTATTAAAAGTCACTTTCTGATCAATCACGATTCATTTTAACATCATTTTGGCGTTATTGTGATCTGTTGTTCTATTTGGATTACAGGATTAGCGAGAGTTCTGTAAACTTCAATAGAAATATAGCGTATTTAAAATAAAACGATAATATGTAATTCCTCTGTAAAACTGCTCTTATAACACGAAATAAAGGAGGATGTTAAAAAGAGGCCAATTTTTGTCCAAAAAGGAATAGCGTTTTTTTAATATAGATTTTGATCTTTTGAATACGATAATGTTAATAAAAAGTTCGGAATCGACAGGAAACACCGTAAAAATTAAGCATGATCTAAAGAAATTTTAATATTCTTGTTTATTTTTCAAGATGTTCCCCAAATATCACGAACTTTTTAATAATTTTATCATATTCAGGTCAAAATTTACAAAAAACAATATTTCTTTTACATACACACATCTTTTCAAACAAAAATCTGCTCTGTTTTGGAGGATATTAAAAAAAAACCGATTTTTGCCCTAAAAAATATTAATAAAAGAAATAATGTTTCTTGTAGATTTTGACCTTCTGAACATAATAAAATTTGGGGAATACCTTGAAAAATAAACAAAAATATTGAAATTTCTTTAAATGGATCATGTTATGCTCAATTTTCAAAGTGTTCCATATCAATCCCGAACTTTTTATTAACATTATCGTATTCAGAAAGTCAAAATCTATAAAAAAAAAACACTTCCGTTTACTTACATCTTTTTGGGCAGAAATCGAACTCTTTTTAACATCCTCCTTTCGAGACTCTCGTCGTTTCCGTTGTTCAAGAAGGAAAAGAGTATAATGGCTGCTGCATTCGATCTATGCGTTGGTCTTAGCCGCCGTGCATGTTCCATGAATTTCTGCAACGTCGCTCCCGGCATCGAGAAGCAGAGAGAAGCGACCGTTCGTCCGGTCGTCCGAAAAAGAACATAGCTCGGCTCGGCGAAGAAAGGCTCGTAAAAGGGGTATGCAGTCATTGCACCGCATGTAGGATCCGCGCATCTCCGCCACGCCGCTTGCAGAACAGCGAACAATGGATAATGACGTCACGAGACTGCACCTGTAGCTGCAAATGCATGTGCGCGAGGACCGTCCCGTGAATCGCAAACGTCTCGCGGACTCTATTCCGCAGCTTTTGAACCGGGCGAACAAGTGTTTGATACACAACGTATGGCGCCAGCATCTTCATTTCCGTATAATTACGTACCATTATTTTGCATATTGCTTGAAAACGTCTGACCAACGAGAAATCGAAGATTCAATAGTGCGACGTAGATTTTACCTGATCAATTTATCATCATTGTTAATACAATGCTTGTTAAAAGACGCGCATATTATCAGCTTGATGTAAATAATGTGTTTGGTTCTTCATTACGTTTTGTATCAGATAAAGTTAGAAAACTGAAATTCTTCTTTGAAAGAAGAGGATTGAAAATTTTCTCTTTAAATGAGAAAAAGATATACCAAAGTTCATAGTAATTTTATTTCGATTTCGCTAAAGTTTTATTTAGTTTCGTTTTATAAATATACGAATCTTTTCGATGTAATATTACTCAAGCATTTACATCAAGAAATGTCGCCCTTTTTCAAAAAAAAAAATGATAAATAATTAAATTTATAAATTTAAAATAAATATTTGATTTACATTTACTGGTAATAATCATTGCGAAAGACCTCGAAAATCGGATGCGAAACGCGATGTCTCTCACGAAACGTCGTGAAATATCACGACAAATGCATCATCGCGCGAAGATTTGAAGCTATATTGCGAAGTCGTAAATTTCGACAAATTATAGCCGGATCGCAACCATCGGCAAAACATAACCCTCGTTCCCGAGTAAATTCTCTCACGTTGTTGTGCAAAAATGCTGCCACGATGGGACAACGTGGATTTTTTTCGGGCGCAATCGCGCTCTCCGGCTGGACTTTCTCCATTTAAAATTCGTCTGCCTTCACCTGACCGAGTCATCGTTCGTCCGGCTCTCAAGACCGGATCGGATCGGATCGGGAGAAGGAGGCCTCGCTAAATATCTTATTACTTTTGAATTAACATATCGGTACCGAGATAACTGGACTTTTTCTTGCCGCGGCTTTCTGTCAGCACGCTGTGGAACGTAGTTAGGATATATGGGTCAGCCGGCGATCCCTTCATTGGCGCTTCGAGCGATCGTACCTGTGCGTTGATACGAACGGAGGAAATTAATTTAATTGGCTGCCATAGATATAACATGCATGCTCGAGCATGTCTTTTTTTCGACCACGCTTATCAACACTTTCGCAAGTGGTAGTTGACCGAAAGTCTGCGCACCGTCGATTTCTAATATTCGAACGGTCGAGGACAGCCACAATTGTAAATCAATAGAGATTGGATAAAATTTAAATGTTGATTCTTGTCTTCTTGATTTTCTGTCTCGCTACTCATTTGAATAGCACACAGTGAAAATCGACCGATTCTTTCACCGGGAATGTAACGCATGCAGTCGCACCGGTCTCTTTTGCGAGTCTCACCTGCGTTCCGTTCTCGAGAATGTGCGCGATTGTCGATCGGATCGACGATCGATCTTCGTGACGGAGAGTTTCTACGCGATGAGAAAAAAAACTTGCCGCATCGAATAGTTATAAAAGTCAATCGCGAGTATATACATATCGAGGCGCACGACTTCTTAGTCGCTCACTCGCTTCCTTCACCGGGCAGCTTTCATTTGAGTTTCTATCACGTTAGACTTTCGACGGGGGTCTACGACTCCTCGATAGACGTTCCAATGTATATACTGGTTAGTATACAGTAATGGATAGTTTGTCACGAGCGCCATTCGCACGGATAATTCTAATCGCGCCGATGATTTTATTCGTGCGTCGCTTCGCTGACTTCGCTTTTGTCCGTTCCAGTGTTTTGACAAAATAAAGGCAGTGTGGCTGCAAATGGCAAGGCTTCTATAAAATAGAAGTCGTCGCTAACATAAAATTTATGAAACGTGAAATTTTTTTAGTTGAAAAGCTTGGTAAACTGAGCGGGGAAAACGTCGACATACATATATTTCGCGTTTATGACCGTTTCCATCAATGTAGATTAACTTTAATCTCGGTTTCATCTTGGTTTAATTTACTCTTCATCTTTTTCTAATTCTTACAACTAGAAAAAGAAGTTGAACCGAGATTAAAGTTAATACTCTTGAAGCTTCCACGGGCACTTTCGCGAGTCCAAATTCATTCTTACAATTAGTATCAGGCTGTTCCTGATGAAGTGAATTGCAATGTTCACGAAATGTTAGCATTCTAAGAATGCGCGAAACGCATAATTTCTGTCGAGATTAAAGTTAATCTACATTAAAAACAAGCATAATAGAACTTTTTTGTAAGCCGAAATAAAGAAATTCATGTATGAACAAATTTAACAACATTTTATTACACTTTTATCAAATCATTAATATTCTTTTTAATGTATATGTAGAAGAGCACAAAATAACTCACTAATTGTAACATGAATAATATTTTATGAATTTATTTCTACGTTTCTTTCATTCGTTATTAAACGTAATCTTAAATCATTGTCGAAAGATTTAACGTAGGGGAATTAAATATTGTAAATCGCGGAACCTTTGAAAGGTGCTTTTGTGCAATCTAACATTAAAAGGAAAAGCGGACGTTTAAGTCTGAACAGTCAATGCCGGGTTAATCAATAGGAAGTTGCAGGTAGCACTATATCTTTGTCCATCAGCTGTTTCGACTCAAATTGCAAAAGCCGCTTGAGCCAATAGCTCGATACAAACTTCGGTTGCTTATCGCGTTACAGTCGACGTTACAACGGTCGTGTTCTCCGTTCACCGCTCTCAAAATGGCGCCGGGGACAGTTAGACCTGTTACGTCAGATCGCCGATTACGGTCGCGCCAAATGACGGAATGTATTCAAGGATCTAATCTCATCCCCTCGTCCTCTCTCGCGACCCTGTTCCCACCCGGGGAGATATGCAACCATGCAAAGTGCATGCTCGCGTGATGGCCGTAACTAGGTTAGGCAATTCGCAAAAGACTAGAGGTACGCGTCCTTGGCAGACGGAATCGGAAAGTACCGTTTTGAACGAACAAATGCACGAAATTAAACATTCGATCATTTTCTTTCTTTCTTTTTGCACAGAGAAATTTTCGACAAAAATAAAAATTAAAGAAACTTCATTTCTCTTGTATCTCTCGATAATTAATGGAGAAATAACGAATGATTTTGATCAGAGACTCGCGAGGTCGAAAAGTATCTCACGCAATTGGAAAGCACGTCTCTAATGCACAATTCACTTAAGGAATTACTTAAATTAATATGGACTGACGTCCAATCGATAGACGTTAGAAAACGAACGACGTGTTTCATAAATCAAACGATCGCATGAGCGAATGAGAAAAAAAAATGCTAGACTCACATCGACCGATTACACGGTTCGCAATCATTTTGATCGATGCCGATGCGTCGTTGGCCGCTACGTTTCCTGTTATTTCCCTCCTGCGCTGCTGTGCTGTCGCGTCTAAGGAATGCGATTCGCTCGATCGGCCGTTCAATAAATAATTGGGTTAACGGTTTCGCGGCAGAATCGTCGTCGCTGGCAGTCGAGGGAAACGGCCTTGATGATGTTGCACAGACGTCCTAAGGACGATTCACCCAGCTTTCTCCGAACGCACCTCTAACCGACTGACCGATCGCTCGATCATTCATTAGTAACCACGCAATTTTCTGTTGTACCTGCGGCACTTAAAGCGTTTCTCTTTCTTCGTACGTTTTATATTTCTTATTTATCTACGTAACATTGAAAATCGACTAACGAATTAATTAAGATTGCTTGTCATCGGTTGCGAATTAACGCCATTGCAACATTGAAATAATTGCCCCTTGGAAATATGATGAGACTTGTATATAATCCATCAAGAATAAATTACTTTGCATAATTGCTATTTTGAGACTGCATGTAAATTTGTATGTCAGAAAGAATACAATGGAATTAATGTTAAATATTATGAATTCGTAATATTATGAATTCAATGAGTTCTTACAATAAGAATTTTAAAAATTTGCTTCTGTAAAAAAGAAAGTACATTTTACAAAGTTATTATTGTGATATGCCTATTATTTGCTTTAAGAGATTACTGTATATTAAAAATTGCAAAATATATTATTTATTACGTTTTAGATATGTAATTACAGTATATAACATTTATATTTGAATGCAATAATTATCATATTTAATATAACATATTTAATGTAATATGTTTTTAATATATTTTTATTAATTAAAATTAATGCAATGTTATAAAAGATTAATTATTCCGATATACAGGATGCACCAAACTTTTTAACAAATCGCTTGTAGGCAAGTAGACGGACTAAACTGAGTCAAAAAAATCTTTTAATATTTTGCAATTTTCACATTTCTTTTTTTACTCAATGAATAAAATTGATATATGAAACAACTTTAAATTATTTTTAAGAATTCTTAAAAAAAATATCCTTAAGATATTTCATTAAAAAATTCTGAAAGATATCTTAAAGATGTCTTATCATCGGTTTTACCCATTTATTCGGCAATCTTCAGAAATTAATATCTCGTTAATTATTGTGAAAATTGCAAAATGGTAGAAAACTTTTCGATTTAATTAGATCCGATGTATCACCCCACAAGTGATGTATCAAAAAGTTTAGGACACCCTGTATATTTTGATCATAATTTATAAATAAATTATAGGTTTTTTTGATAACACTTAATGAAAGCTCACGTAATCTCTTTCAAATATTCAAAGAACTACGCACTCATATGACTTTGTGTCTCCTGCCGGACAAATATATATTTTTAACTCTATTTAAATTTTTATTTTTTTGTCTGGTGAATCTTCCAACCAATTGATCGACCGCATTAATTAGTCTAACCTTTCCACGATGAAGGCATCGTCGTGCGGTTATGCGAATGAAGTCGTCCTTGACGCTGCCTCGAGATTCCTTTAAGGCCGAGTTGAGCTTTCGCTGGGTATAAGTCATTCCTGACAGCTCCACGAAGAGATGACCGCGCGCGACTCTTTCTATCTGGGAAGTCTTCGAATCAACATTTACTTTATGCTATTCCTTGTTTTTTAATCGATTTTGTATATATGAATACACATCACAAAATCGTGTTATACACAAGCCGCGCTATGTTATCAGATACAGTCAAAAAGTAAAACTCCGATAATTTTTTTCCATTTTTGTACATTTTTAATCTATGATAAATTTGATACGTGAAATATATATGCGAACATTTAAGATTCTAAAACTTATTCACTAAATTTGTTATCAAAAACGTTTTCTTTATTAACAAATAAAAAAAAGACATATTTTTTCGGCATTCATCATAATTATTAATAGTTGTTTATTCATTCAGAGATACAGAAAAAATAATTTAGCATTTAAAAAAAATTATTATAATTCCACATTAATAAATATTAATAATTTTATTAATATCATCATAAACATTATTATAAATATTAATAATTTATAATAAAATCATTTTCTAATTTTAAGTAATTTATAATTTGTATAATTTAATTAATTTAATACATATTCTTTGCGCTTGTATCAGTTGTAATGAAATGTTGTAAACGCAGTATGTTGCAATAATAAATCTATAATAAAACTCAATTTGTACATTCATCTATATTTATGTCCAATAAATATTAGATATATAAAGTTCAGTCGCACATATTAAAATCTCATTTATTTTTATAGTTAGTTGACTTCAGTCGTAACAGTAAACGCGACATTTTTCATGGAAGATTACATATTTGCGAATTCATGTTCAAGCATCAAGAGAATTATTTTATGATTTCAAATCCAGTTTGTAAACTATTTTTGCAGGAATGGAATCTGTATATAATTAAACGTCAAGAATTTATTAAGCAAGAATTTATTATGCATACTTGTGTACATCATCGTTGAAAGAGTCGTGAGAAATCGTAAACGAGCTCATTAATAAGAAATTTGTGAATATTTTAAGACACAGTATGTTTTAGTACAGATAAAATTCTGTAAAAGTAGAAGAAAATATTGAAAATAAGCTATAAGCGAGTCAACTCACTGTAACTATTAAAAGATTATTAATTTTTGTAGTTCATTTTATTATAGCTTTGTATTTATAGTATATCTATTCTCGTATCTACTTTATAACACTGTATTCTTCTCATATTTTCTTTATAATGTTTTATTTTATAGCCAAAGAAAAAAACTTTTTGTAAAATCATATCAATATGGCTAATCTAATTCAGGCAATACTAAAAGTGTACACACATCGATTTAACTTTTTTTTTTATCTTTTTATCATTCCAGACTATAGATTCTAATTAACTTGCTAAATATCATGGAAATGAGATACGTAAATAAATCAATTGTTTGGAAAATAATTGTATATTCTTACATGCGAATAAATATGTCAATATATTAATAAATATAATTTTATAAAAATAATATTTAATTATTTTATTTTCTATTTCTCTAATATTTTTTTTATTAAAATAACGGAAACATATTTATAGAGACATGCACTGAGAAAAATTGTTGATTGAAAAATAAACGAATCAAAAGATTCTGGTTTATATCAATCTGAATTCTGGTTATCTCAACAGAGTTATAATAGATTTAAGACGAACAAATTTTGATTTGTTTTCCATTTTCAACCAAAATTCTAATTAACCAGATATTTTTCGATACTCACTGGCAATAATATGGTCTCTTAAAACTACTGTATATTAATTACAAGTTAAAATGTACTTATTTTGTTTATGTTTTGTTCAAACTGAGACTGTACAGTGATAACGTTTGCGGTTAAGACGAGACCACAATATAACAGAGTGTATCATGAGTTTCTCTGGCATATAACATCAAAGAAGGACTAAATTCAAAGTGTAAATTGCTTCATATGTCGTTGAAATCACAATATCTTTTACTCTGAATCTAATTCTATCCTATTGTCTACGTTTTAATTATATTAAATTTTAATTATATTAAATCGCTTGTAAAATTGAAAGGAAAGGCTTCTAGCTTTAGGCAAGGATGCTTAAAAAAATTATTAAAAGACGATGTGTTACTCGCATTGTCTTCGTGCGTTATGTCGTATAACGGTAATTACCCGCATAGATATGTGCCCTTCGATTTTGTACCGTTCGTTGACGGAAAGTGTACTGTTTCCTGACACACCTACTTATTTAAATCCCATAACTAAACAGCGACCTCCGTGACATATTGCGTCCTTCAAAATATTTCAAATATTTGTATACATTACTTATATAATAAAAAACGAAAAGTACACTGAAAGAACGACTTTATTACAATATCTAAAAATTTAACTAGAGCTCTGAAAATAATTTTTTTGGATCATCAGAATAATTAGGAAATTCCAGCATGATAAGAACAATGCTGCAAATAATTTGTATATTTTAATAATCAATTTAAACGTTTTACATAATTATTTTTATAGTCCAATATAATAATTTTTTTTTATCTGTATATAGAAGTATCTAAATTTTTAGATACTTCTGCCAAACTTTTCTTTCCGTATAGTGAAGAGAAGAAAAATATATTCTAAATTTTATATCCTTATTATTATATTTAAAAAACTGTAAAAATGCAATTAGCGTTGATGATTGCAGTAAAAAACTTCAATTTTTACTAAATAATTCTCTAATTTATATGAAAGCTAGGATTGTTGCCAAGTTTATCAAAGAACTTCGTTGCAATGTCGACATTGCTGCGCAGGCAAGATTCCGATCGCTGAATCATGGAAATAGAAATATGAACATGAAGATCAGCGACACGATGATCGCCCAGTATGGTCAGATCGGTTCGATGGTTTGACGATTTCTAAGTAGCAATCCCCGAGATCACCTATATGCACAATAAACATACGGGTACGACCAGATACGCTGGCGACACTTTCACTCGCTGCCAATGTCCGATCCAATGCAATTCCAGCAACGCTGTACACGGAGCCTGAACCAACGGAGCTGACGTGTACAGTTTCGTTCCACTGGCCAAGCAATCCGGTCTTTCGATACTGTGAATCCGGTCGTGCGAACAATGGACCTCCCCTGCGAATGGGATCTAATCTCGCGAGAGAACACGCACGATAAGTGATGAAAGTTACCGTGTCTCATGGTACGTGAAATGTTGCTTAGGAAAAGTTTGAAAAAATTCAGAGTACTATAATTCAGAGCAATTTAATTAGTAATTTTATAATGAAACTGACATAATTAAAAAAAATATTACACTGAGAAAAAAATTGCTGATTAAAAAAAATATTAGTTAACTAATAATTAGTTAATTAAAAATATTAGTTTAACTAAATCATTGTCTATCACAAATAAATATTTGTTAAGTTAAACAAATAACATGTTTAAAATTATAAAATTTTGTTGATATGACTCACATATATTTAACTTAAATATATAAATGTTTGAATTAAATAATCACTACGAATTAAACGCATTTAGTCAAATTAACTACTGATTTTTAGCTTCTTCCGCTTTTGAAATTTCCACATTTGGGTAAAACACAATTACTTATAAAAATATATCTGGAAAATATAGTGTGCTTTCCAATAACACAGACGACACGGTGTGACACAATGAATCATTGCATCCTTGTTATTTTCCAATGTTAAACAATAAGACGATCACTGTGTTATACTGTGTCACTTGTTGGAAGGCACACATAAAAAAGTATTATTGTATATTACATACAAATAAGAATATTAAAGCCTAACAGAAGCTGAATCTTTAATTCTTTAAATAATTCAATGTGAATTATATATATAATATATTATTTACATGCATTTATATCATATTTGTAGTCATTCGAACTGCGCGCTCAATTAGTTTTCCGAACTTATAAACGCAATTAAACTATTATAATAATAATATCACAAATTAAACTAAATTAATAAGCAAATTTTAATAGTAGCTCAATCCGGTATCATATTAGAAAGATGTTAATATGCTGAAAAACTGCAAATTTTATTGTGAAAAATATTACCTCAGCTGGGAGTATTGTATTACTTTAATTTATATACAGTGTCCATTAAGTATTCTGACGGAGTTCGTGAACATGTGGAACAAATTAAACTGAAACGGAAACTCTTCTACCATTTTGTAATTTTCGTAATAGTTAACAAGATATTAATTGCTGAAAATTATCGAAAATTAGTCTTCAATAATTTTTTATTCAAATACTACTTTACAGAAAAACTGCAAGAGACAAAAATTGTTTATTTTCTTCTCATAGAGCTCTAAGAATTTTTTCAGAATTTTTTAATATCATATTTTCTCATGTTGATGAAAAAGTTAATAAAAAATTTTGAAAAAAATTGTAAAATCTTTTTTTTCTATGAGAAGAAAATAAACAATTTTCATCTCTTGCAGTTTTTATATAAAGTTGACAGTATTTGAGTAAAAAATTAGTGAAGACCAATTTTCGGCAATTTTTAGCAATTAATATCTTGTTAACTATTGCGAAAATTGCAAAATGGTAGAGAACTTTCTGTCTCAGTTTAGTCCGCTCTATATGTCCACGAACTCTGTCAGAACAATTATAGGACACCCTCTGTGCGCGCGCGCGCGCGCGCGCGCGCGTGTGTGTGTGTGTGTGTGTGTGTGTGTGTGTGTGTGTGTACACATCTTGTTTCCTTGAGCGTTATCTTATTGGCGTAAAATCGACATTCCATATGCAACAATCTAATATATGCTTGCTAATAGCACAAGGCAAATCGATAAAAATATTATAAATAGCAAAAGCTTGGAACTATTTATCTCTATCGTTATGCATATTTCCACAGTTCGCTTGCCCTTAGGCATTCTGATTCATTAATTACAGACGCGAGCGACCTAATGACGAGAAACTCTATCTGTCGATTCGGGCAACCGTATTAATTAAGTTGCGGGTGAGATAGCAGATTATCAATTTACGAGATTAATGATATTAAATCCAATAAGCTTGCTGTAATAAATTTGCGTTAGTTTCACCTTAGCCTGTTAAGTTTCGCAAGCTAGCGGCGTTTCGTAACCCATATGGCGGTAGCCATTTAACACAAACAAATTCCTTCATGGCCTGGTCGGCGCGATTAACATATCTTTGTCATATCGACCACGAAGAATATTCGTCGCACCATGTGATCCTGTTGAATGACAAACAATAGCTCTCTCGGAGCGTTATAATAATTATTTCCGATCTCGGTACCAAATCGTTGCCGCAGAATATCGAAGGTCATGCGGCGAAATCACATAATTCGGAATGAAGTAATAGCAGCATGGTTTTCTACGTGCAGCCAATTCTAAAGCGTTACACCTTGAAATGCATTTTGCATGCGTAAACACCTGGGAATAAAAACGCAGCGCGTATTTTTCCCATATCCTTCGACGACAAGCATGCATGCATTTATTGCTACTTATTTTTCTACTTATTGGTATTTAAATAAGATTTTCACTGGTATAGAAAAGTTTCGTTGGAGTATCTAAAACTTTAACTAGATACAAATTTGAAAATAATTCTGTTGAACCATAATAATAATTATATAATAGCTAAAACTGGTTAATAGAATGTCATAACTTTTTATAGTGTGTGTTCATCATGCCGAAGATTCCTACATAATTATTTTAATAGTTCAACAAATTTATTTTGAAATCTATTTTTAAAAGAACGAAGGACTCTTAATTTAAAAATGATATCAAGAATATATAAGATCAAGGATATATAAGAGGAAATATAAAGAATTATTTTAAAACATAAAAAATCGAATTGGAAGTATATATATAATATAGTGTACTCGGAAATTAATTGAAAATCATATATATATTATATTTTGGCCTCACGATTGAACCTTCTTCAAATATTTAAGTTGTATGTACAAGTAATGTTACAATGAAATGAACGCAGTCGAAGAGATGGATGATATTATAAATATAGTAATGATAACCAAAGAGATGTTTCACAGAGAAACGGAAATTACTCCCAAATGGCTGGTTGTTGACGACCGGTTGTTTAAAATTTCTCGATGTTCTGATAAAAAAATCAAGTTAAAAATAAATTAAAAATCGAGCAAATACGTCTACTCTAGTAGAAATAACTCATCGAACTGGCCATACAGTTAAGTTTCGCATATCGAGAAGATGCTCGTCAATTTTTTTATTAATAAGCGTCAATGTGTTGATTTTATAATAAAGACAATAATTATTATATATAAATGTATTTAAAATAGACACGTGATAAACGCATATGTTACTGTCACGACAGACGAACACTGATTGACAAATAATAAAATAATCTTGGTATTGCAATGTCAGATTTTGTTTGTCGGAATATAAGCTTTATAGAGGCCCTCAGTGTTCATTTTAAATCTGTATCTAGCTAAATTTTTAAATATTTCAGTAAAATCGTTTTCATGTAACAATAAATCCGATATTAAATAAATATTTATTATATGCACTTATATTAATTAATTTTATCGCAAACATGATTTCTCAATAAGTCAATATATTTAAGATCAGGGTTGGGAGTAACGCGTTACTTTGTTGATCGTTACCTTGTTATAATAACGATTTTAATGAATTTTTTGTAATGGTAATGGTAACATCAGAATTAGAAAAATCAATCGTTACTTGTAACGGGTTGAAAAAGTTATTCGTTATTGAAAAAAATAACTCCTTTTTCCATTAATTTATAACGCATTACTTTTTTATTCGCGTTACTTGTAACGTGTAACATTACTCGTTCCTTATTATTTTTTAATAAGTTAAACGCGTAATGATGACAAATTATTTCAAAATGACTTTTCTAACCTTAGCACAATCTTAGTGTTTAGTTAATTAGCATTACCGTCATAAAAAATTGCAACATCGTCATCAAATTGTTTACTATAGAAAGTAATAACAAAGTAAGTGAAAAATGATGTTTGCCAATCTTGTTTAAGATTATTTATAGAATGTTTACAGATATAGTTGTATTTGCAATTTTTGATACGCGCGCAAAAGATAATATGTATATAGAATGTCATTAATAATAAATCTGTCATTTCTTTAAACAACGCAATTCTCTTCCGAGAAAGATGACTTAAAGAATTTTGAAGAATTTCCAAAGAAAAATCAGAGATGCACGAAACGTAAGAAATCAGAATTGATTGCAAACAGATAGGTCACATTTAAATTTTATTGAAAAAAATCGTCGCAATTCGTGCCACCAACTATTCAGTTACATAACATTTGCGTAACATGTGTTTTAGAAGAAAAGGTCAAGTAATATTATACATCATAAGAAAGACGTTTCCTGTAAGAATCTACTGTTTTCTACCTGATCTACAATATGACAAGAAATGGAGAAATCGATTTATTCTCGGAATGGACCAAGGACTGATCCTTTAGTGATTTACTACACCAAAACCTATTCGATCTAATAAAGATTAATTTGTAACAAAGGAAACTAATATACCGCATATCATATGTAGTTTAAAATAGAGACGATAATAACTGATAATACTTAAAATAAAATATAAATAAAAATATAATTACAAAAAATATTTTAAAAAAATAACACAGTATTTATACAATTTTCACTGTTAATAATATTAACATCAATATGATTTAACATTATGGGTTTAAGTCCACATCATGATGTTAATATAAGTATCAGAGATTTGAAATCTATACTATGTTAATATTAACAGCAACAGAATTATATAGACACAGAGAGCATGAATGTTAAATCCACACCAATATTTTTTAGAGTGTACTCTTGTCTTGTTATAATGATTGTTATCTTCAGGCTCATAAAAATATTAAGAAAATTCTTTAAATCTTTTTTTTTATCAAGAAAATTGTTGAATTATCATTAAAACAAAATAGTAATTTTACGAAAAATAAAACTATTTTTTCAAGTTTGTCTCATGTGTTTACTATATTAATCTCTCTATGTTAAATATCTTCTGTTTTTTAACTAAATCCATTTACATTTTAAATTTCCTTCGTATTTAAGATTTTTGCAACACTTGTTTTTATCGTGGATTTAACTTTCCCATTTCTATGAATAGAAGTGCAATATTCTCTCAAGGAAAAAATATAAACGCGCGTTAGCGAGCAAAAGTGATAGAAATGCGCACATAGCGCCAGCACGAGGCGAACAAGCCTCGCTGTAGCGTATAAAAACGCTTATTTCCTCAATCAGGAAACCACGATTCGTTCCACAGTGATCACCGTTGGCTCGATGGAATGATGGGGGCTACGTCAAGGTCAAACCTGATGCTCCTTGATAGATCATCCGGCTAATACACGTCGCGTCGTCGTCGTCTATCTATCCTTACGATCCTCACGATCGTGATTCTCTCATATGAAATAAACCTTTTTATAGACGACGCATGAAATGCGGTATGAAATGATGCGACAAAGCATCGTCGCCCACCACGGTACATTCTTGCGAGTTATGTAATTCACGAGTGAAAGCAAGATTGTATTGCACTCAAAAAAATCGCACGTGCCAATCTACACCAATCGGCGATAGCGTGCAATAAAAGTACGCATAAGTAAATACTTTCACAGCATTCGGTATGCATACGAGCACGAAAACTGCGTGTCACGGTGGTAGCTAAAATTCTTCCATTACAAGCGAGTGAACAAACTCACGAGTGAATGTCTAATGCAATATTAATTGCCTGTCGATGAATTGCTGGGCTGCTAGACATAGAAATTAATATTTCCAAGTAGTAATAATAATAATAATAATAATAATAATGATAATAATAGCTTTATTGTATGCACCGGTTTACAAAGAATTTATAAACAATACAGCATTAAGTAATCATGCACAATAGATGCGATTACAACTTTCTAGTGTTGATTTGATGCCTAGCTTGAATAAATAGTAATATACAATATATTGATAAAATGTAAGTAAAAGTAACACAATTACACAGGTACACAAAAAAATTTTGGATCATGGTATATTCTTATGTATTTTGACGCTCTAAAACCAAATTCGATGTTCAAATTCGATGTCCAAAATTGCTCTATCATGTAATAATTTTTTTATATCGACGAAAAATAGCTGAATTTTCTAATATATTTAATCTACCAACTTGCATATTATCATTGAACTTACTTTCTCTCATTTACTTCAGCTTCCATATTAAAAACCAGGCTATAAATAACTCTAAAAATACTGGAAAATCAAGTTATTTTCTGCTGATAAAAAAAAATTGTGACTTGATGGAGCAATTTGAATATCGAATTCAATTTTACACTATCAAAATACATAAGGATATCATGGTTTAATCTCCGGATCAAACATTAAATTTTGTTTGTGTGCCTGTGTATGGAAATAATATTTATAATTTAAAATATTTACAGTACTTACTTTGATTACAATTTCGACTTTTGATCTCAAGAAGATCCCTTTCCATCTCCGAAATCGAAATCGAGAATAGAACGTAAAAGCAATTACCGTAAAATTAACGAGAGGGCATTCTCCTAATGATAGTTCTACGAAAATTCCTTCGCATCCTCATTCTTTTATGATCTCCACACTCGAGAGATCAAAATGATCGCACACGCTTCTCCCGGTAGTCGTTGTTAATGCTCGTTACCAGCGAAATATGGTATAATGATTCCACGATGATTTCCTCGCTTTAATGAAACCGAAATCATCCGCAAACCAAGCCGCGCCTAGTCGCATTAGACTTGTCTGCAGCAAGGTCGTTTTCTCTCTCTTGTGTCTCGTCGTGCCTCTCTCCTTTTCGCGCCCATTCTCTTTCTCTCTCTCTCTCTCCCTCTCTCTCTTGCGACTGGCTGGTACTTTCATTTTACCGTCGACTGGCCGGTGTCGCGCTCGCGACCGTTTATGGCTATTAAATTAAATTCCACGTCAGGCGAATTACATACGACGAGATGTATAGCATCAGAATAAAGAACGCGCGGCACGCCGCGCCGGATTATTATTTGCATTTTATTAAAATTACTCATCTAAACGTTCGCTTCGTGAGTATGATAAGGATTCGAGTCAACGACAAGTTTTGAAATAGGATTGCACGATCGATTAATAATTTTTACAACCATGCAATAAAGAGTCGAGCAGAAATGAATTTCATAATAAAATCATTTAACTACATTCGATACATGCAATTTTAGTTGAAGCTCTTACAATATTAATATAGCCAAACGATTATACTATCATTAACGTATTATAACTGGTCATTACCGTTTAACTTCTCGCGGCGTCTTCACAGCTTGACTACTAAAAATGGTGGGTTGAGTGGGCCTTAAATTAAGAGTTTCTATGCAGCATAGAATAACGGCATTGCAAGCTGAAAGCGGGAATGCAGCCCGCGCGAAAATGCCACTCTCGAGCACCAATTTAATAACATCGACAATGCCGTGGCGTGACAGTCTATAACTATAATGTTAAGCCTCGACACGTTTTATTCTCTTAGAATGGAAATCAACTTTGTAATCACAGTTTTATTTTGCATAAAAAGTCTCGCAACTAGTTTAATCTCTTCAACCCGTACCACGAAAGTATCAATTATGATGAAGCAAATTATGATTAAGCAATAAAATTTATATATTCTATAATTTTATTTAATAATTAAATAATTTTACTCGATAGTTAAAATCAAGTTATTACTTTTATGTACTCTTTCATAATCGTTATTTTGTATAACGAGTTGATAGAATAAAGTGAATTAACATTTTATACATATATACTGTATGTATAAGAAATCTTTATTTTTATTAGCATATAATGCAAAAAATATAAATACCTAAACCTGTAAAAATAAATATATATTGCGATTAATGTACTACCAAGCTAGAATTGAGTTTCAGTAGTATGAGCTGAAAAGAGGATAATCGTCGTCCTAAATTATTAAGCGACGACTAGTCGCCGACCGGCTAGAACCAGAAACGCGACGCGATAAAAGATCCAATGGCGTGCAACGGTCGTAAGAGAAAAAAAATCACGGTGCAATGCTCGCGGCGCAAAGCGAGCGCGCTTCGCCGACGATTATCCCAACGCGGTCGCGGCGTCTTCTTCCTGGTGAGGCACACGATACGCACCTTCACCGGTACATCTCTGCGATGGGAAAAGCTCGCTCTCGCTCTCGCTCTCGCTCTCGCTCTCGCTCTCGCTCTCGCTCTCGCACCTCGAACGACGGCGAATAACACGTGAAACAGCCTGTAGCGCAATCACGCAGTTTACCGTGGAATGTCGCTAGCTCGTGCCCTCCGCGACCGATTCCTCGATCCTCGGCTGCGAGCCGTTGCGTTGCGTTGCTGCGAATATCGCAGCATAGCTTCGCTCCTCAGTCCTTAAGGCGTTCGTAAGCTTCGTCCGTGGTGCGATTTATATCGTCAGCCAGGCTCGTGCTCTCACGCCCACACGTGCAAATCTGGACCTGGTTATGTATACGTGTTGCACGTACGAATCTCGGAACGGTGCAAGTTGTGGGTCGACAAAGGCCCCGAGGGATCGTATCGCGGACTACTGCGAATCTACTTGTCCTACTTTCTAGTCAAACCAATCTAACCAGGATCGATCCTCAGCCTTTGATTTTTCTCTTCAAATGACTTTTTAACGATTCTTCAGCTTATGAATAAATATAAATTGTGTAATTATCAAAGAATTTTCGAGAAAATACTTGACCCACTTGATTTTATTCGGTCAATCGTTCATTTGATACAATATTCTACTATCAAAGTTTCGATTTTATAGAAATTTAATAGAAGAAAATCATTTTTAAAAATTAAATATTGTATTATAAATTAAAATAATTCTTTTTTCAATATATTTATACAAATTTTATAAGAAATATTTGCGATTGAGACCTAGGTATTTGAAAGAGTAGAAAATTTTTTAACTATAATTAGATAACTCAACATTTATTGAAAGGACCGTTTTGGCGAACAGGTTTGTCAACAAAAATTCGTTGCTATCTATCGCTCAGGAAACAGGTTTTCATTCGTATTTATTTTCGTGTCTCACGTTTTTCCCTCTTTATTTAGACATTTTTATCATTTAAGTGTGAAAAGTGCAATTCTTTGATGTAACTACATGCCATAGCTACTTTTGGTATTTCTCTTGCGCGTTTTATCCGTCAGCATAAGGAATTTGTACGAAAGACGCTTTCCAAATGTGGTTATGGCGCGTTTAATTACAATCTCATAATTGGTTGTTTAATGAACGCTAGGAAGGAACACATGGAAAGTTGTTACAGATGCGTTCCATCGTTGCCTGAGTATTAACATTGTCAAAAATTTCGTTACGAATGAATTTAACATATTTATGAAAGAAGTTTGTGATTATGTGGTAAACTGAAAAATAATAAATGATTTAACTGAAAACTAACAGTAGTCTCTTAAATATAACGAATGTGTACTTAAATTTCATACAAATCCACATAAAATTTTATAAAATATATTAAATTTCATAAAATTTTATGAAAACACTAAATTTCTTAAAATTGTATGAAAAATACATTAAAATTTCATATATGTACACAAATAACTTCTTGATTATACAAATACATTAAATTTAATGTAACGTATTTAAATAATACAATATTATAAAATTAAATTCAACGTGTAACTTAAAAATATATTAAATTTCATGATGTTTTGTGTACTGTTCACGGAAAGTCTCATCAACGCAGTTGATTTATATTAAAGATAACTGTTTTTTAAAAATGGATTTGCTATTATAAATGTTATTTTTCACGCATTTAATCAATGTTAATTAATACACTGTTACAAAAAAGAAATTTGTTTTCATTACATACAATGATGCAATGAAAGTAAATTTCAAGCCAGTACATTAAGATTTAATGTTGTCAATAAAAATAAAGTTATAAGTAACTGTTCACATGCATTAAATTTCATGCAAGTCTACATAAAATTGAATGGAAAGTACAGTAAATTTCATAAAATTTTATGAAAAATACATTGCGTTTCATGTACATAAACGTACTTTTTAATTAAATAAATACATTAAATTTAATGTTGTGAAATTGAATTTAATCTGTGTAATTAAATGTCGTGCCATTTTTTAACAGGAATCTAATATTATAATCATTGATTTTTTTCCTCACAATTTCGAATGAAATATAAATTATTTTTAATAAATTATGATAAATCTTAAGTATTAATTGTAAATAATATTCAGTAAGTGATAATTAAAGAACATCTGTCATAAATTTTAAGAAAAATATATGTCGCAAATTTAAAACTTCAAAATATAAAGATTATTTAACCCACGACGTTCACAAATTAAGAAGAACAATAACACAGTCTCCCTGATGGAAATAAATCACTGAAATCTGTGTCAATTAACCCATTTCAGTATGAATTTTACTGAAATGGGTCAATTGATTTCAGTAATTTATTTCTACCAGAAAAAATCCAGAAACGACAATATGTAATCTCGAAGGTGTTTGGCATGGTAAAACCAAATTCGTAGCCCAAATTGCCCAATCACTTCAGATTTTCGAGATATTCTAACTTAAAAATGCCAAAAAGGCATACTTTAAATGGGCATTTTAAAATTTCTCATAAACGTGATGTAATGGAGAAATATAGACTGCGGATTCAAATTCAACATTAAAAAATCTACAAAAATCATCTATGATTAAATGTCAACATAGTAAAATGAAAAAAATAGATATAAATATTGCAAATATATTCACCGGCCTTAAACCCGATGTCCACGATGCTAGAAATCGGTCCGAGACCTCGAAGAAAGAAAGAATTGACCAATCGCATTAGTCATGTGACCAAATTGTTCAAATGTGATTTATTATTAATTCTTTCTCTGTCCGAGATCTCAGACCGATTTCTAGTATCGTGGACATCGGACTTTAGAGGATTATCAGACTGCGGATTGACAATTACGATTGATGGTTGCCCGATTAGCCCGATTCTATTTCAGCCAATTATAATGGACTCGCTACATCGTGATTGGTTGAAGTAGAATCGGGCAACCGTTAATCGTAATCGTCAATCCATACTCTCTAAATCTCATGGAGTGAAATCTCACTCGAAGAGAATTTAGCTTGTCTTAAAAAAAGAGTAAAAATACGGCCACTCTTGTTCAAGAATGGCAGATTTTCACTCTTTTTATAGTGAGATTTACTCTATTGAAATGAGATTCACTCCACAGAAAATCTCAATCCTTTTTTTTTTAAGTGAAATACCAGGATAAATGGAATCTCACTTCAAAAAAAGGGATTGAGATTTCACTCCTTCAGAATGAAACTCATTCCAAAAGAGTAAATCTCACTTTAAAAAGAGTGAAAATCTGCTCTCACTCTTAAATAAGAGTGGTCGTATTTTCATTCTTTTTTCAAGACAGGCTAAATTTTCAGTATCTTCAAGTGAGACTTCACTCCATGAGATTTAGAGAGTAGTCTGGCTAATGTATACGTCACTTTGCATACATTCGCTAAATATTGACTTATACATTCAATATGAATTTTATATATGTTATGTACAATAGGTATGATATATGCTAATGTGTCATTTGTTGATCATATCGTCTGGAGGCACCTGGCCGGTGAACATGCAATATATCTTTTTTTTCCCCATTTTACTGTGTTAATCCATTTATAATCATAAATGATTTTCATAGATTTTTTCATGCTGAATCAAATCCGCAGCCCATATTTCTCCATCACATCACGTTATGAGAAATTTTGATCTAAAAATGCCCGAAATAGGCCTTTTTGGCACTTTCAGATTAAAATATCTCGAAAATCTGACGTGATGAAACAATTTGGGCTACGGGTTTGGTTTTAGCATGCTAAAAACCTTCGAGATTACATATTACCGTTACCGGGTCAAAATTCATGTCGGCTTGTATAAGAAACGGAAGATTATTAAATTTTGTTCTTCATAAATAATCTTCATAGTAATAAACCGCATTTAAGTGAACATATGTACTATAACATATATTCTGTATAAACTGCACTTTTGAAAAAGACTGTACGATACAACAGCACCAAGAGGAATGTCGAAGGACTAATCACATGTCGTGAAAAAAAAAGTGAACAGAAAAGAGGCGAGAAAAGTCGTCTGACTGGGATTGCCCATTTGACTTTACAAAGAGCCGATCTCGGTTCGCGAGAGAGGCGCGTGCTCGGCATGAAGATTTTTCCAGGCATTTATTCTGCGCCTGGTGACCAGTGCGTGAGTGCGGCAATTGCGAACGCCATTCGTCTACATTTATTTCTGTCACTTTGTTACCGCGTACATACTCTTAAATACCCGTGATTATTGAGAGAAATCTATGTCCTTCGAGATTATACCGTAGCGCAGTTTTTACAACACGTTCAAACCTGCTCTGTCCGATCATTGAGTTCGCTGTTATATAAATTTCGTCCAAATAGTACTTTCGCGTTACACCATCGGTTGAAAAGTTTTTCTTCACCATTAGATTTTGGAATGAAAGAGTGCCAAAATATTTCTTTCGATTAAGGAGACGATTATCTCGTCAAACTGATGATCAAATGATTTTCCAATTGTGCTAACGAGCGAATAAATATAGTACCCATCTTCTACCGGTTAACGTATCGAATCTAATTTTCTCGACAATTCGTCTTGCCGCAAAAGTTGTCTGTGATCAAATCAGAGTATTGCGACACTCAATTTTAACTATTTACGGCATAATGATCACACGGTTAAAGGATGTCTTCAGAGTGTTTTTAGATTTCACATGTCACACTTTAAAAGTATCTTGACATAACGGAAACGTAATAACTTCATTTGATTGCTTTATACATATGGACATTTACTGTTAAGTATTCATAAACGCTTCAGCCTGAAAATTTGACATTCAGTAATCAATTCTGTTGCGTCAATGGAGTCGTAAATATCCGGATAACACAATAGCCCGAGTATCCAAAATCCTATTATTCAAATTCAGATATTTTGTAACTAAACGTTCGCAGTTAGGAGACATGGATCAATAATATATGCGTATTCCTTTTCATAATGTCGTCCATGACCACCGGTTAGTGGAACGAGAAAGGGGCCGTCTCGGTGAGCGCAAGGCCGTCATAGGTAGTTGCTGCGATTTTTCTGTTTAACAATATTGCTCTTTTTTTATGTATCTACCGCGTTCGCATTTTTGCTCTCGCGACCTGGGTGACGAACGGACGTTTTATTTATGCGCTCCAAACGGTATTATGCTATCACATTCATTATAATGCATTGTTCGTGCATGACAAGCGATTGTCTGAAAAAAAGGCCGTGCGTTCTTATCTCTCGTTGCGCGTTAAAATACTTTGTAAATTTTCAGCGAAATAGTTTCTCTGTCATTGCACAAAACTAAACATCAATAGCTATTATATCTGGATTGGATCACAAATTGCTGTTGGAAATTGGAATTTGTATCAATATCGCATGGCTCCAAACTTCCGTTTTATGTGAAAGGGATCGCAATTGTTTCTAGCGTTTCTAGCATGTGCTTACGCGGAAGTTTAAAATCGCGTGCTCGTGTTCATATTTCACCGCGATAAGATCGTGTAAAAGAATTAACTGCAATCAATTAAGTATTATATGATGCCGAGTTCAGATATGAAACTAAAAACCGTAGCTATAATTTATCAATCAAGAGTTGAAAGTATTTAATTGTAAATAATATGAATCCCAATCACAAAAATTAATCGATTACTTTTTTTCGGACGCATAAATACAGTTATACGCACGAAAAAGAAAATTATTTTTTTTTAGAACACAAATACGTGTGAAAAAGAAAATAATATACGGGATTCGAATCCACCGTGGACTTACACGCCGTTTAAATGCAATTACTGTCCAGCAATGAAAGAGATTTCAATGCTCGGCGAAAACGGATAAGTGGTGACTTCAACGGCAGGTTCATTATGGTACGCTCGCGCTAAAATGCTTATTTAAGAATTCCCTTTGCTCTATATCGCGCAGATTATTCTTTACGCTTCATATACAAGTATACTTTATGACGGCGTATTATTCTCCCCGCAACGCAAAAGAAACGCTTATTGCAATACATGAATACTCATACCTTCTTTTAAGTACCTCTAGTTAGAGTAATAATTTTTTACATATCTTTTGCACCTTAATTTTTCCATTCGATTGTTATCGTATAATTATAACAAGCTGTATAATACGCAGAATATGTAAGTCTACCGATCAACTTATACAAGTGATGCAAGAAAGCTCCATATGTTCCGCATTTTTATTACCATTTTACAAGTTTTTACACGCATTATAAGCTGATTGTGAGACTATCTGTCAACAACTACTGTATAAAAAAATGAATAAAATAAATCATAATATGACTTTTTTCTACGTTTTATTCTTTGTCGAGGTTGCAATTTCTCCAGCTAGCTCGAATATCAACGAGAGAATGTTTTCTTCCTGGTGAGAAATAATTTCACTAAAGATTTCGATATAAATACAGTAATTATTTGGTAATACGTTATAGGCAGTCGCCAATCTTATCATGTAATAATTCCAGATGTACGAGCTATAATTGTGCACAGTTGAAGAATTACAGAAATTAAACGTTGCGATCAAAATTATTGTTATGATCGTTTTAATTGCAATTTCTCTAATAAGCACCGCTAATAAGCACTGAAATAATTTCCCCGCATTTGCAGCATCGAAATCTAACAATAAATTCACTGAAATTCTACCAGTTGTAATGACTGCATTCAATCAAATAATTCAATCCAAAGTATTATATCGCGCGCGTTTTTAAGCTTTTAATAATAACATTTTTCTTTTATATAGAGAATCTATCTTACGAAGAATTATGAAGATTATTAATTGAGAGTCGCTTAACTAAAGAACGTAACGATTAGAGCGATTTAATTACTCCCTATTCCCTTATTAATAGTTTTTACGCTACCTGACATTACAACTCTTTGCTCATCTTCTGGATTAATCCGTGATCTTCTACAATTATCGGCGTTACGATCCGAGCGAGTGCACTGCAAGACGGTAAAATAATCGGATAATGAACGCAAGAGCAGAAAAAAAGGACATTAAATCAATCATAATATAATAAACTCTGTTCAACACAGTCGGATGACCTTGCAATGCTGTCTATGGATGATCATCGACGAAAATGAAACTCTGAAATGACGCGTTAATTCGATGAAATAGGTGAGAACCTAAATACTGCCCCGTGTCGAATCAATTAGAACATTCAGGTCCGCCACTGTCATATGCTAATCCGCCTGGTTTAACTGGAATTCGAGATTCAACATTTACGTAACCGTCGATGAGCTCGACCGTGTGCAAAACTTATTAATGTTTCGTGTCAATATTTATTAAAATCAATGAAGTCATGCTCAATTCGACGAGCCTTTCGTCAGTCATTCTCACTTTCCTCGATTGAATATTCGAAGTATGTACAATCTATTATTAGATAATTTTAAACGAGTATTGTCTAGAAATTGATCAACAATTTTACTTATATAAAAAGTACTTTATATTAACTTTCCGAATTTATAAAAATACTTCATAATATAAATATTTATTATATTATATACATATTATATTTATTATATACACATGGATTTATATTAATACACAAAGAAATATATAGATTTTTAATATAAAATTTAATATCTCGTCGACAACAATCGGTATTTGGATCAATGAAACAAAATCTAAATGATAAAATATTTCCAAAATTATCTCTTAACAATCTTTGATATCCAAGTAAAATCATGTTATTATAAATAAATCTGGTAACGTGTTTCCAATGGCATTTGCAACTGCAATCGCAACGGCAAATTTAAACGCAATTACACCCAAGTTTTGAGCTCGGAGACTTGTCGTAATTGTCGTTTGCGGGCCAGACCGGTCTGAATAACCACGTCTTGCCTGCACAGACAGATACATGAACAAACGGTTACGTGGGTGTACGTATTGTCTCGCAAGGAATGTAGAAAGTAAAGTATCTTGGATAACATAGCCCCGACGGGAGCAAGAGTATAGGTTGCTCAGCAGCAAGGATGTGCCTCAGAGATTCCCAACACTATCATCATCTTCATCGTCATCATCACCATCATACTGCCGGCTACCTTCGTGCTACAGAAAGGTCATTACGGACGGCTGACTGCAATGCTATGAACTATTCGAGACAAAACGATATTTATTGATCGAATTTGAAAATTTTAAGCTGCCTATCCGCGGAAACTTTCACAATGTTTTTGTTTGTATCAATCGGCGAAGCGTTTCACGAATTAATTAATATATTTTTCTCCTTGTTAGTCTTAAATTCCAAATCTCTACTTACTTAGTAAGTAGAAAGTTGTATCGAGTCGAAGAATAACGATGTGACTATGATATTTAATATCTGTAGGTAGGTAACTATAGATGTGACCTGTGGAGTAAGGGAAGCACCTCAACGACATAAGGAGGCGATCGACGCGCATCCGCATCCAAACGTGCAACAAACCTTTGACATTTCGAAGATACTATAGACATCGCGATTGCACAATGCGCGCATCCTCGCACAAATATATACATATACAAATGAAGGTAGATGGCACTTTTTATCTCAAAGAGAGCGTAATCGATGCGTCCGTTGGCATACTTTTTCGATATCGGATATTCGCTTTCGGAACCAGAAAGGAAACGATCTTAAAAGACTTCAGCACAATGGAACCGGACCATCATCCGTCGCTGCGGCGCGCACCGTGAAATTGACCAGTTACACTTGTAATTAAGCATACAATAGCCCGCAACTATACGTTCGAATAGTCGGCTCATCTTAGTTCGGCACTCGACCGATAAGCGTAATAACACGTTTACAGAAATTTTACACCTGCTAATATCCGCAAATAATCGGCGATATGTGTATACGCACACGCTCGCACACGGAGATGCACTCCATGATCTCTTTCTCTTTTTCTTTCTCTCTCTCTCTCTCTCTTCTTTCTCTTTCTTTTTCTCTCGATAAAAGACTTCGCTTTCACCCTGCATTGCGAGCAATTTTATATAACCTTCTGGTAGTACTAAATGCCAACATTGCCTAATTATGGGCACATTTTTCCTTAAATATCAGATCAAAATACTGATATTACATTAATATTTTCAAGATAATTTTTAAAAGAAGTGAAACTTTCGTGATTGAAACGAAAAAAAAATTCGAGACATTAAATTTTATATTAAAAATCTATATATTTCTTTGTGCATTAATATAAATCGTCCATGTAAATACAGCATGTAATATAATAAAAATTTATATTATTGTAAACTCGGAAGGCTAATATAAAGTAGTTTTTATATAAATAAAATTGTTAGTAAGTTTCTAGATAACACTCATATCTAAAAGATATCTTAAAGACTTTATCATGAATATCGTGATACATGTATAAATATACAATATTTGCTCAATGTTCCAGTTAACAAGGACATTTAATTGCTCTACATTCCCTTTGCGTAATCTCTCAGTAAATCTGTTTAGGATATCTAAGACTGTCTCTCTTTGCTAGCCTAAGGACATTGGTAACATTCAACCGTTTCCGAAGGTCCGAGAGGCTACGAAGCGTGGGGAAAACAAGCAGAACTGGTCTCGCGTGCGTTGTATTAAACTACGCAGGATCCTTCGATCCAATCGGCTTGACTCGCAGTAATAATTCTCTGTTCTGGCGTGAACGATCTTTGCGAATGCTTCATCGCAAGGGTTAAAGTTCTTGATAGGCTACCGATGTAAATTGCTAACAGTTAAATTCCACGAAGAAAGAAATGAAGATTGTACGTAGAATCTCTCTTGCTTCTCAGGTTGAATGTATAATTTAAAATGCTGAGATAAAATATGAAAGTACGACGTATAATAACGGATTGATGTACACTTTGAAAACAGACGCAGGAAAAGGTGGACACCTTCCTGTCGTGCTGCCCTCCTGTCGTGATTCCTACGGTCATTTTGCACCGTAAGCCCTTTATCCATTAATGTTAATACACAAGTTACTTTGGGTAATGCGATGCATTCAAGTAGTTTAGTTGTATTGAATACGTTCCCACGGCGCAAAAGATTTTTTTATTAGAAGAAAATAGAGATTTTAGATAGAATTTTATTTTCATAAGCGAGCTAGTTCAATTTCCTATTCGATATGTAGGTATATGTTCGATGTAGTTTCCGTTCTTGTGCAATTAGTACACAATACTCAAATGAATTGTGTTCTACAGTTCTATAGTTTCATAGCAAGTACACGTTGCGTCATAGAGTAATTTGATTTTGACCGAATCGCGGGTGTGCATAGATAATGCTGAAAAGTTACGCAAGATTCCGTCGCGATTGTGATCAAGGTGAAAGTCTTCGAGCTCGGTAGAGCGAGACTTAGTGGTATCAGGCGAGTCCTGTAAATTATAAGCAATGTCGTTGGAGAATGTCCTTTAACGACGAGCATCAAGGAGCTCTTTTCTGTCTCGAGGATAATCGCGTGCTTCTCGGTGGACTCGCACGTTTTTCATGGCACGGTCCAGCAGCGATATGGATTCGTTCCTAGCGATTTTCTCGCCGCAGTATGTAGATGTCTATCCCACGAGTCTCCAAGACTTTTAATGTATAATTATCTCGCGTTTATATCTGCGAGCGCAAATCGAGTCGCCTCGCATATACACGCCTTCTAGGCAGATTAAGTCTAGTGCGTCACGCTGAATTTCACGGCAAGCAAATTTTTATCCTAACCGGAGAATATCACTTTTCATGTAAAGGAATTTTTACAAAGCGAGTGGCTGCCTCTATAACAAGTTCTATTTTAAGATACCTTCACTTAAAATGCATTTTAAAAAATTATTAAGAATTTATAAAGATCTATATAAATAACTATAAAAACTAACTAATTAAATTTCAAGTCTTGTTTGAATTACAAAATGGAAGAATTTCCGTTTTACAACGATTGATAAAGAAAGATTCAAAATTTTTTACCAATTTAGAATCTTATAACACCAATCTTACAGATTGTACAACCATCTAAAATTTTCAATTCGAGTTCATTGCTATATTCGAAAATTAATCTAATAAGAAACAATTTATAATTCACGCTAATTACAAAATGAAATTTTATTTTTTAAAAAATGAGTAAGAGGTACATTTTTATTATGTTAAATCGCATGACATTTTGTCACTACTTTCTATATTAATTATAAGTCTTCTCCTGAGAAACCAGAAATACCGAATGGCACTTCTGCATCATTCTGACTGCACTTTTTTCACGAACGTAAGAACGCTTTCACTGAAATGCGCAAGATTCGTTGAATATTTCTGTAGCAAAAACTTACGCGTAGTATTATGAAATGAGAACGACATAGTAACAAAACAACAGTGACAAAATGTATAGTTAACATTGTTCAAATAAAAAAGAAATTAATTCAACGAGAATTTAATTCATCATTTTTGAGATAATTGTACGTTGAGAATATTTTATGATGAGAGGAAGTTGATGGTAGAGATTGTGAATTCCGTATAATTGTTGTCACATTAAAAATGTCAATACTAACGTAGAAATTTATTTCAACAAGTTTCTTAGCAAGAATTTATTTTTTAAAATATACAGATATTTGTAAAATTATAAAAAATAAAAATTTTCTGTTGTATAATTTCCATCAATTTTTTTCCCAGTAAATACATAAGATAAAAAAATAAAATAAAATACCAAATGAATAAAAAAGATTCTGCAGCAGTCAAGCTAATATTTGTTGCTCGTTCATAGCAGTATGATGCAAGGCGTCTTCTGAAGTAAATTTTTATTAAGAGGAAGTTTCACGCTTGGAGTATTCGAGAGTGAATCTTCGCGCTTACACGGTTTCTCAGGTTGAAAAATATTAATATGCTACTGTCTCCGTGAATTATGTCAGAAGAAGATCCTGCACAGAATCGACCCGGGTGAGTGTCGAGCTCCTTCCTCGGAAGGACTCCTCGCATTGGCTCCGGGGTGAATCAGTCCTTTGTGCCGGGCACTCTCAGGGTCAACCACTTTCGGTGCAGTATATACCTCCGACGGTTTGTATGTACACTCGCAAACACACTCGCCCGTTCCGAGCATGCCTATAGGGTATCCTGAAAGTCGCCGCGTAGCCAACAGTCAAGTACTGAGCTAGCTAGGTATTTTCAAACTGATTCACTGCCTCTTTCGACTTGCCACATCCTCTCGAAAGCATGAGATAAGATTTAATCCGTACGACTAGCAATCATATTTTTTGCGGAATTAACTTTGTTACACGTATATGAAATTTTCGGAATATTTATTGCTATACCTACGGAAACGCAAAAGAGTAAATCCAATATTACTTCTTTAGAAAAACATATCTAATGACTCATGCAATAGAACCAAGTGACGTTTAATCTTTTCTCAATCCGATTAAAAAAAAACCGATTAATTAAAAAACATGAAGTTCGCGTTCTTATGTAGAACAAAAAAGATTGCGTTGTTAGACAACCTTGCTTCTTCTTCTGACTTCAGAATCGTTACTCGATGTTTATTTTATGTAAACAGATTAAAGTGACGCGATGTATTATATAACATCGCGATGTACGCATTCAATCGTATCCGTAACTATACCGAATAATGCTATGATGGAAAAAGCTCTCTCGTGTGCATCAATCAGCAAAAAAAATCAAGCAGCATTCTGTGCTGCTTAAGAGCTCGTTAGAGCATGTGCATTCAATCGTTTCTTAAACGTTCGAGGAGATTCATTTCGGTTGAAGTGGGTACTTCGAGAGAAACGCCGATGTTTTCCATATTGTCGAGTCTGGCGGCAGTTAGAAGGGGTTGAACCCCGCTGTTCCTTTTTCTCTGGTGATCCTGAAGTTTATTGGCTCGACGCCGTTCAAAGTCGAAAAAATAAATCAAATAGACTGCTATACGAGGGACCGAGAGTGGCGGGAGATTCGCAGGAAACGCACGGAGGAAGAGATGAGGATGAGAGAAAGAGAGACAAACAGAATGAGAGAGAGAGAGAGAGAGAGAGAGAAGCGCAGCGAACTATGGCGAATTCGTCTTTGCCAGCGGCAGAGGATGTTTCTCACGAAATTTCTCATCACGAGCCTTTAATTCGAGTCGCTGCTGATTCACTCATGACGTCTTGCAACGCAAGCGAAACAATCGCGAGCGATGTGATCAGACCGCAAACATCTTCCTTCTCTTTTAGCGATCCCTCGCTGCGATTAAGTCAGCGTTAAGAGGTAATTGATTTTTGCGTTCAACGAACAGGTTCGATAAATCGTTTCGTGAGGATATCGGTAGAATACACTGGCGAGACGTCTCTCTCACGCTTCTCGCATCTCCCTCACCCATCTCGTGCGAGAAATACAAGTCAGCCTCTATCGCTGATGTCATTGGCATAGATCTACTTTAGTCGATGGTTGATGGACTATTTCACTCAACAGTCCAAAAGATCTAGAATAGTTCTAAATAAAATTGAATTTGAATAGACTTGTTCGATTATTCGTAACCTGACAACAACCTTGACGAGAAGTGCAGGAAGAGTTGAATAAATTTCGGTAAAAGAAATTGAATCGAAAGTTACATTAATTGTTTGTATTGATGTAGGCTGGATCGAAATGTGATCGCTAAAACAACGTATTAACAAATTTATTGCTTTTTAACTCTTTGTGACATCCATTTAATGAAATGAGTAATCTAATAATAAGATTATAGCAAGACTATAAAGTTTAACGGCGAATTCGTGATACATAAATCTGGCAATTTGATTACAGAAACGAGACGCATGACAGACGACACCAGGTGGGCGTTATCAGGTGAGGGTTTAGCAGCTTTCGGCGACGCGATCGAGAGATGTCGGATGCCGCCGGCACGGATAATCCGGCATTCGCCAACGAAGACGAGTGCGTCAGCGGTTCCAAGTTGGAGAACGGCAGTCAGCAGCAAGCAGCCTTGAACCAGGATCACAAGTCCTCGGCGGACAGTGCGCCGGTAGAAAATGGCCACCAACGATCCTTCATCTCTCAGCACTACGTCGAACCCATTAAACCGAGCTCGGAGCCATGTTATAAAACGGAAACGAGAATTGAGGTGCCGGCCGATAACACGGAGAAAACCGTGCCGGAATCGAAGCTCAATGGCGTCCATGGGAATGGCAATAATAACGACGCGAGTTTCCTTAACAACAGTGCTACGAGCGTACAGATCAACGGTGAGTTCACAAATAATATCACGTATATGATATCCCGTTACTATACATGGACACACTGAGGCTTGAATACGTTATATGAATACCTATGAATTTAAAACATTATGAGTAAGGGCATTTGATAAGAATTAGAAGTCACGCTTCTAAAAGACTGTACATCGTCTAGTCGCGTAAATATAATGTACGAATAGAAAG
This sequence comes from Acromyrmex echinatior, assembly GCF_000204515.1. The sequence goes on along the minus strand of NW_011626992.1, from coordinate 844,869 downwards.
AAAGATATCACAAAAAACCGCTATAGAAAAGCTTATCATCTTCCATTACCGTCACCCGTAGGACACGATTTCAGTAAGAGCGAGACTTTCAATCGTTAATTACCGGCATTGGCATTACTATCGGTTTGTCGAGAAAGAGAAAAAGTCGTTCATGGCCGATAAAATCCCAGGAAATATCGCATCCGGGACTTTTCATGGTGGATCCGTTGATACACGTCACGATTATTAACATGTCTTTCTCAATCTCGCGCGTTTTAAAGTAACAACAGTAATTTCAAGTATTCCTTATCTAAATTAAATTAAACCGTCAATCTCTTCCCCTCATTAATTATTTGTTTATGTACTCTTATTAACATACAATATCCTTATATTTCGTGCGAATTTGCTTCCCTCGTTACGCTATGCATGCAGCAGGAAACTCGGCTCTGTTTAGTCACATTACTATTTCGTGGAATGCGGTTTCTCCGCTGTTTCGTGTGTGACCGGAAAATGAAAACCGGTTGCACCATACGCGTGGATGTATGCCTTGATGGTAAACGGTTTCCCGTTTTCCCGTAGATTCCGGAAAGAAGGAGCAGATCGAGGCCGTAAATCTGGAACTGGTCTCGATGAGGCCATACACAGGCAACAATATTCAAACAAAGGGTCAAGAAGCCTGCGAAGTACCAGCTGATCCTTATGAGGAGTACTTCGTGCCGGTTAACGAGCATCGAAAGTATATCAGGTAATGAGTTATTTGTCAAAGCGAACGTATCTCTGATGCTTACGTATTCTTTATTTCATTTCTGGTTCCGCCTTCTAACTCTTATTTAACTATTTTTTGTGAAAACCAATAAATAAATTTTGTGAAAACCGAATATGCGAAAATTCTTCCGGATTTCAAAAACAGGGAACAAGTTCAGAAAAAAGAGAAAAACGTACGTCCTTATAGGATCTTCCAATTATATATACATATGTACCAGATATTACGATCGTTTTTAAACAAGACTTTCTATTATTGCTGTCAGATTTACTAATGGAAGACCATTTTTAATACAAAAGTTGTATTGCTCACGACAAAAAGTTAAATACGTTATGAAAAGTGTTTGCTATATAGCGAGTGTTTGCTATATAAATTAAACATACCAACACTATCAAATCCCGACGCGCAATACATACGTATATCTCAATATCCATATTAGAATAATCGCTAGCACTATGTATGTCATAGAATTACGGTGAAAACGTCTAGAGAGAGAACATGTGTGTAGGATAGAAGTATATTTCCTAGAAAGAAGCGTACAAGTATTCTGTTGTCGAGGGAATTGTCAGGCGATAGAGATATCTTAGCACCGTTTTTAGCTCCAGCCAATAGCACATAGAGCTTGGGCAAGTTGCTGATCGAAAAGCCTCACATAGAGTGTTAGACGGTGTTTTCTGTTGTCACGGTACTTAGCAGGGGTCCCGAGGCCGAGGTTGAAACAACCGTAGCTGGAGTGCGTTTTGATTTGGGCCCCGGCGTCGGCCGCGAGGGGCTCAGCCTGAGAGATCCCGCCGCCGGATTGGTCGACTATTCCCACTGGCTGACAGCCCTCAGGTACTTGACGGATGTTTTCGAGGGAAAAAAAAAAAAAAAAAATACAGCTGGGAACTGTCTTAGTGGAATATACTTTAGGTATCTCTTAGGGGCACGCGGTCGCGTACTAACACGCTTATGCTATCCTCCCCCGAGTCGAATCGAATACGAAAATTTCTTCATAAAAATTGCACGTCCAAGAATTTACCCTTTGTTTCGTGTCCTATTGATACCGAGACGGCTTCTCCAAATAAGAGAATCGATAACAATATAGATCATAAAGATCGACACAAATACTGCTGCTATAAACATACGTAGGCATCACCGTTGATTAACTGATCAGGATTAATCCCGAAATGTACTACCGTAAACCAATCAAAACGCAAACCAAATCTCGCGACATGTTATTATTGTTCTCAAACTCTAATCAGAGATACTTAACTTTAAGCAAGAAATGCGCGCAGCAGGGGCGCTACATATATTGGTATATGATCCAGAATTTAGGCATTAGACTGGGTGCGACCAAGGAAGCTTCTAATCCCATAGACTGGACATTGACGAAGGTTGCTAGGAATCGTATTACATGCGCAACGCTGTATAAAATACGCTTTTTGGGTTTAGGACAAGAAAGACATTACATGCGATAGATTTATGTCTCTACTGTGACAACGAAATTGTGTTGCAGGGGCGAGAAACTTTACGTTACGAAGGACAAAAGGTCTAGAAATTCATACTGGAGAAGAATGGCCTGGGGATGCGCGCTGTTGGTTATAGTAATTGCCGTAATCATCGCCATTTTGGCCGCAAGTAAGACGGATTATTCTTTCAACTTTACAAGTTTTATTTTTACAAAATATAATATATTATCCATAACAATATAAAAAATATACTATCCATATAGCAATATAAAAAAATATTATACATGTAATAATATGAAATAAATTAGACACTTTATAAGTATACAATAAAATTACTCCAAAATAAAAATGTTGTGTATTTTAGCTGGTGTATTTCCAATACCGGCTACGGAACCCTTGGAGAACGTGGAAGAAAATAACACACGCCAATTTAACGAAGTGCAGACGGCTGGAAGTCGAGAATATGTGAAGGGTCCGCCATTAAGTCCACCACCTTTAACTTCGACTTTTTCACCGTGGCCTACAACTGATGAAACGTTATTCGATATTGTACCAGATGCTCTGGATGGAACTTTGAGACTAGACGATTTTAACTGGAATGATGATTTTAGTGACATCAAATCTCGAGTATACAGACAAGTAAGCTCCGAGATAGAGGAACATCTAGGGAATATTCTTCGAAAAGCGGGCAGCATGTCTATAATCAAAGTATACGACATCAATAAGGAAGGAGAAATAAGATTCAGAATAAGTCATCCACCTCGGAATGCACCTGAAGAGAGTCAGGAATACATCGAAGATGTATTACGAAAAAATGGTAATATGATCGGAGAATATCATTTGAACAGACTTCATGTAGGAAAGCTTATCGATCAATGTGAATATGGCAATCTCGAGTGCACCGGAAACTGTAAATACGATTACTCTTCTGGAATATTTGTATGTACCTGCAAATTAGGAGAAATATTGCATCATGATGGCAAAACTTGTGTGGATGATAGCGATTTAAGTAATGTCGAAATGGATGATGTAATACCACAATCTACCACGGAACCAATTGATGATTTTCAAGGTAGAAGCAGAGATCCAGGCGCGATAAACTTCGAACCCAGACATCCCAATACTTGGAAAAATACGGACTTCAAAACAGGTTCGGCAGAAACAGACACATCGACGATGAAGTCTAAAACAAAAGATGTTAATCCTGAACAATCTGACATATCAATAGAACAACAAACCGAATTTATACCAACGACGAAACATTCAGTTTTCGAGAATGATGATTCTCATTGGAATCATGAATATGTACATCATTCGAAGGAAACCACCATTGAAGCAGGGCCTCCCATTAAAACCTCCCAAAAACCTTTTGCTGAATTAAAACCTACCTCTGAACCAGAACCTACAACTGAACCAGAATCCAATGTTGAACCAGAACCTAATGCTGAGCCAAAACCCAGTGCTGAACCAGAATCCAGTGCTGAATCAGAACCCAGTACTGAACCAGAACCCAGTGCTGAACCAAAACCCAATGCTGAGCCAGAACTCAGTGCTGAGCCAGAACCCAATGCTGAGCCAGAACCCAATGCTGAGCCAGAACCCAGTGCTGAACCAAAACTCAGTGCTGAATCAGAGCCAACTATTTCATCAGAAATTATTGTTCCACCAAAACTCACTGTTAAACCAGAACCAGAGCCTACACCTATATTATCCACTGCTGTACCAAATCCTGCTTCTGAACCAGAGCCAACTGCAAAACCAAAAATTGCTCCTGAAGTCGAATCTACTATTAAAGCAGAATCTATTACTGAAAGAGAATCTACTGCAAAATTATTGCCTGTTACAGAATCAGCAACAACTATCAATGAAACAGACACTGAGGTAAAATCAAAAACAGAATCGCAACATTTAACAACAGAATCGTATTTGAAATCAAAAACTGAAATATTTGATCGACCCGAATTTTCTGTTAAACCGATGTCTCATGATGATACTTCTGAATCATCTACACAAACATCATCTTCAGACGATGCTGGTACAACTAATGTATTCAAATCTCTTATTGAATTAACAGATAAAAGCGATAATTCCAACAACAATGAAACTCTTATCACAACTGTAAAACCTAATGAAAATCCAACAGACAATGATACACCCTTACAGATAATACCTTTAACATCTAAAGATATCAATGATAATGTAGATACTAAAACAACAACAATACAATCTTATAGTAAGAATGATGAAATTACTGAAAGTACAATTATTGAAGCCGATCTTACTACTTTAAATTATAGAGATTTAAAACAAAATGGTGATGTAAATGTTACATCAGCCAAATCTGAGAATCATGCGGAATCAGTTACAGAACAATTTACAGAAAATCCTAATCTTCGAAAAGATAAAGAAAATGTCTCTACAAAAACAAATTTTGATACAAATTTAAGTAATATCCAAAATGGTAATTCTGCGACTAATGAACACGATTTAATAACAAAGCAAAAATCAGACATCGATTTAAATGTTTTTGAACAGGTCAGTTTAACTACTGCAACAACTACTGTGCCAGTCACATCAGTAGAAGAAAAAACAGAATCGACTACTAAATTCATCATTAACGATAGACATTCATCGACAGGACATATCCATACAATAGAAATAAATGGCATAAATAATAGAAACCCAGAAACAAATAATTATACTAAAGTATACGAGACAACTACGATACCAGAAACTACTCCAATTGACATATTTACTCAGCCAATACTTGGATATCGGGAAGAACTTGTACCCGAGCCCGCATTGCAACCAAATACACCAGATTCAAACGAGAAAAATGTCATCGAACATATGCCGACTACGATCTTCCCTAAAGTACCGGAAAATTTTGCTCACAATGTCGAGCCACTCAGGGAACCTATCGTGAAATCAGCGGACGACGAACATATCATGTTGATACCAAAATCCGAGCAACCAGTAGAGATACACGCGATAATTCCAGAACTCATTCCAGAACAAGCCACAAATAAATCTCTGAAAGCAGAAAATTCGATAACAAAAGAAAACAAATCTGTAGAAGATACAACCTCGATCGATTCATCTACAATACATACTAATGAAAATATCGTTCCTGCGAGCAATAATAAACATGCGGTACGCCCTGATGAAATTCAAGAACATTTAACGAGTCATCCTCTTCACCCGGCGGTATTTCCAGAAAATTCGGTAGATCATTTCACAGGAAAGTCAGACGATCGACCGGCTGAGGATATGTCACCATTCTTACCGGACGTTCATAAAGAAAAGGAAAGTCTAAAGAAGCCACGCTTAGATAAGGACGAGCAAGATGGTCCTAATCCTTTTGAAACTCATATCGATGATGTTATAACGCATCGGCCATTAATACGTAATAATGCAGATAGAGTAAATGAAACTGAAACCAAAGATTTATTAATTGACGTTATTTCCAAGAATAACGAAAAGAAGGTAGATATCATGAAGGAAATCACACAGAACCATGAAATAAATACGACAAATAATGCAGACAACAGCACAAATACTAACAATACAGAATCCAAGATTTTGAATGTATTACATCAAAATAATACAGCGAAATCAATCGACAATGACGAAACAAAAGGCATTACAGATCAGGAAAATGGTGGTTTCTCCGAAGATAAAGAATTGAAAGTGATCCCATTGGCAGTAGAAGATAAATCAGTAGATTCAATTTCCCAAACTACACTGCAACCTATAGATAAGAAAACGGAACCTGAAGTTGTAACTTCCGCTGGAAAGAAAGTACAAGAAGTTGAAGGTATCACAATAGAAAGTGTGACAAGTTCAGAGAAACCAGAAGAAAACGCTGTCGAAGATCATTACAACGATATTACGGATGAGACTTTGTCAAAAGGATATCAGCACGATAATACCGGTATTCCAATTAAAGTTATAGAATCGTCCAAAAAAGCAGTTTTAAAGGACATTGATCCTATAAAAGTTTCTTATAATGGTCCTTATTCGTCGTTAACTACGTTCGATGTCATGAAGAAAAAAAATGAAACGAATGAAAAGATATCTTCTGATATGACACAAAGTCCAATGGTTACGAAAACCGATGGAGTTGTAAACAATCAAATGGAAGATGGTAGATTGACTACACAAGAACCTGTATTGCCTATAGAAATTCAACAGGAAATGTCCACGACAACTGACAAAGTTGAAATCACGACTGTAATCGGTAATGGAAAACATGAAGAGAACAATACGGAACCGCCGAATGTTGGTCAATCCGACGAGAAAGAAGCTATTACAGCACAAATGTCAACAACTCAAGCCACGCTAGAAACTAAGACTACAGCTCAGATCCCAATCTTGCCCGAGGAGCTGCAAACGACAGAAAGTGATATATTATCAACAACATTGAATGAAGAGATATCGAGTATAGACAAGAAAATGGAAACTACTGACAAAACAGTTTCAACGGATGATGCTAACAATGCAACGAAAAAAAACGAAGCAGAGAAAGAGAGTGCTGTTACACCCAGCAATGTAATGGATACATCGGAAAGAAGCATGGCAGCGACAAGAGTGTACGAGAGTAACATCAGCTTAGGAACTGGCCGAAAAATAGAATATGATAAAAATGGGCAGATAATTGAAAGTGTGACGGAAAGCATAAAAATTGAGACTACTCCTATGGTGTTCACGATAGAAAAAGATATTGCAGGTGGCGTAGAAGGAACCTCGCCTATGCCTAACGATGTCACCACCACGGAAGATGTCAGACCGGTCACGGAAATGTTGGACGACACGGAACCTATGATAGATTATAGAATATTGTTCACCACGATTCCACCAAAACCAATATTGCTTGATTCGGAACTGTCTGAAGAGACGCTCAGAGTAATACCGTTGGAAAAGAGTCAGGAAAGCAAGAAAAAACCAATCGACAAGAAGGGATTCGATAAACACAAATACAAAAAAGAAAAAGACCTGAGTCTGGAGGATCAGAATGAAGACAACGTTTTGACGGAAAAGTTCGATCAGACTATACTTTCCCAAACGGAACCATCGACGATTACGACTACAGACCATGAGGAACTGCAAGACAGTGTGGTAAGCTCGGATATATACCCAAATATACCCAGATTCACTGTGGCTGACAAGGAAGGCAACATCGTGCCCATATCGAAATGGAAAGATACAACGGCTAGAACCGAAAATAAAGATGTGATCGCAGAGACGAAGCCCAAAAATTATCCTAGCTTTATACCTGTGTCGGAAGAGATAATAGAGTCGGTACCAGTCACGGAGCCCTACGTAATCATGCGAAATTATACTCGTCCCATGATCATAACGAACGAAACAGAAAAAACGGCTGCAAATGAGACGACAGTCGAAGGTCAAACTAATACAAGAGCAAACGAAACGACTGGACAAAACGCCACCTTTTTTTCGGATCAAGTATTCAGCGACCACGAAGAAGCGAAAGTGCATCACGTTACGGAAGAGTCGACTACGCAAACTTCAACGTTGAAGGTGGAGATCGAGAATATCACAGCTAGCAGTCCTTCGGAATTTCCATTTCCTGGAAGCCTCTTGAAATGCTCCACAGGTCAATTTCAATGCGTTAATGGAACGTCTAGAAATGGTGCGTATTGCATCCCACAGTCCGCCAAATGCGACTCCGAAAATGATTGTTCCGACGGTTCGGATGAATGGAACTGCACAGCAGAAGATTGTTCGAGTAACTTCCGCTGCGCTAATGGACATTGTCTAAAGAGGCACCTTGTTTGCAACAAGATAGTAGATTGTGATGATGGCAGTGATGAACATAACTGCGAGAACTGGCAGTGCCAGTCTGATGAATTTAGATGCCCAAGCGGTAAGTATAATTGATGTACAAAACGATATGCAAGAGTAATAATAGAATGATAATGGAAAGTAATAAAGTCCCAAATTTTTGATTGTTTGTTAAGACTTTCAAAAGCTTTTTAATTTTGAATAAAATATTAGTAGAATTTCATTACATACCTATACAAAAAGATTTAATAAATCTTGAGCATATCGCTAATGAATAATAAAATTTAATAATCATAATAATTGAGATATCTCAAATAATAATTCTTATCAGAATCACGACAGAATTATGAAATTTTACGATTGTAGGAAGATGCATTCCGGGATTATGGCGGTGCGATGGTCGGCCCGATTGCGAAGAACATCGGGACGAGTACAATTGCGCGGAAACTTGCGGAAACAATGAGTATCTGTGCCCAACGGAAAAGTGGTGCATCCCACAAGCGTGGCATTGCAACGGAGTTGCCGATTGCGTTAATGGGGAAGACGAAAAGTTATGCGATTGTACCCTAGATCAATTCAAGTGTCAATCCGGTGGTTGCATCCCCCGGAACCAAATCTGCGACGGCATCGAGAATTGTCCAGATTATTCGGACGAATGGAGTTGCCTAATTGCCAATATTACTGCGGATCGAAATCTTACTAACACGGAAACGGATAGCAACACGGCAAGCGAAGCGAATCGCGTGCCATTTTTGAAGATAAGGTATCATGCCAAATAAATATAATAAATTTATTGTTTGTCTTCCTGATTTTTAAATTATGTTTATTAATTCGAAATCGTGAACCAATAACGTACTATTTTATTAAAGAAAGAGAAAAAATAGTTTAATAAAATGTCTCCACAGTTATTGGTGCGTAAAAAAGTTAAATCAATAATTAAAACTTAAAATATTATTCAATATATTGTATAAAAACGTACAAATGTTTCGATCTTAGATTTGGATCCTCTTCAATGTAACAGTCAAAAAAATATAGTAGTAAAAAGGTGAACAGGCTGTAATCTCTTCTCTTGATAGCCTTCCAATGTCGAAAGAGTCAAATAATAGATCTGTTCGTGTTGCATGAAATCTCCAAATATTTTTGCACTTAAAATGATATATACTTGGCCTTTAAAAGAAAGAAAGCGAAGATGCCGAGTGGCAAAAGTGCAAGCAACACGAACAGACCTAATAAAACGACGATCAAAATGAAAAAATAAAGCAAGAAGAGAGATTACGCAAAATGATGTAAAACAAGTAGCACACAGCACCTTATTAACGACGTTATTATAAGACGTTAAAAAAGCACTAAAAAAAGTAGCACAGCAGCACCTGTAAGCGCTTTTATAGCTGTGCTATTTGAAGTATAACAAGAAAAAATAATTATAAATAATCATTTTTAAAAATCCTAATTATTTTATTAGATCGAAATGAATTAATATATGAGTATTAATAAATATAACTGTTTAGGAAAATTATAAAGACGTGTGCTTATATAAATAAAAAAAAAGTTCTTTAAAATATTGGGAAACAATGAATAAATATGCTAAAAATTAATAATAAGTATTCCATACTGTTTTGCAATATAAAAGAAATATAAAATTTCGATCCAGACAATATAACGGCGACTATCAACTAGTCTGCTCGGACGGGTGGAGCGAAGAATTCAGCGATTCCTATTGTCAAGCTTTGGGATTCGCCGGATCTGACGAGACACTCGAATCATTCGCGTGGGATAGAAGCCAGAAAATCCTAAGACTGAAGACAAATCCTAATTATCGCCTGCCGCTAGTCACGAACTTAGAGGAAGTGGGATTCTGCGTCTCAGACAAGGTTATGCAAGTATCATGTCAGGAATTCATTTGTGGTCTCCATTATACGGAAGAATTGACCACAAGATTGACAGATCCTCCTGAGCGATGGTCTAGTACAGCCTTGTTGAAGAAATCGGAAGAAGGGACCGTTTGTACAGCCAGTATAATCGGCCCTATGCATGCTCTAACTAGTTATTCTTGCATCTATAGGTAATTTGATACAGAAATTATACGAATTTATTTATAGAGAGCAGAAACTATAAAAGACTAAAAATGCGTAACGTTTTCTTAAGAGGATTTTAAAGCCGGCTGTATTACCGACTAAATCGTAATTTTTGTTAAACAATTACTTTTTTCTCCTTTTACAGATTCGAAAATTCTTTTCTAGGATTAAAGTATACGCATTAATACATGTCGGTGAATTAGAGTTTATGCCGCGGACAAAAAAATTTTTCTTAAGATTTCGAAGATTTCAATTTTTTGTCATTTTCGGCATAAATTCCACCTCGTAGTACTAATTCGTATACTTCAATAAAAGAATTTTCGAGTCTATAAAAGAGGAAAAAATTAAATAATTACTTAAAAATTATGGAACAATTTAGTTTACCGATTTAATGTACCGATTTAGTCGATAGAAGATTGAAGCCTGAAATTTAACCAATGTGAAGACAAAGGAATTTTAGCTCCTATTGTTTTAATTGGTCATAAATTTCAATCTTTTAGTCTTCAATTTCAATTTTTAATGCGTGTATAGGTATATCTGATTCCGGTCTTAAGGGAATCCTAAAGCCATTTGTATTACCGATTAAATCATAATCTTTGTATAACAATTACTTTTTTCTTCTTTTACAGATTCGAAAATCCTTTTCCAGAATTAAAGTATACGTATTAATATATGTCTGTGAAGTGGAGTTTATGCCGACAAAAATTTTTTCTTAAAAGAACCCTAATCCTATATCCTAATCCTATATGAAATTGGGTTCCGGTGAAATCAAATGGTTTTCTCATATGTTATCTGTTAAACACTAAACAAAACATATAAGTCTTAGCGCAAAAAAATTAACGATTTTCGTGTTCGATTCACCTACAGTCACTGACATCATAAAACACTCAATAACTTCTAAACGGCTGACCTAAAATGGATAAAATTATAGTATTTTGAAAAGATCTCAACAAGAACTATAAGAAAATGAAAGAAAAAGTGGGGAGTCTCACTTAAAAAATTCAAGTTGACTTTGCCCCACCTTGGCGACGCCACCCTAAGTCAAAACTGATGAAACTAGTGGCTAGTTCTTTTTAAACTCTACAACTTTTATCTAAAACATTTTTTTATAAAACTTATAGTTTTCCAGATATTTTACCGTCTCGAAATATTTCCTTATATGATGTATGATTATATTATGTATGATGTTACATATAATTATATCCCACATATAATTACATACTATCATATATAATGTCCAAGATATGTACACATGTATAAAACGATATTTTATTACTGAACCGGGACTCAATTTCATATAAGATTAGAGCGGGAGTCCTTTCAATTTCGAAATTTTTTGTCGTTCTCGGCATAAATTTTACACAGATACGTATTAATACGTATCTTTAATCCTGGAAAAGGATTTCAAATCTGTAAAAGAGGAAAAAATAATTGTTAAGTAAAAAAGTAATTGTTGAGGAAAAAAATAATTGTTAGTATTTTATAAACCGAAAATATATATATATAATTATAAGATCCCTAGCGAGAAAATTTTTACGAAAAACTGCATAGATTGAGATAAGATCTTAGTTAAAAATTCATAATTAGTTTTTTATAGATATTTATGAGAGCTATAATGAGAGTGGCGTTGTTTGAAAACGAAGTATTTCTGAGTTTTTCAAATAAATGACGCTACTCTACGTCCCACTATCTATAAAAATAAACTACGAATTTCTTGTCTCAATCCATGCAGTTTTTCGTAAACATTTTTTCACCAAGGATCTTATAATTTTATTTCGATTTATAAAATAGAATATTTTATTTTTACATAATATTTATATTTTTACATAACACATTATTGTTAATATACATAATTTTTTACACTTGATCTAATAGACACAAGGAAAAGAGTGGATGGCAGCTTTTCACCAATGGAAATATGTTAAAAGGAAACGCCGTTAAAAATATCATCCCCTATCCTCGAGTGAAATATAATCAGTTCCTGTACAATAACGACATCGCTCTAATTGAATTAGGAGAGCCATTGGTATTTTCCAGAAACATTAGCGCCATATGTCTTCCCAGACAGCCTATCCAGGTATACTTTCAATTAAATTTTCTGATAAGGCTATGTGTAATTAATTATTGTTTAATTAACACATTCCTGATCTCTATATATGTGATGATTTTTCAGCCGGAGCAAATTTGCGTAACAGTAGGATGGACATTCCCTAAAAACGGGGAAATGAATTTACAACAATATCTCAAATTCATGCCTCTTCCGTTGAATAATTCCGATAAGTGTAACGCCACGAGCCATTATGCAGGATTCATCACAAAGCACGATATATGCATGGATAAAAATCCTTGTTACGTAAGTTTGACAAAAAATTCAATTTTTACATTTTTATAATTATTTTTAAAAAATAATAAAATTTTTAAGAAACTTCTGCGAATATACTCATCTCTTTAAGTAGGTTTTAAGAACATAAAACACATATATTAATATTTAAGCTTTAAACAAATTACGTGAAAGTTGTTCATAACATTCTATTTTATTGAGCAACACATTTTTATAAATTATTTATTTTATTTGATATTAGTTTTATTGTTATAAACAAAAATTTTAAAAATAATAACAAAAATCTAAATTTTTTAATATAAATATTTTAAGTACTAAAAATGACTTATATAAAGTTTCATTGAGTATCAATTAGTTTTTACAACAAATAAATATTTTGTTTATTTACTGAATAATTAATGTCTGCATCTCAATGTAATTTTACATAAATATTTTCGAATTCATAAAGTGCTTATATTTAAAAAATGAGATTTTTATTATTTTCATTATTTTATAATACATTTTTATATATTTCTATTAGAGTTTAACAGATTTTAAAAATATCTTTTTATTGAAGTAACTTTTGATCCAGATGGTCATAATTGTCTCTAATTTTTTATATTACTTTTAAATACAATTTAGACTAATCTGTAATTTTTTCAAGTAATTCTTAACATATTGCCTTATCTCCTCAAATAATCGTATTCAATTAATTCATTGTAATTATAAAATATGCATCATTGTATCACGTAAATCATAAATATACAAAAACTTTAACTTAAAAAATTAATTGAAAAATATATGCAATATTAACAAATTATTAAAAACGTAATTTTAATAAGTTGAGAAATTATAATTACATATTAATGGTAAATCAATTTGTATTTTTAGAATGACAAAGGAACGCCACTAATGTGTGCCAGTGAATCGCAGGGTGCTCCGGGAAGATGGGAAATCCAGGGATTACTAAGTCATCGTAGAGAATGCTTGGGAAGTCATCCAGCAATTTACTCAAGCTTGGAACCAGCGCTTCCGTGGTTGCGCGAAACAGTGCCAGCTTTGCAGACGCAGAGCTAAATCATTGTCATAACAATTTATCGAAAATAAAGAAGCCGGTACTTCATGTTAGACAAGAGAATCACATAGTTTTAATAAGAAAAAGATCGTGATTCTATATATACATAAAACTACAGAAGAAAAATTCAAATAGATCTCCCTAATTTTCTTTGTGCTTAAAAAAGTCCATATTCATTTACATTCGCGTCTTCTCTTTTTCCAATTTTAATGTTCCTATTGATAGCACGAAAGGTATTTTAATAATTCTCAAACATCGCAACAGCGATGAGTTATCATGAGAAAAACTTAAGGGCCTTTATTATTATACGAGGGATCGCAGGGAGAGTGAAAAACTCTAGAGAATTATGAAAATCTTACTTGTAATAAAAATCAAAGACAAAATTATACCGACTTATAATTAAGGAATCATTATGTAAATATTGTATAAAGTAATTGTTTATTATGGATAATGTGGTATAAGAATTTATTAGTTTTACGGGTCTCTTAAAGACACTTTCTACATTCTTGTATTCAAAATTACTACTTATTACTATTTACATAAAATTATTGTTCCACTTGAATTAAAAAATAATTTTTGTGATATATTTTGGATATTTTCAGTACATTTTATATACACAATTGATAAGATATACCTATCTAATTATTTAATACGAGAGACCGATATATATGCATGTCCGATTACATACGAATCAATAGTTTGTCTCAGAGATCCTAAATAAGGATTTCTGAAATGAACAATGGATACGATTAAGCAATAGATAGGATAAATGTATATAATATATAACTATTTTTTAATAAAATGCATTGTTATAGAAATTAAACAACAAAGTATGTTTACACATATACGTAGTCATTGATGAATGCGTATTTTTATATATTTCGAGTAAAAATGGTAAATAAATGTATTTTAAACAATTCTGATATTTTCTTTCATCACTGACTAATCGCTTTTAAAATCCTTCTGTATAATAAATAAGTTAAAAGATAAATGATAAAAATGATTTTGTATTATAAAAAAATCAAAGCAACAATATTAACTTGTATTAATTAAAACATATAAATTAATCGATATTTAAATAAACCAAACAATTATCTCGTTAATCATCTGTCTGTTTCTTCGACTTAGCTGCTACTTCTGCAGCTATAACTGTATTATCTAAAATAATTAATGATTCTGATATACTATTTATAACTGCATTATATTTAGACAGCAGATCATGTACATGAGCATCCAACTCTTTGGAATCTTCGTAAGCTTCGAGATATGACAGTGACAGTTTGTTAAGTGTATTATTTAATTCGGGTGCATCTTTGATACGTTCTGATTCTAATACAGGCATGAGTTCCTGTACTTTGTTTAACAGCTTGTGGTTCTCTATAATCTCTGGCTCCATTGTCAACAACAGCTGTGCTTTAGCACTGGTGGGTATATCAACATCTTCACAAGTAGGCTCCAAGTAGCCATTTAATTCTGGCAAACGTTTGATAAGCGCATTTGGTTTTTCTCTTCCTGATAATGCTGAGCTGATTAATGAATTGACGTCTGTGAGTCGATCGATAATAGCGTTTGGCGGTGCAGGATCATCGATATTCATCATCTTACCAAGTCCATATACTTGTTTCTCTAAATTAGCAATTCTCTCTTCTAGCAACTTGACAGACGACATCTCAAGAACTGAAATACAAAAGCATGAACCCTTGTACAAACCGCCATTAAAGATTAATCTATAATTAGAGTTTTTTGCTTCCTATTTCTTGCTTATCATTTCTTAGTCTTATCTAAGTATACAATGTACTTTTTCTTGTTTCTTGCCTTTTACTTCTTGCTTTTTTTTTCCTTTTACACTTCAATTTGTTTTCTTGTTACATTTCTTGTCTCTTCAAAAATTCGTCAACTTTTATGTTTATCTCATGCAACAGAAAATGAAGAAATAGTATAATAAATAAAAAAACAAAAAATAAAAGGTAGTAAAAAGTAAGAGAAAGATTAAATATTGTAGATTAGACTTTTATACCTTGCCTCTTATTCTATTTTTTTTTGTTTTTTGTTGCTTGAGATAAAAGTTGACGAACTTTTAAGAAGAACTTTAAGGAAGAGATAAGAAACATATGATAATCTGAATAAAATAATCACAAAGAAGGAAAAAAAGCAAGAAACAGAAAGCAAAGAGCATATTATAGATTAAATGCTTCAAAATATAAATAGGCAGATGAGTCAGTAGATGTATATAAGAGTCAATTATTCTGATCTTTATTATCCTTAAAATTTATCTCTGTTATTTATGCAATTAATTAAATAGCACTCCTTGTTAATCAATTAAATTTCTTTAAAAAAAACTAAATTGCACTAATGTGATCGTTCACTGATAGCATATATTTACACAATTTCAGTGTACAGAATAGAATCTTCCTCGGAGAGGACGTTTTGGAATGTAACCTTAGCTATATTTTTAATAAACGGTCTCAAACAGCAGAGAACACAAAAGATTTAACTTACGGAAAATTCCCGTAAATTACACCATATTGTCGATAACTGAACCACTTACTTGTCGGCAAAAATCCAAGTAAACAGAGCCAAAGTAAATTTGACAGAAGTCGACAAGGGTTAGAGGTTATTCTTATGCGTGGGTGGGGAAACTACTACATCATAGGGAAAAATATTGGAAAGGGTATTGATAAGTCACTAGTCGGAGAAACAGGGCTTTCTGGTGATATCGCCGCTTTTCCCAGTTGCTTTCCGAACTTTCTCTCTGCTCCGAGCTGCTTCGGAAGGCTCCGGGAGTTGGCTATCTATTTTCTCAGGTGATCCGTGCCGCCACGCTAGCCAATCGCGCTCGAAGAAACCGTTACGAGTTTCCGTTGTGTATGCGTGTTTGAACGATCTAGTGCACATTTGTCATCTGCGTGCCGTGAACCACTCCCGTGTGCGGTGTTACCCGTGTTTTCGCGATCCTCGGTAAGTTGTGCATGGAATTCAGGGCGGACTGCGCCCTTGCGAGGTACGCGACCGAAGGAGATGGATTAACGAGCAGGCGACGGCGATGGCAGGTCGCACGAGGTCACCCAAGCGGCGGTCGCATGCATCGAAGTCGCAAGAATAAAGAATGCCGAATATGTCGACCGCGACAATTTCGTAGCAAAAAAAGCGAATGGAATGCCGTCCGTCTCGGGATCTCCTAGAGTTCGGTCGTCGCTCGTATTATTCGAGATCCCGTCCGTTGACTTTATTTATATCGAACGCGCCGAATTGCAATGCAATCGCGATTTTAACATTCCTCTTTTCTTTAGGGATTGATAATAATCGTGATAACCTGTTCCTACGTTAATTTCTACGCAGTATAGATTAACTTTAATCTCGGTTTAACTTACTTTTTATCTTCTTTTAGTCTTAAGAAACAGGAAAAGATAAGAAAATTAGTGAAACCGAGATTAAAGTTAATCTACATTGGTAAAAATGCACATCAGTCCAGTTAAGGCCGATTATGACTCGTTGCTATGCTAGTGTCTTGTTATTGCATCATTTGATATTGTTAAAATATGCTAATATTTCAACACCTAATCTATTGTTCTATGCCTTCCAGTTAAAGCAAACTGAGCAACATGGCTGTTAACGTGTACGCTACAAACATGACATCGGACAATCTTAGTCGCCACGACATGCTGGCATGGGTGAATGACTGTCTGCAATCTTCGTTTACCAAGATCGAAGAGCTCTGCACTGGAGCAGTCTATTGTCAGTTCATGGACATGCTTTTCCCAGGCAGTGTACCTTTGAAAAGGGTCAAGTTCAAGACCAATCTGGAGCATGAGTATATACAGAATTTCAAAATTCTCCAAGGTGGCTTCAAAAAGATGAATGTGGATAAGGTAAGGAACTTCTGCTTTCTCTTTCCACTAGCTCTGACAAAATTGCTTTAAAAATAGTAAATAGGTCTGTTCGCGTTGCTTGATCTTTATGTACTTAGCGTCTTCGCTTTTTCTCTCTTCAACATCATTTAACATATATTTATTTCATTTTGAATACAAAAATTTTGGGGGATTTTAAGCAATGCAAACAGACCTGATATATAACAAGAGACTTATCCAAAAATGATTAAAATCCATAAAGATGATTTTAGACAAATATATAAAAGGTAAGCCGTTGTGATAAACGCCGCGATATAAACTGCGATGTTACTTGAAGATCGCATTGCCTCGCATGTAATAGCATAACTTTGTGCGAGGCTGGATGAAATCATAATGATACGACCATGGAAATGGTTCAGGTAATACCAGTGGACAAGCTGATAAAAGGGCGCTTTCAAGATAACTTTGAGTTTCTACAGTGGTTCAAAAAGTTTTTTGACGCAAATTACGACGGACGTGAATATGACGCTTACGACGCGCGCGGCTGCATACCGCTAGGTTCTGGCGTGGACGGAACGCACACTTTATCGAATCCCCAGTTGGTACCTTTGCCACCACAATCGAAACAGCCGCAAATGCAACAAAGACATATACAGCAACGTAACATCGTCCCGCGGCAGCAACAGGGTATTGTTGCAGTCTCAATTTTACATGGCCGCTTCTTGCATGTTGTTGTATGTTTAGATAATGATATTTTTGCAAGAGCGATACTACACGTGTACAGGCACATGCACATGCAATTTATAGTGCATTATATCTCAATTTATTTGGGCCACATTATTTTAAATCTGTGTGCATAAACATATTACAAGCTGTTTTTACAATGTTACATGCAAACACGCACACTTCACGTTACATGCACTCTTTAGTTTTATATGTCATTCAGATTTGAAAATCTAATGCAGAAATCTAATCTATAGAAGATGTATAGAAATATGTTGCGTATATTTTAATTTATATGTAAATTATTGATACATAGCGTTGAAATAATTTTTTTCCTATATACAGGCTGATTTTAACATATTTCGTCACCCATCATGAGCAGGTAGAGTGAATCGAACTGAAAAGTCATCTACCATTTTGCATTTTGCGCAATAGTTAACGAGATATTAATTATTAAAAATTGCCAAATATTGGTCTTGAATAATTTTTTGCTCAAGTACTATTAACTTTATAGAAAAACTGCAAGAGACAAAAATTATTTATTTTCTTCTCATAGAAATCTAAAAATTTTTTCAGAATTTTTTATCAACTTTTTAGTACTGCATTTTCTTATTTTTGCCAACATAAGAAAATATGATATTAAAAAATTCTGAAAAAATTCTCAGAACTTTATGAGAAGAAAATAAATAATTTTTGTCTCTTGCAGTTTTTCTATAAAGTTAATAGTACTTGAGCAAAAAATTATTCAAGACCAATATTTGGCAATTTTTAGTAATTAATATCTTTATCTTGTTAACTATTGCGAAAGTTGCAAAATGGTAGAGGACTTTTCGACTCTGTTTGATTCACTCTACCTGCTCATGATGGGTGACGAAATATATTTCGAACCGAGTCGAAAAGTCCTCTACCATTTTGCAATTTTTGCAATAGTTAACAAGATAAAGATATTAATTACTAATATATATATATATATATACATATCTTTATCTTGTTAACTATTGCAAAATGGTATATAACATACATACATACATACACACACATACATACATACATACACACACATACATACATACATACATACAAGGTGAATTTTAATCGTTATACCAACGTTTTATCATGGGAGAATACTTTCTGTTTCCAGTTGCAGTTGGTAATTTATCTCCCATGATAAAATGTTGGTATAGTTATTATGATTCACCATGTATAATTATGGCTAGTATTCATACTCCATTTATCACAAGACCGTCTTAAGTAATGTCTTAAGACACTAATACGGCCTCTGATTGGTTCATGATATCTGGAGACTGTACTTAAGACAGTCTTTAATATAAGAATCGATTATAAGTACTAGCTTATGTATAATATATAGATACATAGATGTATACATAGATTAGACTGTTTCATTTTATCCTGATTTTGTACAGAGCGATAAGAAGAGTTCCAGGAGTGTTTATTTTAAATAATGTCGTAAGGGAATTATTTTCTAATATTAAAATCGATTGATTTTAATATAGAACCGTGTTTATTAGAGATTCGTGTATATTTAATTTTGTTTTATTTTCTTTTGTTGCACACGTCTTCCACTCCTCCTTTGCAGATTGTGCCAATTGATAGGCTGGTGAAAGGCAGGTTCCAAGACAACTTTGAGTTTTTGCAATGGTTCAAGAAATTCTTTGATGCAAACTACTCGGGAGCAGAGCCGTATGATGCGCTTGCTATGCGAGGAGGAGAGCCTATGGGTAGTGGCGGAAATAATGCACCTCGTGGTGGTTCTAACGCGAAACGTACTTCTCCACGTGACACAATAAGTTCGACTAAACCGGCTCCTCGTACTACTGGTACATCATTTAATAACTTTACTCTTTGATGCAAAAAAATTTGAATTTTAACATCATTAAAAAGAATGGAATCTTATAATATGAAGAGAGAATAGGTTTTTTTTATAAATACAATTTGAAACTTGTACGTTAACACAGATTTTGTACTAATCAATAATTGATATTGACTTGATTGCTTGATTAGCCTTTGATACATGAAAATCGGATTGACCTTATATAGCAGGCAAGGTAAATATTACAGAATAAATACAAAGTCTGTAAGGGGATTAAACGATCTCACAAATCTATCTTGTAATCTTATAATAAGGGATTCGTGATATCAATTGACATACTTCTCCTTGTTAAATATTTCAACAGGAGTTTCAATTATGGATTATTATATAATATCCCCTCAATAACTTGAAATAAAATTTGCCTTTAGGTGAGGGACATCCATCTACCATGCGTGCAGATAGTACAAACTCTTTAGGTGAAATTTAATATCTCTTTTTGTTTTTACTCTCGTTACTTGTATTTTGCTTCTCTAGCTCCGTACATGTTTTAATACTGAGGTATATGAGGAAAGTATAGAGTAAATTATGTGTGTGTAGTTTTTGTATTCATTGATTAAAATATTTGAATGAGTTTTAATTAATATTGATTATTGCAATTTATGAAAAAAATGATTATTAAGACACAGGAAAATTTGAAAAGTGACACATAACTAAGAATGAGATGTATAATCACAATATATTGTTTCCTCACTTTGATACAAGTACTATAATTTCCACTAATTTATGATAATCGTCTATATCATTACTACTCTATAATGATTGTCACTATCAAATTTACACTATATTATTATACAAGTTAATAAGAGTGAATCACATTTCTTAGTACTTGCCTTGCAATTTTCTTTTATTATAAATAAGATATAAAGATTTTATTTCTATATACGTATATATATATTTCTGTAAAATTTATTTATTTATTATGATTGTAAAATACACATCGTGCATGATTTTGAACTGTATTTCTGCATGCCTTGTTTTGCTTGCACAAAAAGCATGTATATTTTTATATATTTAAGTAGCTTTCTTAATTTTTAAATAAATCACAAAAAAATATTCTAATTTATGTTACAGAAGTATAAATACTTACTTATGATTTTAAGAGATACTATTTTGAAGTAATATATTTTTATTCTTTATCTAGTAAATAAAGTTCAACAGCCGTACCGTGCGCCTCCCAAAAACACAGTTGGCAATCGTGGCGATAACGGAAAAATTGAGGAACTTAGTGCGCAGGTATCATATAACATAATATTTTTTTCAATAGATTTAAATATTTTTTATGTATCTTTCAACAAAAATTAATGAAATATCTTACTAAAAATTAAATGTCTATAACGGTCAAAGTTAGATCTTTAATGTTTAAATAATTCAATGTGAATGTATATTTATTACATATGTATATATATATATATATGCATGCATATATATATATAATATATAAAATTCACATTGAATTATTTAAGCATTAAAGATCCAGTTTCGACCGTTGTAAGCATTTGATTTTTAATATTGATTGTGTTCTCACATATGCAGTCTAAACTAAAGATTCTTAATATTGAAATATTTTAGTTGGTTGAACTTAAAATGTCAGTCGAAGGTCTGGAAAAGGAGAGAGATTTCTATTTTGGAAAATTACGTGACATAGAAGTCATGTGCCAAGACTGTGACAACGGCGGCGATCCTCCACCTATTGTACAGAAAATTTTAGAAGTCCTTTATGCAACAGAGGTAATTTACATTTATAATAATTCTGCAATTCTAAAAATTCCCTTGAATAAATGCTTTAATTTCTATTCGTCTTTTTTCAGGATGGTTTTGCACCACCTGAGGAATTGGAAGGTGACGGACTTGCGCCTGACGACGAGGAGGAATATTAACCTTTTTTATTTACGGATGTAATCGAAATGAACAACAGCAAATTATCCAAGTGCGTTTCAGTTTATCATGTCTGTGAGCCAGTATCATTACCCCTTGCATAATTATTACATAAGCTATTTTACATGAGCAAATTCAACCGTTTTTGCGCGGATTGTGCATACATTTTGTTAATAAAGTTCACTGAAATCATTAAGATTCGCACAACATTAGAATAGATTTAAGTTGAGTAGTGCACTTGAATAACTTGTTCTTTATTGGCCGTTACTAAAAGAGGGAAAGAAATGGAGAAAATTAGAAAAAAAAATCAACTAGTAATCTCTATCACAAATTATTGCAATTCCTTATAGCGTTAAAATGGTAGAGTTCCGAAGATCAATGGCTCTTGAATTGCCTCAAAAATTTATGTGGATACCGATGCCTATTAATGTTATCTGCATCCGTACTGTTACGTAGCGACTTACGTTAACTACACATTTTTTTAATGCGTGAGTGTTTTGTTTGTAATTGTATTAAGTTTGATCGATAATGAATCACGAAGCCCCCGTCAATAATTTTGTCTTTTGAAATCTATTTATAGTCATCTAAAATATTAGATCTATTGAGGAGTTCAAACAAAAACTGCTCAATTTGTTCCATTCATTTTCTATGTGCAATATGGCTGATGCATTCAATAGTTTCATGTGAAACACTAGATTTTCATCGTCAGCAAAATAATTTGGATATACATAATATTAATAATTAAAAATTCAATTCCGCTTTGATATTCTATCTGCGTCTTACCAACATAGAAACTACTGCATAACATATTTGTAAAAACATAAACATCACGCGTATGTAGTCCAGATATTTTGATTTCAATAAATTAAACAGTGTGCGCTTCGTGAAGGTTGCGAGACAAAATGGTACGCTTATGCGATTACTGACTTACAAAGATATGAGAAACTTAAAGTTAGAACTGATATTGAAAGATTCATCTATTAATGTTTATCCCGTACAAATCGATTTTAAAAAAGAACCGATCATGTTTGCATCTCCATGACAGTCTCTCGAGATATAAGAATGGCCTTAAAACGCGGTGAATTTGAGATTCCGGTATAATACTCAGAATCGCACGAATAAACGCGAAATGTTTTTTTTTTTTTTTTTTTATATATAATTATATCGTACAGGCACTGTCAATTATGACACTGCTATATCTCATTTTCGTAAAAAAAAAAGAGTTTGTAAAATCTATACGTTCCGAGAGCAGAGGAATGAGAGGGACAACGAGCGAAAGAGTTACGGCATGTAGACGTTTTGCGAACGCTTACGTGTTTTTGACATGTGTGTGTGCTTTCAATATTATATCGTTTCGAGATCAACATTGATTGTAGATGCGTCATAATCGAATTAATTTAAGCGAGAAGCGTCGATTATCGTGACATAATTGTCTAGAATGTAATTTGCATTACGTGCTACGTAATCTTTACTAAGTTCCAGCAAAGAAGAATACAATTTAGCTTGCGCTCTAGCTGTTCATCATTCTGCATATGTGCTTCAAAATTTAAAATTTTAATGCCGATATAATAAACGTTTAATAAAATCGACTCGATTGTTTTCGAATCCTCGAATGTATTCGAATATTTCGATATATTTGATACTCAGTGAAATATGCAATTGTAATTTTTTAATTGAAATTCGCGAGAGAAGGTCATACGAGAAAGAAAGAGAGAAAAGCCTTGAATAATACTAAATTGCATCGTGTAATTATCTAGTAGAATTAGAACCTTATAAGAAACAAAGCTGTCTATCAGATAAATTATCCGTTGTAAAAAATTAATTTTGATGTAGACACATGATGTAATAAATGGGGCATAATTTTTTTCATGTATTATTGCAAGATGTATATTAGAGGTATAAAGTATATATGTTAATAGTGATAAACAATGTGATTGTAAATCTCGTAATTAGCCAAGGAAAAAAAATTCATGAAGATGTGCTTCAAAGATCCACGAACAGTACTTGAAAAATTTTTTAATATTGCTAATAATAAGTACGAATATATTTTAACTGAATAATTTTTCCGAATTGATCAGATGAAAAATTTATGATATTCTTCTGTCAGTAGATTTAAGATGAAGTCTCATTTTCTTTTTCTAGCTGCGGCAGATGCATTTCTTCGTACTGTTTTGCTAGAAATGTGTGTTTCGTGGTGCATTTTTACTAATTAGTTCACGTGCAATCTGGCGAAGAGATGTATCATGTTACAAGCTTGATTCTTTTCTCTGGAGTCTAGATTTCAAAAATCATGGGCTCTTATATGTAAAGCGCCGCTTACATGCTCTTAATTGTTGTTATGTTACTGTCCGTGAAACTTCTGCTTTCCCAGTTCGCACTCAACATCTCACAGTCACGAAAGTGTCGGCTCGTTCGCGCGTGTTTGAGTATACATCAGAAGTACAGCTTCCACAACAATCTCACAGAACATCGTTTCTAAGACATTACAGCACGTGATTGCAACAAAGATCACAATTAGCAGTGGTAGCAACAATAGTTCTCTATCCAGTCTTTGTATTTGCAATAAGAGGTAATTAGAATTAAAATTTATAGACAGATTGCAAAAATCATGTTTTGTATCCCTTGAAGAAACTTATCAATAACTGGAAAAGTTCTCTATTATTCTGTGCTTCAAACATATTGTTATGCAATGTATTAAGAAAGATTATATGTATCAATTTTTATATAATTGAAAGAAATCGATTATTTAATTAAGATTTTCCATGATTTGATTAATATTGAAATCAACTGGAGATTTATGTATTGACCAGTGTGTGATGCTATTTCAAAATCTGTTCTTTCTGACCCAAACATTATAAACATTCGACTGAATTATGTGGTAAATTCAACGGTTAGATTTTAACAAATAAAACGAATTCCATCGAGTCAGTCAATTTATCAACGGAGAAGAAATAAATGATTTGTACCTATACGATTAATTTTTATTTTTACTATTTGTCTCTCTCTTAATTGTTGCGTTTGCAAGAAAATTCGTCACTGTTATCAATTAATGATCAAATATTAATCTTTAATACAATAAGAGAATGCCTTAGAAGATGTTTATAAATAATTTATTGTCGAATAATTTTTGCATAATTTTTTCTTTTAAAAATACGCTATTTGTAAGATATATTTCGAAGAATAATAACCGATTTTATGCTGTTATACATAATTTATGGCAATCGAGATAGCTTTGTCCTCTGTTGAAATAACATGGCTTCACATTCTCTCTAATTACTCACACGTATATGCGGACACGCTCCCTTATATACTGAACGGAAAAAAAATCATCTTTTTCTGTCATATTATGTTGTCGATATAAGCAATACAAAGTTTGACGGTCAAGAAGACTGCTACACAAATCAAACGAAAACACGATAAATACCGAAAGAGACAAACATTACGATAAAATGATTAACTACGAGTTAGTAAAACACTAGTGATAGAATTAGATTTTTATTAGAGCACACAGACAATCTTGGTTATCTCTCGGCATGTAATGTAAACTTATTGTTGCTTAAGATATTATTCGATCATTCTTCTGTTTAAATTTTAAATTAAAAAGAATATAATCAAAGAAAATTTTATGCACACTGTACAAAATGTTATATTACTAATGATATGTTTCTAATTTTTAAATTTTGCTCTCTAATCTCTCAACATTAAAAATTAGAACGAATAGCTTCGAAAAACTTTAGGCACTAATTGTGCCTATTAATAATATTGACACTTTGCTAATCTAAAGTATTCTAAAGTTGAAATTATGTTACATCACATTAATTGATTTAAAAATCTAATTATCGGTCAATCAATTAAATTATTATATATCCATTAATAAATCCATTTAATTATTTTATATCCATTAGTCAATCCACACAATATAAATTTTATATTATAAAGATTTCAATACCAGAATTCAGAACAAATTGAAATTACGTAATTAAATACATCAATATGCTTGTTTTAACGCACACATAACTTCCTAAATGCTTTTACCATTTTTCGTGACAAATTATTATATAATAATTCTATTAATACCGCGATGAATCCATTTAACATTTATTTGACATGCGAGAGGAAAACTACATTAAATTGTCATTATCTGATAAATCACAAAATTTTATATGGAAAATTTTCTTTGATAACTTAGTAATTTTTTATCTATATATCATGTATCGTGCATGCAGCACTTTTCTGACGGGATTTTTAAAATTGTAGATGTTCAATCTCGTAAAAATTGAGCTAAATTAAATTCCATTGTGAATACTTAGCAAAGATTATCTTCGTCTATAAGTTTGCAAAAAATTTTATCGCATTTCTATAAACAAATCAATACATGCAGATAAATAAAAATCTTTATCTGACTATATTATTAAGCTATATAATTATTAAAGTTGGAAACATTTAATTTAAATTTCAACTTAATTATTTTTAAGTTTATTTTCTTTGCAATATATTTGAAAATAAAAAATTGATTTTGTTATAATCTAATATAATCTTATAACTATATCTTATAATTTTTTGGAAATTATAAGAATTTCTGGATATATACAAATTGTCGATACAACATGTTGAATGTAACTGCTTGAACAGAAATTGCACGCGTAGATCAATGCCGTGTGATAAAATCCGTAAAATTTTTAGATATTTTTCAGTGAAATGTTAAAATCGTTTGTGATTATATACATATATTGTGTTTTACCACGAAAATACGTTTCTTTCGGCGTCCCACTCTGATAAACTGAACTCGTGCCTTTTCCCAATAATAATTTATCATCATCGCTTTCTTCATTGTCTATTTTGCATTTCTGAGTCATTAGGATCATTATTTAACTTAAATCATTAAGATTTAACGGAGGAAATTTTTATTCATGCATTTCTGATCGCGAACTATCAACAGATTGTCTCCGTATATAAACATTATTCGAGTACGCAAGCATTCACATTTTATATACAGATCTTTATTGAATCTATATTAAATATTTGCTTAGATGATAAAAATAAACGATCTATAATATTAAAAGTTATTACATCAATCTATTATCAACAATCTCTGAATAAATATACTTTTATGTTTTCCGCAAAATTTTCACCAAAAGAAAAATTCATTTATAATAAAAAAAAAACCTTTTCTGGAAATAATGATCGACTTATTTTACATATTATTCTGTTTTTTTGTTGCTCCAACAATTGTAATTTCTGATATTTCTTTTTTAAAGAGATCCGATGTTGTAATCTTACTCTCGCCTTAAAATTAAATTAATAATTAAGGGTTCCTACAGACGAGCGACTTTGTAGCGCCACAATCGAAAGCGCCGAAATCCGTTCATACGGAGTTACGGAGAAAAGTGTCGCGAATTTCGCTACAAATGCTGTAAAGCGTTTAATTGACCAATTAGAAAAAAGAATTTTACAAATTGATCAGTCAAAAATTGCTGTAAAGCATTTGTAGCATCGCGTTGATCCTCACAGTCGTTCGTCTGTAAGAGCCCTAAAGTGAACAAACCATTTATTCAAATGCGAATTCAAATGTCTTTCTTGCCGGTTTCGATTGTGCAATTGCATTACACATTACACACTTATATGATGCATTCGGGGAGATCATTCTATCTTCGTTGTTTATTAGGCGTAAAACAAAGATAGAATGAGAGACACAAATAGCGCTAATAGCGTCTCCTCAAACGCACCTATAGTCTCTTCATTCATCTGAACATGCGTTCGTGCGATGCGGAAGTGTCGTAATTGCAGTGTCTGAAGGCGCTTCGCCAAATCGCCATTTCTATTTTGATTGTATCATCCTGATCATCCTTTTGTTACATTTGCCCGATTCGAGGTTCGAGGTGGCCGATGCATTGCATTCTGAGATTTTACGATTTATTCAATTTCGAAAATCATCCAGTGGTCCAGCACCAATCAGTCAGGTTGCAGAGCCAATAATAAGAAGGAAGAAAGAAGTCTTTCTAAGCATTGATTTACTTCCGATACGGCAAGTTCATCAAACAAAGTAAGCATATCAAAATTATATTTGTTAAAAAATATATCCGAATAAACGTGCGATTGATCGAGTAAATTATTGTTCGCTCGTGTCGTTTATAGACAGTCAACGAGACGCCGCAAGAGAATTGTACTTGAATAGAATTGAGATTGTTGCAATCATGTTACAAAGCAAATTACGTCAGATAATACTAGAATATACGGATTATTTTCTGTCGCTCGTAGAGAAGTGTATGGAATGGAGTCTACCTGAACAGAATATCGAAGGTGCGAATCAATTATATTTTTTCATCATTTTAACGATAAACGATGAAAAATATGCATTTTTCTCGACGACTGAATTGAATTTATATTTCAGATGAAAAAGAATCGGGAAAAATGAAACTTGTGAAACCATTGCCTTGGTTCTTATTCTTGCCGTGCTTAATGATGTTAAGTTTAATCAGAATGATAGTTAATATAGATGCTTTCATATCCAAAAATCCTAAAATCAAGTTAAGTGAAATGGTATGTTATCTTCACAGTTTTAATATTAATATTGCTTAATCCTTATAATACAAGGTAAAATTTGATGCTTCATTCATCCAAATATGGATCACTAAAATCCATCGTTTCAAAACGGTTCAAAAAATCTCTAAATTCATCAACATATTTTCAACTTTCTAAAATAAATATTGAAACTTCGTTTTAAAAAATAAAATGTAATATAATTTATAATTATCGAAAGATTCATAGAAACTTACACGAACAAGAATCACTCGATCGTCACTAGTGACCCGACCTTGTTCAGTAAGGGTTAATAAAAAGTATTTCAAAAAGAAATAATCAACAAAAACATTGTAAAAATACAGTATTTAAAATGTTTACGAATTAAAACATCTTTGCGAAACAAATGTTTAATAAAAGATATTTCAATTTTAAACGTTTAAAATGTTTTAAATCCAAACACATAGTGTTTTGTTTATTAAAAAAAATTTAATAACTCAAACATCTTTTAAGGATTAAAAAATTAAGACAAGAGTAAAACATTTTAATACTGTAAAATTAAACACTTATAAGTCCAAACTTTATAATTGATTTTTCCGTTATAAGATGAATATTTTTGTAAAAAATTATTTAACATCGTCTGTTTTATTTCATTCGCGTTCAATTATTTTTTCTTTATTATTCAACTTATTATTTATTAAACACTTTTGTCGCAGATAAAATTCGTGCAAAAATATCGGAGATATCTGCATGATGCAATGAAGAAAGATAAAAAAGAGAAGTGTAAGCTCAAGGTAAGATGTACATTTTTTGCTAGTGAAACGCAGCGAATGCAAAGATAATAAAATTAATACGGTAATAGTCTCGGTGGTAGGTGTAAAACAAGAGATCGTCAATGAAGAAGGCCCTGATCAGGTCCATTTGTCTGACTTTGTCAAGCTTATCCTACTTGAATACATCCAAACCCTCTCCATCACCATTGCCTAAAATTTATATTAGTAGTAACCTCGATTCCGATCCAGTAAATAAAACTATCTTAATTTATGCAAGCGTAAATCACATGTAATTGTACAATTACTTGAAGATATTATGACCCATCCTTTCTCCGAGTATTTCATTCAAGTGTTTTTTAGTGACATATCTTTTATAAATGTTTCTCTCTGAATTTGAAATGAAATTATCTCACTCCAGAAGAGTTAAAATACTGCCACTATTAAATGAGATTTCATACTTTGGAGATTCACTCCAAAAAAGAAGTGAGAATTCTTTTCTTCGGAGTAAATCATTCTAAAAGAGTAAAAATTTGCCATTCCTATTCAATAGTGTAAATATTTTCACTCTTTTTCAATAGTGGCAATATTTTCACTCTTTTGGAATGAGATTTCTCTCCAAGAAATTTAGAATTTTTAACTATTTATTCTAAAAATTGATATCTTTTAACGGAGTCTGAGTTGCTTTCCATTTACATAATTCTTACTTGTTATAACTCAGTTGAATAAGCATTCTTTTTACACTCTGACAAACGAGATACAACTGAGTTTTTGCCTATAATCTGCACAAGATCGAGACCGTGTGCTTTAGTGAGTCTCGTCTTCACCTTAAAAGTAAAATTATGAACCCGTATTGTCATGTAATAACTTTTTACCAAAGCAAATAATGACGTCATTAATCTGAATATGAAATACTCACTTTAGACTCAGTTTCATTTGTGTGTAAATGAAAAGCAGCTATTATCGTAAATGTAAAATGAAATGTGTTCGTGACTACTTTATTGTTTTAAGAATTATTCTTGCTATATTAAAATATATAATAAAATATTCAATAAAACAACAAAAAATTCTTTTAAGGTAACGACATCCAAAGAAAAGTTGGAAGAAAAGCCGAAAGAAAGGTCGGAAGAAAAGTCAATAGTAGAATCAATCGATTCTACGACACCATCAAAACATTCAATGAGCGAATCGGAGGACAAGAAGGAGGAGGAGAAAGAGGAGGAGAAGGAGGAGGAGAAGGAGGAGGAGAAGGAAAAAGAAGAGACGGAAGAAACTCTGATTGAGAAGATTAATCGACTCGCTTTGGAAAATAGCGAGGACGATGAAGATTTTAAGGTAAGTTCTATATTTTTGTTTAATATTCATTTTATCATTTTGGATTCGAATTCGATATTGTCAAATTCATAATCCCGGCTTCCCGTTCACAGTCAATTTACGGATTCGAAAAAAACTCGATGACTTGATTCTTCAATAGATAGCCCGTAACTTTGACGCTATACGCTGCTTGTTTTATTTATATTTTTAATGTTGTACATATATGTGCTTTTACTGCACATATATAGGAAAGATTTATCTGGCTACGTTTTTGCTATCGTCTTTTTAGCCAGAATATTTGACGAGCGATATGAGCAGCAACGATGAGAACAGCAACGATGAGAACAGCAACGTGTCTTCGAATGAGATTTATGACATCAAAGACAAGTTCAATGAAAAGATCATCGAGCACTTTGTGAATGACGAGCGAACTTTCACGTTGGCTTCTAACCAGAAACTCGTCGAGTCGACTTGCGAAAAGGTAAACACCTTCGAATAATAATCTTTTGGATTGTCTTTATGATCGAAGGATGAGGAATAAAAGAAATCCCTCGATACATGGCTACCTCGTGTTTACTCAGGATTACATTATAAACTATAAAAGAGAAAAAGCGCATACTCAAGCGAAGTAGACGCACAATATCTTTGCATTTCTTTAATAAATTCTGCCGCACTGTATTTTTTAGCTATTCCGTCAAACAGAATGAAATACAAACAGCAAAATTTTATACCGTGTACGAAATTCGCTTTACACAATTTTTCGCGCGGTATGAGCGAAACGAGATCGAAAGAACATTGATGACACTTTAGGAATGGAATTCTTCATAATGTGTAAATGTTCAATGAGCTTGTTCAACTTATTTAGAGATCGTCGGCCAAGGAGAGCTGCGATAAGGTAGAAGAGCACTTCGCGACTTTGCAGCATATCGATTCGTTAGAGTGTTGTACATCCGACAGATCTAGTCAAGAAGACAATCCTAGCTTCTATTCGCCAGTCAGCTCTGATTCGGATAATGACACCAAAGGACCGGAAATCGGTGTCGATCGCCAAACCTAAGTGATTCTCCACGCGTCTGCATCTACGATCTCTCGACTAGAGCTGGCTCCAGAGCTGGCTTTTCTCTACCTAATATTATTCCTGCGCTTGTGTCTTCACCGCATGTGAATTCGCTTTCGTTACATTGCTTTCAAGTAACATTTAATTGAGCTATTCCTTCATTTAAACACATATAATAAGTTAAATTTTGCATTGATGGATTGTTACTTAATAATTTTAATTAATGTGTGAGTGATTATTATTGACGATTAAATCATAAAAATCATATGGAATAGACATCTACAATCTACGAGACTGCTTGTTTTACTGCTTGTTTGTATTATTAGGGTGCGTCCAGATTATATCGAGCTGCAACTCGAACCTCAAGCCGCAAGCATTTCGGTAAACATTATTGTTACGCGACTTGGCAAAAAAACAATCGAGGTTTGAATCGAGTTTCAGTTCGATAGTCTGGCCACAGATAGATAATCACTCTTATATTTATGATACACGTGTGTTTTATATATATTATACGCGATAAATAATTCTATTTTATATTTAATGTATAATTATATATTAAGTTTTGACATATTAAGAGTTATCATTTTAAAAAATGTGGTTATTTATTATTATTTAAATTATTGTATTTAAATTATTTTATTCGTTTCCTCAACAGTAACAATCAGTAAAGTACAACAGAACTTAAATTGTTTGTATTGAAAGTTAATACGATTTTGTAAATCAACGATTTTGTAAACATTAATACGTTTTGTAAATATGATTTTTGAAATATTATTTTCCGGCACCATTTGAAATGCTCATGTGAAAAAATATTATTTGTACATTGGTTGTGTTTATCTAATCAATTGTTTTCTGCAAATTACTTAGAGAGAAATTTAAATAACTGCAAATAAATGGAATTGATTAGAATTGCACGACCGATTTAATACTTAGAATTTTGGATAAAATGTGCATATATCGTTAGCACCAACAGAAACATTATAATTATAATTTTGGAAACATGTCGCAATAGTATTTAGTGCACGTTTTGATACAACTGGACTTTCTAATTATTTATAATTATTGCTAATCCTTCCATGAAAGGAATTGTACTTCTCTTTATATTGTATTGTTTGCGTTTAATCATTTAAAATATTGGTAATTATTTAAAATATTTCTAGAAGAAGTAATTCATTAGAATTAAATCTCATGATTTTGTTATCCACTTAATTGGACACAAATCGAATTTATCAGTCTCAATACGTTCATTTAATACATTTTAGATTCTTTTTGTGATGTTTCATTATGTTAAACAAGTAAAATATGATATGTCCATAAATAAAAATCAATAAACAAAATTTTTTTTTTTATGATATTCCTATACAAAATTGAATACATTTGAAATAATCCAATTATTATTAAATAACACTTTGCTAAAGTAATACGCGTATTTTCTGCGTTCGCGCGTAATATTCGATATATTATTTAGTAAAAGCTATTTTTATATGTAATGACATCAATGAGCTTTGTAGTAAATCGAAGAAAAACTATCATTGTGGCAACGAATATCGCATATAATCACGATATAACTTTATTTATTTAATATAATATATTAAATAAATGAAGTTATATTCAAATTATTAATTATATTTAAATTATTAATCATTTAGAATGTCTCAAGAAAAATATTAAAGATAAAAGAGTTTATCAATGGCTATTCTCGGCATCAATGATTTCAGGTATAACATTCTAATTACGCACTTTTTTATAAATTGATTCACAACTGTATTATCAAATTTATTGTAAATTTATTAATCCTCTATACACACTTTTTTTCTACCCTTAATATACATACTCGGGTCTCTGAAACTCCATCGGATCTATATTTGTATCGTAATTTCCGTAGAAATGAACATATTTCAATTAATTTTTTTTTAATTGATGGAGAATTGATTAAGAAACAAGTCCATAATGTAAAATAGTTAATAGAATTAAGGAACTTCGAGATATATAGGTTTAAAGGAGAAAAAACGTTCAGAAACACGAAAAAAATCTCGATTTAGCAAATTGTATTGGAGTTTTTGGGACCTCAATGTGTATAGCCAGGGGTTAATTATGAATCTACTTATTTCAAAGTCTACTTACTTCAAAGAATCAACATATTTTTTTTAACAAACTCGGAATCCAAGCAAACTAACAACGACACAATAGTGGACAAGCACAGTACAAACATGAGTAAAAGTCACAAAGCACACGAGTCATCGCAAGAAAAAATAGCAAGAAATAATAGATTAACAAAAGCAAAACAAAAAAGAGAAGATAGAGAAAGAGAGAAGAGGAAAGAAAAGAACGAAAGCTTTCCTTCGAGACAAGAAATCACTACGCGATATACAATATCGCATATCAAACGTCATTGACAGTTACGCAATTGTTGAAGATTAAACATGATTTCGAATAATAGATAACTGTTCGTCGTCAAGATATAACAAAGAGATATCAGATAATCAAAACGTTTATCTGGAAGTCGAGTTTGTATAGATCTTCGAATCATCGCAGTCGCTCGTCAATTACTCTTAAAAATTATTTAACGAATTAAGATGCTTGCAGATATTTCGTTAAACATCTGAACTGTAATTGTCCAAAGTATAACTGATTCAAAATACATCGTCATTACCGCGCGTTCACTCGAGCTCAATCATTCTCTATAATAATGTTCTCTATAATAATTATAGTCTACACGATGTGAGAGGAAAAAGTAATAATGTTTACGTTTTATTCGTATTTCCGAAATATATATGTATTTTGATTTTTTCTTTAAATCTGATTGAGTGATAAGCTTTACAAAATTACGGACTTTGTAGACAAGTGGATGTAACTGTATTTAAATCGCAGCACGTTTAAAGTACGGAAGCATTATCATACATTGAAAGAAAAAATTAGTTGGTACAGTAATTTAAATGGTAAAATATGGCATATCATTTTTGATTGATTACAGCAATCAATTTTCAGTTGCGTTAGCCTATCGAAATCATATATTGACATTGCCAATCAAAAATGCTGTGCTATATTTTATCTAAATTACTGCAGCAGCCAATTATTTCTTTCAGTGTATTTGAACAAAACATCGTATCTCTCTTGACAATTACATAATTGCGATCATAAATTGAATGTTATTTTTATACAACGCGATAGTGCAAAACGTAGCACGTGCGAAAATATATAAAGTTGTGCGTGTTATTTCCAAAACACCGTTGAATTGATTCTCTTTTTAGATATATTCGCTTATTTATCAAATAAATGTTATAATAAGAAATCAGCATAAGTTCTTTTTTATTGACACGCATATTTGTTTAACGTAAATTTTAAACTTTTTCTTTATACTTAAAAAAAGATTATACGTTGAGATAAATGTGACAAAACGCTTCGTAAGTCAACACTTTCTAAGTCTATTTCTCAAAGCGAAACAAAAATGTCATAGTTTCATACACTAGTTAAAGCACTGTCGTCTAACTTTTTCAATTTAGCATTTTATTTAAGTTATAATTATGTGTGTTATTTTTTTTAGCAATATAATAAAAATATTTAACGTATACACTGAAAGAAAAGATTGGCTGAATATGATATAGCATTTTTAATTGGCTGCAGCAGTCAATTAACAATGCTATGCCGTATTTTATCAACTCAATTGCTGCAGTAGCCAATCTTTTTTTTCAGTATATATTCCTCTTTCGAAACGATCACATTTCTCAGTCAATGATGATCATGGAATAAGTATTATTACAGATACTCATTGTTTGTATCTGTAATTTTGATTATTTTTTGTTATAAATCCTATCATTTGTTTGTGTCTAATTTTAATTAGTTTAATTCCCATCATCAAAATGCACAAAAATCGGCACGATGATGTAACGTATAGTTTTATAATTTCTACTTAAGATATTGAAATGAATAGTATACTATCTTCCTTTTTATGAATGTATATTTAACAAAGATTATTTTATATTGTTATTATTAATATTGTTATTATAAATGTAGACTGTTGATCTTACGATAATAAATTATTTAACCGTATAAATATGCTTTTTGCTAATTATTTAACGATTATTGCATTATTATATAAACTAAGACTCACAATACGCATCGTCAATACACAATCGATGATAAAAATAATCAAAATCAATAGCAAGCAAAATGATTGATTGCTCGTTATAACCCCCTTATCTTTCAAGTCATAAATTTTTGTGTTGCTCAAAATTATATCAATCTTTTACACATTACGACGCTCGCAATTTCTTTATCCCACCTTTTCATAAAATTATTAGAGATACCGCGTCCGCGAGCGCGTCCATTTTTGCGACGCAACAACTTACTCTTATCGCTTTAACCGCGATAAGCGGAGATTAGACCCATATGTTATAGATGTGCTGGATGGATAGATAAACGATGTCACGTGGCGTTCTGAAAATTTAACAAAAAAATTACACACACGACGACGATATTCAACATCCTGCGATTAAATTGCACCATCGTGGATCGCATTAAATAATTTTCCCACAAATAGTAGTTTTCATCATCTAATGTCATTGATTTTTATGATAAAACGCTTAACGCGATTTTCTTACGCGAAATGGTACCTGCCGCAATAATTACAGTTATTAATATTACGTTACGCGAGGATTGGCTTATCTGTGTGAACCACTGCATAAATAAATACAGATAGTGAGGGAAACGATGTTACTTTATCAAGTGCACTCGTAGTGGGCTTCGTTCGGTAGCACTTGTCGGTAAGCCGTGGATACTTCATCTCGAGGGTCTCTTGTCATTAACAAATTGTATGGTACAACTGACTGTCAAGTAGTCAAGAACAATTGGTCGATTATTACCTCTTTACTGTTTTCAATTGGAATTCGCAACATTGTTATATGAATTTTCTCTCTCTCTCTCTCTCTCTCTCTCTCTTTCTCTTTCTATGATTTTGCTAAAATATATTGGGTCATTTAAAAAGTATCCGCTGTTTTTTCATTCAAAAATTGAACAAAAAACCGCGGATACTTTTTAAATGACCTAATACAATATTCCAAATGATAATTTTTGCGGCGATTAATTATATATTGTATATTGTATTAATACTGAATCGCTCAACTTGAGAATGAAACTTGGCGATTGTATAATACAAAATACAAATAATAGAACAAAACAACATAATGACAAAATAATATATCGATAATAGTAATAATAAAAACGCGCTTGTTTGCTGAAATTACGCTGTGTCAGCACAGCTTAGTAGAAAATTCTAACCTAGTAATGCACGATAAAATCATTTTACACGTGATAGATACGGCAATCTATAATTTTCTTCTTTTTTTTCTTTTTACAGTTATAAAGTCACAAATGATAGATAAAGACTTTCCATCTTTTAATCTTAACATATCTGCACGTACACCGAAAGAAAAGATTGGCTAAATATGGCATTTTTAATTAGTTTCATTAGCCAATTTTTGGTTGCGTTAGCCTATCGAAATCGTATATTAACATTATGGATAGGCTAACGCAATCAAAAATTAGCTGCTGCAACCAATTAAAAATGCTATGTCTTATTTTCCCTGGTGAAAATTTTTCTCAATTTTTATACGATATAATTAGAACATTTTTCAGAAATACTCAAAAATATTCGGAAGGTTTACATCTTCTCTCAGAATTTTTCATACAAATCAATTCTGAAATATTCTGAAATTTTTCATCCCATAATTTTTAAAAAATATTTTTAAATTTTTTAGATTTTATAACATTTCATGAGCAATTATACTTACAAAAAATCTTAGAAATCTTACGATGTTTCATAATTAACATATATGAAAAATTCTGAGAAAAGATGTAGATTTTCTGAGAAATCTTCCAATTCATATAAAAAAATGTGAAAAAGTGATAAAATTATATAGAAATTCTGAAAAATTATATGAAAAATTCTGAGAAAAAATTTTCACCAGAGTTACCATCTAATTTGCTACAGCAACCAATGCTTTTTTTGTAATAATGCAACGCATTTTGAATATATACAATCTACATTATGTACAGTATATTTATCTATAATATATCTTTCATATTTATATATACAATGTGTACGTGAGAGAATAGTGTTTTACTTAATAGCATAAACAAAATTATTATATTCGTAAAGCTATTATGCTTTTTAATTTGTGAATTCATGATAATAATGGATTAATTACATATAAGACAAAAAAATTGATTTTTTTGGAAATGTAATCAAAAACATAAAACAGGGGGAAATAATGATGCAAATGCGTCATCAGAGATCGAGAAAACTTGATAATATTTTGGCCCCTTTCGACGTTATGATTTGCGGTAGTCAAACTAATCTATGTAGGGTGTTATCACACTGATAAGGTTGCCGGAGCTCCTATCAGGTAGCCATATTTTTGATACAATATATAGGTGATCGATATATTACCACAAAGTTCTCAGTAAAGCTATATCACCAGTTGGACGAGAGTTATAATCTCGGTGTTATTTTCCACGATAATTTTCATTAAATTCCTCTTTCGAGTGTCGAATCACTTCTTCAACAAATATTTGATAGATGCGCAAGAATGTCAAAAAAAAGTGAAAATTTTCTGTGAACAGATCTCACTATCGAGAAAAATTTTTTCATATTCCGACAATTGGTGGTCGCGTTATTATTAGTTCCTTA
Organism: Acromyrmex echinatior; assembly: GCF_000204515.1. The sequence continues at coordinate 806,716 of NW_011626992.1, read as the reverse complement.
CATTTATTTTAACGTCGATGAATGCTTGTAAATAAATTTTTTCAGAAATTCTTGAAGCTATGTAAGGTAATCCACATTATATCAATATTATTTCCCTTCTTGCGCTTTGTTTTTTAAGTTCGGAAAATAGAATTCGTGTCGCAGGAAGATATGAGATGATCCTCCTTACGAAATTCGCGTCGGATTTTCGAGGAACGTGAGCATGAAATGCGGATCTATCGCGTCCGAGAGAGAGAGAGAGAAAAAAGATTTATTTGTTGAAGCAATATTCGAAGTCATCAAAGAATTCTTTCGGCTGTCTTTTCGATGAATCAGCTGTCGGAGGTACGTTTCTGACCGGAAAAGCTGCGGGATATTTTTCAACTTTTTGTGTCGGCTACAGAAACGAGCACGTTCATTAATCGATTTGGTGAAAAAAAAAAACAAGAAAAATGGCAGCCGGATATGACGATTGTTACGACGCTTCTTGGCATTTGATACCGCCCGATTATGTCAGCAACGAGGAGGATTACAGGTAAAAAATAGCGAAAAAGATTTTAGAGATATAATATTCTGTGTGGAAAATAATAGTTAAGAATAGCAATGTTTAGCTGATTTTAACTTTTGCGTTAGCGACTAAAACGAGATTTTAAACAATAACTTTAATTTCTAGCTATAAGATACATGATAAATTAATTTGAAAATTGTCACTTTAAATCGAAAATTTAAAAACCTCACAATAATAAATTTAACGTTATCTACAAATAAATTAGACGTCTTAAAAAATATGAATCTATCAGATATTTAATCTATCGAGGTAGAAGAGATAAGAAGCATGCTCTGTAAAATTTCAACACACATTTAATGTATTATTTTATGAAAACGAAAACGTCTTCATCGTTGATCTCGAAATATTAAAAGGATTACTCGATCTCCGCGTATTTGCGCGGGCAATTAACATATCTGATTAAGCCGATAATACCGGAAACCGGAAGCGAACGTTTAAGAGCAGTCACGCATATCGGTTAGGCGAATCCTTCGGCGTAGAGTGGTACGCCTTGTTACACACTGGGACACACACGAGGAGCGAAAGGGCCGTGCGGTATGCCGACACCTGTTGGTTTCCATCATAAATTTCGGATTAATCGTATTCAGCTACGATGTATGGTTCTCCTTCCCTCCTTCGTTCGTTGCACCTGCGAGATCGCGAGATCGTCGAATCAAAGCATCACCGAATAGACAATTATTTAATTTAATATCGCCATCTAATTCTTGTTTTTATACATGCTCTATTCCTACGATCATTTAATTGTTTTTATACAGCTGGATATACCGATAAAAACTGTGTAGCTAATAGAAACGGGGAAAAGTTTTTCTACTGTAATATATATACTTATATCAAAAATAATAGAAATCAAATGTATGTTGAGTTACTCTTTTTTTCAAAGGGTTTCAAGATTAATTTAGATTAATTGATTAAAGTTTTAATTAAAATTAAAGTCAATTCAGATTGTTAATCTTTAATATTTTGTGCTTTTCCTAATTTTTACCCTTTAATTTTCTATTATGTAGTATAACAATGTCTTCAACTTATCCGATTTGGAATGTAATAGCTTTCACATACTTTATAAATGCGTTTAAAGGAAAACTGGAATTTTTGAGAGTGCTTTAACATTTCACACGAGAACACTTTCACTACCTGTGAAAACTATAAAAAAGAAAAATCATCATTCTACTATACTTACAATAACATCTTAAGCGATTCTTGAACGACGTCGGTGGCTTTAACGAGCCATGCCAAGTTCAGATCGTGTCTAACGACATGCGACTCGAACGAGGGTCTTACTTTGTGGAAAAGAAATCTTCTCAACAAACCTCTTGAATAAGAAAGAAGTGACCCTGGAGATTTACCCGTCGTCTGGTCAAAGCTAAGTTAAATATTACGTTCATTCATGCTGCAGGGCCTATCACTCCCTTTGTGGCAACTTTATGAATGAACGTAAGATATTCTTCGATCCATTTCCGCCAAATTCCTCCGGCTTTTCTTTCAGTCAATATCATAATGAGAGAAGTATTTCAAGCGACAGCATAAAGAGCACAGCTTTTTTATTAATTAATATTTAATTATTTATAATAATATTAAATATTTTAAAATTATCTTTTTTTCATTATTTATAACCATAAGATATGTCATTCGAGAAGGAAAAATTTCAATGAAAATAGTTCAATGGAAATTGTTATCTAATATGCAATTAAAGCGGAATATATTCCACTCTTTTATCAGCTGCTTATTAAAAATATTTAAAAAAGCATAAGATTTAAATAATATTAAACGCAATTAATATAAATATTGAAAAGTAATTGACTTTTTATATCACTTTTACATTTTTGAAGATAATTATTTGCAAGAATGGGAAATATTATGTTACTTGTTGTAACACCGTTATGGTTTTTTGAAAAGTAATATAAGAGTAAATCAAACTGTTCCAATTCTGAAGTTATTACGTCAAAAAAATTATTGCAATATCAAATCGTTATTAAAAAAAAGTAACTATGTTACAAGTAATACGTTACTTTTCATCCTTGCAAATAATGGTGTTACAAAAAATAATGACATAAAAAATCAATTACTTTTTAATATTAAATTAATATACGATATTAATTCGTTTAATGTTATTTAATATTTTTATTATTGTCATAAAAAGATCGTGATGTTTTTATCATATCATTATTACAAAGAGGCAGTAACAATAGGGGCGTTATAAATAATGCATTATCCCCCCCCCCCATTCCTGATTAATTATTTATTATACTATGTCAAATTTTGTGAAGTATGGAAGTTATTCAACGAAATAATAAATTTTAAGAAGTTGTGAATTTTAAGAAGAGAATTATTTAAAACATTGCTCATAAAGAGATTTTTGAGCATAAAATATACATGATGATATTGTTATTTTTTACAATAAGCCATATACAGTCCTTTTATCTCGATGTGGAAAAAAAATTTGAGAAAAGAGAAGACCTTTTCGGTCTTTCTCAGAACCTTTCAAGTTTATCCAAATTTACTATGCTCTTTAATAGCCACTTGAAGTGATATCTTACAGAGAGACAAAGAAAGAGAGAGAGAGAGAGAGAGAGAGAGAGAGAGAGAGAGAGAGAGAGAAAGAGAGAAAGGTAGAGTATTTTCATAATCTGAAATTAAATAATAATACTCGACTGTTAATGTTCAAACATAGCACACTAACATAGCATACTTTATCTGAGAAATATCTTGGAAATATTCTTATGACATTCATTGGACATAAAATCATTCTCTGGATTCATAGGACTGGATCTTTGCTGTATGAATGACCACACGCATATTTGTAAGAAATTATTTACGTTGTAAATGCAGTATCATATCTCGAACAAAAAAGTTCAGTTCTGAGGTGGTCAGGGTTACTCGAAAAACTTAACGGAAATTTTTCCTCTTCACGTACCAGCAATAAAATACAAGGATCGTCGGCACAACCTCAGGTGTTTTTCTTTTCGACTGCTACATCAGAGCAGGTACCGATATTGTGATGTTAATGGTGAGATATCCAGCAAAATGGGTGAATGGTCATTCAATATAGCACGTTTTCCGATTTCCGGTATACCCGAATTCTAAAAACGACAAGATCCGAAGTGTCAAGTGGCCACTCGGCCGACAAGTATTTTTACGAAACTAGGCTTCGACCCTACGTCTCCCTCCAATCCTGACGATTTGAGGTGAAAAGAATACCTGCTGACATTAAAAAATAATATTCTTTTTTTTTTTCTAATATTATATTTCTTATTATATACTCACTATCTAATAATTAGCATGTAAATATTAATATAATAATATATAAAAATATTATATATAAATATAAACAAAATTATAAATTAATCAAAATTATTAAATTTTAACTGAATAATTATTAAACATTATTAGAAATACAAAAAACTTCTTATTAATTAATCCATATTAATAAATCCAATTGTTGTTCCAAAGATTCTGTTGATATATATCTCCGAGTTATTATCCATAAATTTCATATCACGTACAATAGCCAGAGTACAAATTTATTGCCGAAAAATTTGCAAAATGTATTTGAATGAATCTATTTATTTATTTAAACATTAAGGATATGGTCCACTTGACGCTACAAATGCTTCGAAGATTTTGATTTGATTAACCAATCGAAAGAAAGAATTTTACTAATTGACCAAAAAATGCTTCAAAGCATTCTTAGCATCAAGCGGTAGCCTAAGTTGAACAGTAAAATACTGATTATAGTGTTTAAAAGTATAAAAAATGAATGGTCTAACAGAATAACCATCCGAGTTAATCTGCTGTTTGAAAAAACTATCCCTTTAACTCGATTAAGATCTTCCGATGATTTTCTATTGATCATAGACATGAATTTATTTGTCAGATTTTCACAAGCATTTCAGAAGTACTTTCGAGATTTTTAAAAGAATATAAAAAAACGATCAAAACAGCAGCCGACCATTTCGAATAAAAAGGAAGAGAGACAGAACAAGAGAATGAGAAGGGTCTTCGTTGGACCACCTGGTTAATTTGAATCGCTAGTTAGTGGCAGTAAACTTCTGTGTACCGCAACAATAAGCGATAAACTGTTAACTGCTACATTTTACTAAGGGTTTGAATCACGAGTACTAATACGAAGACAGAGCGATCCCTACAACGTAAAAATGAGGGTTGAGTCAGCGATAAAATCAATTAGTCGCAGAAAAACTTAAAGTATGTGCCTTTAATAAAATAATGTGCATTAAGATTCTACTTATTTAGAATTGAAATAAAAGAAATATAAAATTTCAATGATGTAATATACTTTTAACACTTTTAATACTTACACTTATAACTCTTAATATTCATTACTCAAATTAATTTTAACGTAATATCAATAAGTAATACAGTACCTAAAAATGATGCTGTTTTTTGGCTAAAATATGATTTATATCTTCCCTCAAATAAAAATTTCTTATCTCTCCAGATGAGAAATGACAATGGAATCGACATTGAATCGATATTAATTCGATGTCAAAATTATTAAATCAACGTCGATTCCGTTGTCATTTCTCACTGGGATATATGAACGTATTAAGTATTGCAAATAAATTAATACCGAATAGTATTTCCAAATATTGAGTTAAATCTCCGTCATATTGTTTGCATTCACGCAAATTTGTGCGTTCAAAAATGTTATTAAACTAGAAAACTCGGGAAGACTCCACTCGATCATTGGAGGGTTGCAATAATTTGCGGGCACAACTGCACCGGTGAAGCGACTACTATCCACGGCGGGGGACGGGAGAGAGAGCAGTAAAACAATGAGACGCAGACAAATTGGGTTGCGTGCTCGAAACAAGTTGGCACAGCTATCGCCAAACAGTCGTGGGAGCTCGGCAAATGTTGCTCGATTGCCCCGAGAGCTCGAGACTTCTCCATTTTTTCCCGCCAACGCTCGGAACTTCCTGGACAAGGAGCGGATCGAGGGGAAAGGAGAAATCCGAGAAAAACGACGGACGTCTCGCGGGTCTCTTTCTCGTGTTGAACACGATTCTAACCGAGTTAGACGATGCAATGCACGTATCATTTTGAGCTCTTAAACTGCCATTCTGAGCTTTTATAAACTAACAATAAAGGTCTTATAGCACGCGCAATATTTTTCTATAAAATTATGGTAGACTGTATGAATAATTTTAATAATTGTCTTAATGTTACACAAAACTGTTACAATATCGATATCAATTACATCATAATCTATTTTATAGAATGCAGCACAGAATTTGCAGCAACATCGGTGCAATACTGCTGCAACATACAATATTGCTGCAATGTTGCAGCATTGTTGCTTCAACTTTTGCACTGTAGGGCTTTAATCCTTTATTTATTAAATATTTATGTAACACCAATCACCGAAAATAATAATCAGTTTCTAAGTACTTTGTAAATTTTTAAATACAAATCAATCTATAACGAATTATATTTTCTATTTAAGTTATCAGAATTTTTCATAAAATAAAAAGTAATCATTATCATTAATATCATTTACAATGTATATTACAAATTTATATTATAAACATATTATAAATGGTATAATTTGTAGTACATAACCGTCACGTTAGTAACTCAGATATAAAATAACTAAAAGTCAGCATCTTGACCATTATAATACAAGTGTTTTCCTGCTTTCCGGTAGCCGTTAGATTTTATTTCCAGATTATAAATTTGACCAAGACGCGGCTATGAGAACAGCAGAAAAGTCGGGTCCACCCTCTTCCGCACTTTTTGACTTTCTGTGTGGTGGAGCCGCGCGATTGTATGACGACCGGTCTGAATAAACCGGAAACTCGCCCCATCGTCACTGCTGTCCTTTTACCTGTTCCACGTTTCTCGAATCGCGCTTTTCGAAACCCCATTTTTCCAGCATGCTACCGTCGCGTGCATTTATTGTGAGTGCTCGCATTCAGGTGCGCATCTCTCTTCTTGCGATTGGATACAACCTGCGATTCCATTCAACGACACCAACGAGTCCGACGAATCATCAATTTCGAAGAGTCGGCTGAACTGGGAGATCAAAAGTATGGGAGATCCCCTGTTTAAAATGGAGTACCCAAATATTTCTTAAAATTTAACCATATTGAGAAATGTTTAAGATAAATTAGGGACCCCAAAGAACGTGGATTGCGAAATTCTTTGAGACATTTTCCCACCATAAAAATCTTATTCTTCTTATACTTTTTATGTCCTTTACATACATTTATATTTTCTCCTTAGAATTATAAAATACATGGAGAGGACACTTTTACTGGATACAAATTTAAAAATCTAATTTTGTTCGATTATCAAAATTTTTATGTAGAAAGTCAAGCGTAATGAGCAAAAAGTTTTGACATTCTAGTAATTAGCTTGAGCTCCTACAAAATTATTTTGATAATCTGACAACATTTTTTTTCAGATCTGTATCTGGTTAAATTTTTAAATCCTTCATCGTTCTCTCCGTGTGATATATGCGATATATTACGCGAAAAATATTGCAAAATATTTTGCATCGCACGACAATATCTTGACATCTTTGGTAATCAATAATACTGTACGATCCTGACATGTAATATGGCTTCGGTATTACCGTGATAATATTTTATCTGCGATCAAAATGTCGTGAAAAAAGGTCGAAGCGAATTCGATTTGATTAAATCGCAGGGTCCGAAATTATTTTTATGCGACGGATGATGATACGTGTTAGGCCAAATGATAATCGCAAAATAACCGACTTTATCTACCACGTCAACGTAATAAATGCGTGTCCGCGAATAATAACTGAGTGGGTGGATATAAAAAAGAAATCAGGTCAGAGCCTTGTCGTTGCGCATTATGTCTTTTTTTCACGCGCGCGAGCATCATGATTATCAGGGAAAAAAAGAGACCTGATCGTCACGGAACGCGCACGTAATAAATGTCTCACTATAAAATTAGCCGTCACACTCTTCGTCCAAATTATGCTGGCAGTCTGATTTATTTACCTGTCGCAACAAATTTTACTTCTTATTTGATTACTCCGTCCATTTACTTCTTCGATTACAGGTTTAGATTAGCATCTTCATTTGATTTCGCATTTTTTAATTGAAATTTCTTACTTTAGTAAGAAGCACCTGAAAGAATCACAATTGAAAGAATAATAAATTCGCTCAATATGATTACTGAACTTAGTAAATACATATCTGGTAGACAGGTGATTTCTACATAGCACAGGATTTCCATACATTTCAGCAATATTGCAGCAACATTGCAACGTTCCAGCAATATTACAGTACCAAGTAAACGTTACAATAATGTTACTACAAGTTCTGTGCTGTATGGAACTGTAAAATATATAGAAAGTTCAATTTCAGAGAATTTATAAGATTTCATTTAATATACTAATTACCTATCGTATTATTAAATTAATAATGTACGATATTTTATTATGGGAATAATTTCATAAAATTAAGCATATACTTCCTTTAGTTTCTTGTCCTTTCAATTATACTCGAATTGACGACATTCGGTTTTTTGCAAACAAGCCCTTAAAAAAGGACAGTGAGCTGATTGATCATACGTATATTTCGTTCGCATTTGTGTAACACTCACCCGTAAGTCGCGACCACGCTTCTAACCCAGTTTTACGTATCAATAGGCAGCGATCTGAGTGCCACGAGGGATGGAGAGGAAAGGGAGAAAATAGGGCGGGGATAGAGGGAACGGGTGCAAGTGAAAAATCGAAATGACACGGTAAAAGCACCGCTAATGCTCTTTCACATTAACACTCGACGTAAAGTATGCTCTCGGTGTAAAAAGCCTCCTGATCGATGAAGCCCGGCGATTGGCTCGCTCGCCGAGCTGGATTGAAATCAACCCCCGGGCTGTCGGGCGAGGGTTTCCCGACACGCGACTACCCCATTGGTTGGCCGACGGTTCCACCCCTCGGCAACTTGCCCCGGTAACATTACCAGTCGCACGGAGTCTCCCGAGCAAGGGATATCCTTCCATATAAGATCGCTAAAAGTGGCAAAACTTTGCTAGAATATCACAAGTGTGAAACTTTAACATATATAAAAAATTAATATGGCACATTTTCCATGAAAAAATATAGCGATAAATATTTTTAGAATTTTTAGAATTGGTTAGCAAAAACAATTTGCTAAAGTTACATATCAAATCATATTTTGGAAAAAAAGATTATATCAAATTGTGCTATTCAAAAAAGTTAAATTTTTTCATATATAAGGAACTCTTAGTTGCTGATATGGTCTCTGTATGATCGCAATAAATCATATCTTGAAAAATTTACGAATACTTTTTGCTTTCTTTGTAATTGTCAAAAATGAATTATTTTACACATTTAAAAATATCAGTTTACAACTTTAATAAATTACTTGCTGTTTAAATAAGATAAAACAATCGAACTTTTCATCAGAGATATATTATTATCATTGTATTTATTTTTTAAATAAGACTTCTAAATATAACAACAATAAAAAAAATCTCCTATTCGACGCTTCTGCCGTGAAAAAGCTTTCCCAAGTTACAGCCGGGTGTCGATGGCAGGGAGGGATACGCGACGAGGAGAACGAACTGGAGGGATGAACGAGAAATCCCCGCCTCCACGTAGAACCCGCCCTGCGCTTTGAGGGTGCTTGACAAGCGAAACTGCTCGAGGTAGGGAACACTAGCCGTCAAGTGCTCGTCGAGGACACTCAAAAACTACAAGGAGAGTCCTTCAGCAGCTCCGAAAAGGAATCGGTAGCCTGCTTTTCATGCCACTCAAGCAGAGTCGCCTTTCGCGTAATCCATTAATAGTTATTAGTGCTAGTGATAATTGACGACCGATAATTGACGAGTGTCTCGAAAAAACGGCATAAGAATCGGTGATTGGATTAATCGGACTAATTATTCGGATATATGTGCTAGACTTTCGTTGCACATATCCGAATTGCCATTGTGTGAAAAATCAGTTATTTATGCTAAAATAGAGATGACAGTGTTGTGTGACAAAGATAGAAGAAAGTGAACAAGAAAAAAAGAACCGAAAATATCATGGGCAGCTGCAATCGTGGAAAAATAGAAGAGACCAGACAGATTTCTATAAAAGCCGATCGAAATAAAGAATGTACTATAGAAAAGATATAATACACATGCACCGTTAATTTTCTTGAAGTAAGAACAGGTAAATTATAAATTAAAGATCTATACGCGTGGAAGATAGAAGACAAAAATTTCAATTTTCATCCGTATTATGCAAAACGAGTGAAGGTGAAAGAAGAAAAATGAAATGAAGGAGTAAAAAGAAAGATAGAGGAAGAAATCTTCTAAATTATTAAACGAAAAGAACTTAATTTCAATTTCTGATTATTGAGCAGTTGAAAAAGATAAGAAAGCAAGGGTTAAAAACAAATACGTGATGAATTAAAAGAGATTTTTTTAAACCTTGATATGTGTCGTCGTTAAAGAGTGTAACATGTATCGACGCTAATAAAAATAAAAATCATAAATTTAAAAATCTTCTCAAAATGGCAGATAAGAATAAGCTTTTACCCTGGCCGTTACTACCGTATTCGGCTAGTCTTTTGAATCATGTCTGGTACAGTCAACTTGCATTAAACACTAGGTAAATAAAATAAATATAAGATTGATGTGTTTTTAGTTCCTTTTACTTTTTTAGTTTTTTTCTTAAAATTATTTAATTTAAAACAATAATAAGAGAATCGTTGCACCTATTAGATATATCATTATAAATAAAAATTTCTTTATATAATTGATTATAAGAACATATCATAGTTATTAAATTTTATATAAATAATATATAAGAAATAATCAAGTTTCTAATAGATAAATTGAAAAAAAAACTTGGATTTGTTGATCGTAATGTCATTTTTTAAATATCTTTATGGATTTTTATGACCCTCGAGTACTTACGCGTGACTTTATTACCTTCATTAAGATATATCGCTTATTATCGTGCGATATCGTTGAATATCCGATTGGCTCTCGATATCCTTGATATTTACTAGAACACTTATTGATTGAACATACACTCAACACCAAAAAATCACCACTAAATACTTTATGTTTACATGACAAGACGTATATTAAGTTCTCGGCGATGCAACGACTATATAAGATAATATATAATTCAATTGCATTTAATTTATATAATATATTACATAATATAATATAATGCAATACATGAGAAAGAAAGAGAGAGAGAGAGAGAGAGAGAGAGAGAGAGAGAATCAGAATTGTATAATTTGATCTAAATACTATGAACTATAAATCTTGATAAATAAAAGTATTTTTTCTAATACTTTTAATATGTATGAAAATAGTTCTGCTTTAAAATTTAAGTTTCGAAGTCTATTACTTATTTTAGTTCTTTTATTACTGTATTTGTAATTCAATTCTCACTCTAATCTTTGTCCAAACAATGTTTAGCAATGGCTGTTATCATTAAGATTATCCGGATCTAAGAAATAATGTAAGAAATAAAAATAAACTCACATTTATGTCAATTTGCCCAAGCACACATTATGTTCAGATGTACTTTATATATCTGTATTGTTCATGTACTTTATATATCTGTTGATTTTATTAATAATTCTAATATCAGTAGTTTGGAATCTACAAACATATAGAAGTTCATTTCTAATTTTTATCTTGTTATCTTTATAAATATCGTACAATAAACAAGATATCACAAAATATAAGATATCATATATAAATTTCATATATTCTTTTTTTTGTAGTTGACTGATTATTTGGAGCAATTGTTTATCTGAATTATCTCTCTCTAATTTGAATAATTGAAATTTTATTGTATAAAGAGAAACTCTTTAGTGACAAAAATCATAATGATTTTCTGATAATAAAATTCAAATAATGTAAAAAATATTATAATTAAAAGAAATTGAAATCGCGAGCGATTTCAACGCTGGAACTTTCAAATAATTATCGGCTCTTTATAAGAACTTCAATTCACCGGCATCATCTTTCTGATATTTTAATTTGATTTTTACATAATTAAATCAAGATAGCATAATAAAATAAATAAATAAATTAGACTTATTAAGTTTCTCTCTGCATTATAAAACTCTGTTAAATAAAAACCGTCGTTGTAGTTAAAATCACGTTCGTAACTGAAAATTGAACCGAGTTAAAACATAACGAAAAATTATATTAAATAATTATCATCTCAACTCGCAAATTTCTTGTATCCACCCAAATTTTCAAACGGCAGTCTGTAAAAGAATGTGTGATTCCAAAGAAGATCGAAGCATCCGCACTTCGTGCTGGGAATATATTGGAACGTCTAGCCAAACGTGACGCGATAATGGCTCGTATGGCTTAGTAGCGGGTCCAAAAATTTACTTCTATACACAAGTCCGAAGACAGGTTGATTGTAGTCAAACGCGCGCAGGTATTGTACCCTTAAAGACATTTCTTTAATCGGGTTCTGAAAAGAACGGTGGCTTTTTGACGGTCGTCACACAGCTTCCGAAACCAGTGACGATCGAAAATTAAATCTTACCGTCAAGGAGGGAGTTTTGTATTGACTGTCCAACGCAGAATCCTCGCAAAATCCATTCGCAAAACACATCTATCTTTAACTTCCATTCAAACTTGCTGTGAATATACGATATATACGTTTATTAAAATTAAAATTATGTAATATATTAATTAATTGCTGATAAGTATAATATAATACTTGAAACATATCAATCTATTCATTACTGTATCTCGAGAGATTAGGAAGAACTGATTTAATAAGCACGTATTGTCATGTGAACAAAGCTGTAAGATTGCATTAACAATCTTACGAATCGAAAAGTGCACATAAATTCGTGATGTATAAAATCAAGTGCATGTTATCTTTACAATTTATTTTTTATGAAAATTCTATATAACAAATATCAAAATTTTTTTTTTTTAACACCATTTATATATACAGTATTTGTTCAAGGCTAAAATTATAGCAGTTATGTAATTTTTTGTTACAGGCTATTGGAAAGTATGAAAATGCCGGCTAGAACTTCTGGTTTTGCCATCAGCGACATTTTGGAATTAAACGATGCCAAACCGTCGCAAGAAGAACCAGATGTGCAAGGTAATATCAAAATTATTAGATTACTAAATTAACTAAATTAGATTAACTAGTAATAAAGAAGAATATTTGCTATCTTTATTATATTAATTAAATATAATTATAAAAATATACCTGGTATTAATTTGTTGCAAGTTAAAACTGACAAAATTTACAAAATAGTACAGTTTTTATCATTTTAAAATATGAATATATTAATTTCATAAAAAAATTCACCTTAATTAAATTAATGTAATTTTAAAATCAAAAAAATTTCAAAGTTTTAGAAATTTCTTTACTACGCACATTTTTGCTTGAGTGTAAAAGAAGAAAATTAATAAATTTACTATAATTTTGTGTTCTAGGTACCACGACGATCTTACCAACGGCTACCGACATGCCGTCGGCTTACCAGCAATTTCTGGAGCACACAACCGCCATGTTGCAACCTATGCACGCTAATCTGAACAGGGGTACACTACCACCGCCTCCACCTGGATTATTAGGATGGCCAACTGGACCGGCATTACCAACAACATTATCTCAACCCTTGGAGGAGGTGAATGGTGAGCGAACAAATATAATTATTCTTTATTCAATTGTTTATAAATCGAGAGCATACGCGGCAGCAAAATTATTAAAATCCATCGCATAATTTTGAAAGTGTATATTTAATTGTACTAAGAAATAATTATTCTTTCTAAATTTCTTGGAGTGACATTTTACTTCAACACTGAGAAAAAAGATATAGTAATGGTAAAAAAAAGAGAGAATTATTCACAAGCGGCTGATTAAATTATTTTGTTAAAATAGCAACAATAAAATATAATATTTATTTGTTAGAATGAATAAAATTTTTTTATTTAATAGTACAAATTTATTTGGTTACTTACGTTTTGTAAATAATAATGTAAAATTTGATTGCCATTACAAAATAAATATTCTTTTAGTAATTTCAACAAAATAATTCATTATGATAGAGCGACAAGTGTTTCGCGGAGCTGTCAAAGATGACTTGTCTTCTCGTAAGAAAAATTCGACATCTACCTGTATAAAGCCGGAAAAATTAGAGACTAATTTCGGCTCTCGCCACTCATGGTATCAATCATTTTTTTAAAGCGATTGGTAATCAAAAATTTAAATCTATTGTATACCTTTGCTAAGCTAAGGAAGTTCAAAAATGTCAAACATAATTTCAATCTGTAGAAAATGAGAGTTATATATTATTTTTATGTAATTGTTTTATTCCAGTAATAAAATATTCTATTTCTAACTACACAAAAAACCTATAAATATCATAAAAAACAGTTTTGTATCATTAAATTATAAGTTCACTTAGTAAATTCCACAAATTAATATCGTCGTAGTAACCAACGATTTAATTAGTCATATATCAACAAATAAAGTTTTTGTGTAATACAACTTTGGTTTCATACAAAACATTTCTCTCAGTGAAAAGAATGAAAATAGTCACTCCTTTTTAAGATGAAATTTCATTCTTTTAGAATAAGATTCATTCCAAAGAAAAGAAGAATCTTACTCATTTTGTAAAGTAAAGCTTACTCCAAAAGATTAAAATCTCATTCCAAAAAATCTGTCACTCTTATTCAAGAGTATATATATTTTTACTCTTTTTCAATAGTCTTATGCAGCATTTTCAATCTTTAGGAGTGAGATTTCACTCCAAGAAATTTAGAGAGTTAATCTTTTAAAGAAAATGCGCGTAATAAATAAATTATATTAACTGCATTATCCAAATCACTTGCAACCTAAGGAATGAGATCTAATCATCTTCGATCGCTGCACTATCGTTTAAGACGCAAGTTTTCTCACCCCATTCCTCACTGATACGCAGCAGAAAGCACACGCGCTTTTGCGGGCGGACGGGGAAGGGGGTGCGAGATAGAAACCCTTATTTATTTAGCACCCTACAATTGGTCCGTGAGGGTTAAGCAGGATCTAATGGTTCTGTAAAAGGTCCTCGTGGGTACCGCACAGCGATTGGTCCGCGAAAGAGGACAGATGTTGAATCGGGGACAGATGCGAGAGAGGGGTTTTGTGTCCCCGACCCCCCAAATGAATCGGTATCGTCACGCCCAAAAAATTCGTCGACGACCTATCCCGCGTTACCGTCTCCTTTTTCCGTAGCCACGGTTTGCATGAGCGAAAAATTCAGGCAACGTGTCAAACCGTTGAGAAACGCATCACGCGCGAATAATTGCGGTCCTGTAGCAGATAAAGAGGGGAGAAGCACGATTGAGTAGATCTCTTTTATATCAGACATTTACATTGTTCAGTGGATAGCGTATTACACTAAATTCTCTCGAAGCTGATTTATAAAAAGTTTAAACGCTAAATATCCTGGTCTGATAAATCTTGAAAAATTGTACGAGCTAGACTCTTTTATGTTAGATTCTTTTATCGTCCGTCACGTTAAATTTGTTATAATTTCAAACAGAATATGAAAAATTTCTTCTATCTCTATTTTTATATTAAGAAAGAGATTAGATTAAATCTAAATTGATCTACTCTCCTCACTAAATTTCTCGATATACAAGTTCAAGTTCAAATAACAGCAATTGTATATACATAGAAAGTATTTGATACTTGTGACTATTACATGGTTAAAAAAACTATGGTTAGGAAGTCCAGTTTTATGGTTATATTATTTATAGATAAAAAAAATATTAGTAATAATGACCTTACATGCATAGTTCCCTCAAATATGAAAAAATTGTACTATAAATTATGATAACTTAAACTATTAATATATTAGGTGTTGGAATTAATTCGTAGCGTTTTTTAATGAAAGAATGTTATTTATTTCACATGAGCATTAAAAAATACATTAATGAAAGTACTTCCCATCACTTGTAAAACGCTACGAATTAATTCCAACACCTAATAGTAAAATATTATAAGATATAAATGATAAAGAAAAATAACCATTTTTATAAATACAATTATCACCATAGTGAATATAACTATTTTTTTAACATTTGCTAATTATTTATATTATAATAATAACTAAGAGATATGATAAGGAAAATCTTAATGCATGATGTTATAGTTGTAATGATCACATTTTAATATTAAAACAGTTATAATGTGTATGGTTGAAACAATTATAAATTTATAATTAACAATGACAACAATTTAAAGAACTAATATCTAGTTATAGACTCCTTTAGTAATAATAATTACAAGGTAAAAAAGGATATAGGAGTCGACGCTGGTTATAAAAAAGCGATAATTTTTAATAATGATCGAATATATTATAATATCTATAATACATATATAAACCTTGAACGTTTCAACTCTATTTCGAGTCATCTTCAGCAAAACCCTCCATCCAATGAAAAAATTATTTTGCGATGCAATATCTCATTTTTTTTTGCGTTAATGAATGGAGGGTTTTGCTGAAGACGATTCGAAATAGAGTTGAAACGTTCAAGACTTATATGTATCAGATATTATATTTGATTATTATTAAAAATTATCACTTTTTTATAATCAGCGTCAACTCCTATAGCCTTTTTTACATTGTAATTATTATTAATTTTATATAAATTTATAGTTGACCTAAAAAATGACTATAAATCATAGTTAAATTATAGTACTTGCAACCATTTTTTTTCTCTCAGTGTATATTTTATATTTGTTCGAGTATATTTTTTCGAGTATAAAATACATACAATTGTGTATATAAGCACGAAGCTAAAGTCAGAAAGACTCATTTTTGATAAATAAGTAAAGAGAACGCGTCAGTCCTTCCTTCGTCGCCATCGCGTAGCTTTCTTTGAAAACATTAATCGGCGGCGAATATTTAATTGAAATCACAGTACGACTGCGAGCACGATCTAATCTCCCATGAAAATGATATGGTTGATCCCATGGGGTCCAGCAGGGGTATCAAATAGGCTTTATATTGGTTCACACCCTCCCCAAGCGGGTTTCAGGGGTCGCTCACAAAAGCATATTGTACTACAACGAAAGCCAGTATCCCGACGTTGTACACGAAATTAGCTAGTATCTCGGCCAGGTCGTAACATTTACCCACACTTCGCTAAATAAAGTTATTGTATGTATATTTCTCGTAGCATAATTACCGCGTCAGCGAAATGACATTTGCCTTATCATCGTTTCATATTTTACGTATTGTTTAAATTTAATCTTTCATTATGTCGCGTTAAATCGTGAATTATAATAACAGTTTGTATATTCAATCGCTTCTATTTTCATAATTAATTAAATAAATTCTCTCATTATTTAGCGTCATGAAACAAAAGTTTAGGTATTGAAATAAAAGACATATTGTAGAGAGAAAAATTTATATCTGGAAAAGAGGGATGGAAAGAAAAATTTATATCCGAAAAAAACTTCCATGTCAAATTTAACTCAGGATAAACTCAGGATAAATTAATGGTTACGAAAGTTAACTGTCTAATTGTGATTAGAATAAAGTGTGATTAGAAGAACTATTAAAAAATCAATGCAAGCTAGCATCTGCCGGTAATCAACGCTAAGAGCAATCGATGGTGTCGGTTGAATCGAAATGCAGCTGCAGTTCGTTAACGTCAATCAAGTAATTGAGTCGGTTGATTACTAAACACTATACTTCTGCGTCATTCTATCTAACTATGTATTTTGATGACTACATCAATGATCTACGTAAATATAACTCACGGAAAAGTGTATAACAAGGTTAATTTAATTAATTACAAAAACAATTTCTTTTTGAATACTATTTCATATTATGTTAAAAATGTAACTTTTCTACAAATAATACTTCAAGAAGATTAATATCAATTAGAAAAAAATGCGATAAAACAAGAATCTTTTAAAATACAAGAAAATGTCATCTTAATTTCTTTTTTTTTTTTTTTCCTTTACTTTTCCAGTTCTTCAACAACCAGACTCGACGAGCCCGGCAATCTCGGATATGTCGTTCCCGTCACAACAGGAGAACAGTCACGAATCATCGAAGGACGAAGAGTCACAGGACTTTGAGGACGAACAACAGACTGGCAACGAGACGTCGCAACCCCATGAAACCGAGCATAAGAAACGTAAGCGACGCGTGCTCTTCTCCAAGGCGCAGACTTACGAGCTAGAGCGACGTTTCCGTCAGCAGCGTTATTTGAGCGCGCCCGAGCGAGAGCACTTGGCCTCTATCATTCGCCTTACGCCGACTCAGGTGAAGATCTGGTTCCAGAATCACAGGTACAAGACGAAGAGAGCGGCGAGTGAACGTGTTGAAGCCGGTGGCAGCGGCTGCTCACCCAGAAGAGTCGCCGTGCCAGTGTTAGTGAGAGATGGCAAACCCTGCCAATCCAAGCTGATGGAACCTACTGCATATCCCGGAAGCGGCCAGGTCCCTATGGCGCCATATATACCACAGAAATATTGGTGGTAAAGTAGTTAACTGAACTGACTAGGATAAAAACAATCCAGAGGAATCTGTGGTGATTCACGCTGATCAATGATTATTGCGAAACGATATTGCAATATCCCATTAAAATATTGTCGTGAACAAGAAGTTCGTCATAAAGAGAAGAGAACGAAGAAAGATGAAGAAGAAATTCAAGATGGAAGGTATGAATAATCTTATAGCAGTGATGTTGAACATGTTAAAGTGTTAGAAGGTTCGTGATAATGCGATAGTAATAATAATATGAATTCATCGATGACATCATCGATATTATCGTCAAAGAAAAAAGTATAAATGGTTAACAAGTGTTAGTTGAAAATAATTGACGGAATAAATTTTGGAACATTGGTTCTTAAGTTCAACTTCTCGTGCATATCTCCTCTTGAACGTAATTACAGACATAGACGTAAAATGAAAAGCTAAATCATTTCTAAGTTTGACAACATGTTTAACTATCAGGTGTATTTCGAGAAACGTATACAATCGGACTTCTCAAAGTAAAATTGCTTGACGTATGTTTTACGGAACAAGTTTCACGAGAGTGTTTAACACGCGCGTCCAACGAACCCAAGCTTAATTAAAATCAGTCACTACATTCCTAGAAAGATATTTCAAAATTGAATGAATTTGAAATGTTTCTTAGATATAAATTTTTTAACTTTTTCTTTCAATATATCTTTCATTCAATGTCTTTCAACTTTTTTTGTAAAAAAATTTGCGAAAAAATGAAAATTAGAAAATGTTTTACGATATCAATAGATATTTATTGAAACTAATATATTTTTGGTAAATATTTTATTATTTTTATAAATATGCGCAAAGGAATGTAGCGTATAAACAGTTTATGGGCGAATATATCTCGCACATAAAATATAATAACAAAGAAACTATAATGAATTAATTGATCTACTTATATACGATTATATTCTGAAAAAATATTACAATGGAATTTTAATGTTCCTCAAGACGAGCGATGTTCGCGATATATTAATTATATTCACGACGTAATACGTAGCTTTAATACGTATATATGATTATGTACAATTTGAAGTAAACTTTACTTCAAACTGTTGATACCGATAAATTCGATAATTGACAAAATTTTATCGTTAAAGGTACAAGCAAGCGCGAAAGATTTAACGTTACGTCGAAAAATAATTCAGATTAGAGATAAATCTCATAATTCTGCAAGTCTATATTTCTTCAATAGAAGATAATTAAAATCCACTGTGACCACTTGAAACTTTTTACAAGTGTTGATATTTATAAAAGAATTAGAGACAGTAACGAATATTGTCAGAAACCAAAGATCACTTTCACGTCTAATGAATTAGTTTGACGTGAATAGGTAAATAATTATAAATAAATAGTTATAAATAAATGTAAGAAAAACGCGTAGAGAAATTTTAGACGGTACCGATGTTGCGTTCTTACGAAATAAAATATTTGTACAAAACTGTTACACTTTACAATGATTCACGTATGTAGATTTTAAATTAGTCCTTAAAACGCGTGTCACGAGAAAGAATATCCTGTAAGTGCAAGGAATTCCAATTTAATTATAAAACGCATAACGTCTTGATATCGTATAACAAATAGCGTTTTTTCATTGGCAGAACTAGAGCACTCTCAGTGCAATTTAAAGCCGTTGTACACAAATCGACATAAAGATATACGTTTAATAAAATATAGAAACGAATTAAAAACCGCAAAATATTCAATACATTTTATTATGCTATTTGATAAAATACGTATTGGGCATTTTATCAAATAAGATATCCCACTTTTACATTTAAATTAGAATAGTGTACAACAGCTTTAATGTGCAATGAGTGCGCACTAGTTCTGCCAATGAAAAACGTTACAAGCATTCATGGCGGAATGATAATAAATCACACGAATGGATTACTGCCACAATAGATCGACTCGTGGCTCAATTGTGATCCGCTAATTCGATCGTCGAAAAATTTTTACGATATAGATATTTCTTCACGATTTACACACATAACTAATAAACTGTGCACGGTTTTTCTTCATATCGTCAAAGAATTCGCATATATGACATTTTGCAAGATTTTCTAGATAAAATTCTATACCTGTAAGATAGCTGTATAATTTCAAGATTCTACACTTTCCGATATTTTTCATTTCTCATAGTAGATTTTCGTAAAAAAGGAAACAGAGATTAATTTCCGAAATATATAAAACGGAATTTTTATAGCTGAATATCCTTGTCAAAATAAATTCAGCTTTGTTAATAATTTCGTTATACACATACGCATTTAAAAAGTATTAAAAGTTTGATTAAAACGAAAAGAACTTTGGTACGAGAGCAACATTTTGTCGATATTAGAATGAATCTTGTAAATCGTTATTTTAAATTTAAAATATTTGAATTTTTAAATAATATACCTGTACTATACCGATATAGTGATGTTTCAGGATGTAGTAATGTTTACTACAATATTATAGTAATCAAAGAATATATGCGAGGTCCTAACATTGCGAGTAATCGCAAGAATATCCAATGTTTCGTCCTTAATTA
Source organism: Acromyrmex echinatior (assembly GCF_000204515.1). The sequence continues at coordinate 786,114 of NW_011626992.1, read as the reverse complement.
ATTAGTTGTAGATTAATTGTATATATGTAAATTGTGTATAATATAATAAACTAATATATCAGAAGCATATTTAATAAATCTGGATCTTAAGATATCAAATTTTCTCTGTTTGTTTCTTCTTATCAATTTTATCACAAAACAATAATCCATGTCCTCTCCTCTCCCCCCCACTCTCTCTCTCTCTCTCTCTCTCTCTCTCTCTCTCTTTTCAATCTCTTTAAAAAAAGAAAACGTATTTAAAAAAGAGAATCAAAGAGAGATTTGAGATTTATATTCTGCCATGTAAAAATTTTTTGAATAAATTTTAAAGTTTTTAATAAATGATTTCTTTCGACCAATACGAGTTAATATCAAAGCACAATAATTATTTTGTTTTTATAATAATTGCTTTGTTTCAATATTAATAATATGTTACATAAATTCTATTACAAAATTTTTAATAATCATTTACAAATACAATTAATATAAAAAATATGGCAGAAGATTTAAAAATTTCACTCTAATACCGTATTGTTTCTTTTAGTAGAGAATATAATGAAACAATACATTTGAAACAATATCATTCTTTTCTCTGACCGTTCTAGAACTGTTTCCCTTTTTTCGGGACACGCCGGAAGTCCGCGTAGCTTGAGTGACAAGCTTCCGGTTTCCGTTTCCGAGCAGCCATCTTGTTACCGGTTTAGATTTCCTGAGGGCGCCCCATCGAGTCTCGATGGGGATCACGTTTGACTTCTGCAACCCCCAGAAAAACTTTTCATTATTTGCATTATGACGCCACATACGTGCACTCAATCGACAAGAAATTGATAGAAAATTCAAATTTTTTATTTTATAATTTCCTTTCGCGATTAAAATAATCGATCTCCAATCGCGATATCTAATCCGATTATATCGTGTAAAACACGATCGATATCTTAGGGGAATTTTATTAATCAGTTGAGTTTCGCAAAAAAAAATCCCCAAAACGATAATAAATATATTGCTTATCTATACGAATTATCAAGCGATAACCTGTCATGAAAATTTTTACCTTCTACAATTTAAATTATATTTAATAATCTATTATTAAATATAAATAAATTATATTTAACTATATCTATTTATAAATGTATGTTCTATCTTTTTTATAATTTAAAATTGGAACGTTAAGTAGGTATTATAGAGAAAGTTGAAAATTTATAATCACTCAAAAGCTCAATTTTAATAGCAGATTTTTTTATCAATTTGAAGGACTAATTTTTTTCTTAGTAAAAATGTTGCGCGGGAATTATTATTTATCACAATTATGTCTGTGTGTAAGATAATTTTTAATATTAAATTAAAATTAATAAAAGTTTACTAAAAATTATAAAATATTGTTTTCTGATCGACTTGATCCTATAAAATATAAAGTGCAGAAAGGCGGTTTTTTATGCTTAACGTAATATATTATTAGTGTCTCAATTTTGGACAGAATAAAATTTTTCTAAATTCAAAGAACCCCATTAACACGAAGATCGCAGGTCATCTCGTATATTGTATTGCAAGTATATGAACCGTATGAGACATAAATTAGGATGCACTTAGGAATATCTATCGCTGCTCCACTTCTATCGGAACAGGACGATACAAAGGGTTTCCCTCCGCGTCCCTTATCTCTCCGTCCCGCATCACGGCGGATGATGTAGCGAGGTAAATGGAGTGGACAGCGGGCAGCATATGCTTTGTGGCGATTTCTCCTGCTGCTGTGTACAAAACGAAACTGTCCCCACACGTAGAATATTCCGAGCGCGAACGGCGATGTGCGCGAAATGTCGGCGGTGCGCCGAACCGGAAGCGGGAGATAACATTCAACCCGCTACCGAGCCCGAATCCATGATTTATATGACCAGCCGTAATCTATAGATTTGGACATAGTCCACCGACTTTTACTCTACGTACCTACCGCGGTTGGTAAGGAGCACGTTTTACTGCACGCTTAGTGCACGAAATCAAGATTTGACCTAATAAGCTTTTAGTCAAACTTTATCTTTAAAAATATTTGTTATTTATGCCACAGTTTTTAGCTCTTATACTGTTAATAAATATTTTACAGTTCAACGAAAATTATTGTAAAACTAATGATATATTATAAATAATCGTTATTTATATGATGGCACATTGCACAGAATGGTTCATTTAAATTATCAAATATCAAACTACATCGCGAAGCGCGAGCATCATGAAGATGCATACGAGAAGATAAAAATTTCGCAGGGTCAGTGTATCACGCCAAAGCCATGCCAATCAATAGACGAAAATAAATTGATAGTTCGTCGAGCGACGGGACGTCCCCTAATATTTCCGAATGTAATCGAGGGGGTGTGCGCGCTCTTCGAGAACCCAGAAAAAAAAGGAAAAATACAAAACGACAAAAGAGGTGGAGGAGGATGAAGAGAGGGTGGTGGAGGAGAACGAATGAAGAAAGAGAACGAGGATGAACGTCGCCGAGGAGAAAAAAACGAAAAAAAACTTTGACAATGCAGTTATAGGCACACGAAGAGAGGGAGAACGAGTGGACGACGTGTTCCGGGGGTGTTTTATTGGCTGGTTTCCGTGGGGTGGAAATTTCGTATAATGTAGAGATGTTTGCGTGGACTCTTTTAACCCTCTACCCTTCGCGGAGGCTATCGCAAGCCTCTCTTAGTCGGTCCGTAAAATGTATCAATACGTAAAATTACGACCAGTGAATTGCGCGAACAAGATATCCGTATATTCAGTCTATCTGGATATATATTTTCTTTTTTATAGTTCATGATATATCACTGATTAATTAATTTTTATAAGTCTCTTTACCTAAAAAAATACATTGAGAGAAAACTTTGGTATTTGTAATAATTGCATGATAAAATAATTATAGTTAACCATTCTTTAAATTATTTCTGTTATAATGTTAACAATAATAACGATATATGTATAATTCTTTTGTGAAAAAACATGTGAAAAAATTGTACTATAAATTATAATAATTTCAATATTAATGTAATAAAATGTCAAGATGTAAATGATAAAAAAAATAAACATTTTTATTAAGTATACAAATGCTATCACAATTATTGTTAATATAATTATTTTCTTAAAACCTACTATTTATTTGTTAATAATAACTAAAAAATATGTTAAGGAAAAATTAAGGATTTTTAAGCAACGTGTATGATTATTATTATTAATAGCATATATATAATTATTAAAATAATTGTAAATATATAATCTTTTTAATCATACACTGAAAAAAAAGATTAGCTGAATACGCATAACATTTTTAATTGTTTGCAACAGTCAATTTTTGACTGCGTTAGCCAATTGAAAGCCTATACTAATATTGCGGATAAGACTAATACAATCAAAAATTAGCTGCTGCAGCAGATTAAAAATGCTATGCCACATTTTATCATCCAATTTGTTACAGCAGTCAATCTTTTATATATTTCAGTATAGTTACCCTAAAAAATAACTATAAATTATATTAAATTATGCAACCATTTTTTTTTCTTTTAGTGCCTCTATCTAAATCTTTTTTAAAAAATAATTATATATATATATATATTATTTTCTGCTTTGTTGTATTATAAGTTACATATTCAACGACATTCTACTTTGATATCTATTCCCATACCTGTTCTCACGTGAACCTGTTCGCAAGTGAACGTTGATAATTGCTTTGATAGAATTGTAGCAAAAGGCTCTAAGAGCACAGTATGATCTTTGATAACCCTTGAGATCATCAAACCAAGTTCCAGCGAATCGCCGTTCTGATTGCCGTCGGAACCGGAAGCGATGTTCCCTTTTTACCATTTTTTAAAGACCACGCTAGCGGCACGTGCCGACATTATGCCAGGGTGCTAAGTCGCGTGACCGGAAGAAGCATCCTAATTGGTATCGATTCCGAGTCAACGTTGCTCTTTTCCCCCCCCCCCCCCCCTGTCACGCCGTTCAGCAACCTTCGTATGAGCAACTGTATTTTATATCATTTTTCAGTAATCATAAAGTCATAATTTACAGAAATATCAATATACTATCATCCTCATTTATGCCATTTTATATTATTATCTTAAATTTCGAATTTCACGAATATTATTCACAAACAATTATTATATGATCAATAACTTCATTATAAAGTATATTATCCAAATATAGGTATATATTTACTATAAACTTCCATTACATGTCTTCTGGTCACATTATTTAGATCTACAGACCTAAAAAGAAGATGTCATGAAACGTACATTCCAAAATACCGTAGAGAATAAGTCATTGACGTTAACTTATTTCGGGTTCAATGTGTTTTTGTTCACAGCCGAGTGAAAGGCGCGTTTAGCACTCGTTCGATCGGTATTCTCTCGGTATGTCCAACGGAAATCTGAATGTCCGTCCGCGTCGAGGGGTAGCAGAAGTTTGGCCGAAACTTTTTCAATCCCAAAAACTTTCCGCCGCGGGCAGTTTATTGTGCTGTTAGGAGTTTCAAAGGAGTCGGACGGATGTCGAACGGTCGAACCGTCGTCGGCGTTGCTCGAGAGCGTTGTCGTGCAAACATTGTCGGGCGTGCCGTAGATGGATCTCGATCCGTCGCGTCCTGAGATTGTGTGTAAATTCCCCGGGATTACGAGACGAGAAAAATACGCACGGTTTGTACGCTGACAGCAACAATTTGTGACTAATTTACGGTGGCTGGCTTAAACGTATTGCAATCTCAAATAGTGTTTAAGTGTACCACAAAGAGTGACGCAGTTATAATTTATAATTATTTTATATATATATAAAATAATTAAGATATAGAGTCACGTACTTTACGTTTCAATGACTTATGTTTTATGTTAAAGAAGTTTCGATGTAGAAACATTTCATACACGAAAGAATGGTTTTGTTAAAGTATCTCAAAATTTAGATAGATACAGATTAAAAAATAATTTTGGATCAAAATAAATTATATAGGACACTTAAACTGGTTACAAGAACGTTAAATTTTTTGCTTATCATATTTGAAATTCTTACATAATTATTTTGATCTCCAAAAGTATTTCAGATCTGTATCTAGTTAAATTTTTAAATACTTTATTCTTCAAATTGTTCTTTCCATATAAATTCTTTGTTTCCGGTATTTATCTCTTCTAAAGTTGACAGTAGAAAACTATGTACTTCTATCTTGCGAGATCTTTGATTTAAACATTCTCGAAAAATGTTCCAGAAAAACGTCATCACAACATGTTTGGCTATTTTGTAAGAGACAAACAACGAATTGCTTTCTTTCAGTTTCCTTTTGTCGCAATTCATCGAAACTCGATGCTTTCCGACACAACTTGTATACTGCAATAACAGTGGTGTTTGCGGTTTTCTTGTCGCGGCGTTTTGGCAACGGCCGGGATTCATAAGGGCACGTCGACTTTTCCCGTAACATCCCGCGCGATATCTCGAGACGACAGCAACCTGAGAGTGCAAAGTATGCTCTGGAAGCTTGCCAGAGAGCGTGCATCGCTAGTCGAGATGATAAGTCTCTCTCACGGGCAGAAAAAGTTGGGGTAGATTAATCAAAGCAGAAATTCGGAACGGCAAGAGTCGACCACCGCCGACAAAGCATATTCCCTACTAAGAATGGATCGTTTCCGGTTCCGCTCTCTTTATGGTACATTGCGGCCCAGCGATGTATTAAGATTACTTAATCAATAAAGCGCCGTACGGAAAACTGATTTGTTTTTCAGTTTTTCCCTCCTGACGAATCCTTTCCGCGCTGTCTCTTGTTTTCGATTGCAGTATGCGATGTGTCAATCAAATTGTTTCTTTTACTTCCTTTTTACAAACTTTTATATCGATTTATTCGCTACGTGAAGTTGCGATTTCTGCTTGAATAAAAATTTTAATTTTATCAAATATTTTCTAATAATTTTTAAGGATTCAACACGAAATATTTTTAAATTTTCTGCCAAACTTTATTTAATACGTTTTATATTCTTTTATCAATAATTAAATTTTTTAATTACTAATAAAAGAACAGCAATCATAAATATATAATATACTGTTGTAGATCGCACTTTCGTAAGGCACAAATTTTGTAGGGTATGCTATTTGCACCCTTGCGGGTAAATTTCGCTTTCTACATCCTTTGGGAACGAAAAGTCGAGTCGTTTGTTTGAACGAGACGCGTGCACGAAACGATTAAACGTGGATTGAACAAACAGAACTATGGTTAAACGACAGTTAGCAGATCGTTAGTCATAGTTAAGTGACCAAACATTGACATTCGATATGCACGATGGCGTTTCGATTCATATCAACCAGGATAGAAGCGGTCCGTAATTAATATTTTGTTGAGAAAAAATATCGTCTTGAAAAATTAATTTGTTATACTTTTAGTGATTATTACGGGATTCGGACAGTGATATATAGTTACGATTATGACCATCGGCGCCAATGATCGATTCAACTTAATCTCGAATCAAAGTCTTTATTCCGAGCGCGTCAGATTTATACAACTTAACGTAACGAGATTCGACGGAGAAGTGTCGCTCACCTCTCTCGATTGCTTATTCGACCTCATACTCGAAAAAAAAATGATTTGTTTCTCGACTGTTCTAGAAGGCTTCGAAATCTCGATTTAAAATATATGTGATCCTGCGAGATGCAAAGAAAATTGCATCTTATTTCCCTAACGGATTACAGAATGTGCAACATTGCTCGACTGCATGTTGTCGGATTATTTGACACATGCTCCGATAAATAAATGGGATTTATAACGCGTTGCTGATTATTACCCGCCTTCGCTGTCGCTGTTTACGCTCGTCGATATAACCGTCTCGTGTCTGTCTCTCTGTGTTATCCTTTTTTTCCGACTCGAACAGCAGGTCTTCGATATTCGCGTGTATTCTCTTGCGATTCCGAGAACGCGATATTTTTCGGATGAAAATTATATCTTTGCGAAATGCATTTTCAGTTGAGATAATAGCGATATAACTGCCACACATTTTGGAAAATCACGTAATAATTCTCTATTTTAGACGACATTATATTAAATAACTAGGATTGCGTAGTAATGAATTGAAACGCGCGCGCGCATTAAAAATTAAAAAAAAAGTTAAAAAGTTAATAACTTTTAACTTAACTTAACTTTAGTTAATTTTAAATGCATTAATTTTTAACTTAATTTAGTTACTTTAAAATTTTAATTTATTAACTTTTTTAAATTGAACATTGTTCTATCTTTCTTAATGCTAATATTTTTTTTCTATAAAGTCTTAAACATTAGAGAAGTAATTTAGAAAAAATGATTTTATGATGAGAAATTCTGTGATAAGAATCACACTATATGGAAGTTTTTATTTATTCGCTAGATTTTGTCAATTCCCGCTTATATTTGAATCACACTAATTTTAGGTATCATAAACGTTATATTTCAGCAACATAAATATGAAATAAGCCTTAGATGAAGAATTGTTGTAGACAAAGAGTTGCACATCCACTCATTTTCTAAATTTTTACATATATTTTTTATAACAAATATCTAGTCGATATAGTGACATGCATGAACGTCGTTTCAGAAAGTTAAAGAAAGTTAGATAAAGGTTAAAGAAAGAGAAATAATGCAAATATATACCCTTTTCTCTCGCAAGATTTTGACAAAAACACCTTATGGTATGACTTTTATTATATATAAGTAATTTACATGTGGATATAAAATTAAATTTGCCTAATAATCTATATTTGTAAGGATTACTTAAAGTAATCTCATTTTAAGAAAAATTAGGATATTCTGATTTCAAAAATAATTTTTTTCTCAATTGACTTTTTTTAAACTTAAATTAATTTAATCTTAATTTAACTTTTATTGAGTTAATTCTTTATTCCTTCAACTTTCAACTTAATTTCATTAATTTTAATAATCCATTAACTTTAACTTAATTTCAAAAAAAACATTAACTTCCAACCCTGTAAATAACTAACTTTAATTATTAAATACTGACATTGTATATCCCCCTCCTTTATAAGAATTCTTTTCCTTTCAAAAAAGATGTTATCTCCGATCATTATTTTTACATTGTTGAAATAAATTTCACACGTGATAAAGATCTTAAAATTAATGTAAAAAAACCCTATAAATTTCTTTGTATTAATTCCTAAACAAAAAATGAAGTATATAAACTAAGTGTGTAACTCGACCTATGTGGCCGACAGTTTCAAGAAAAGCTATTACGTGATTCGCAGCAGCGATCGATGAGAATCACACGAAGGGTATAATGCGTCACAGAAAAATATATCGATTCTCACTGGAAGCTGTTTCGAGATACAACAAGACGATACAATAGATCCTTTTGCCAGCGGGATTGAGAGGAAAAATTGGAATCGTGCCGAGCAGGATGAGAGTTTTTTTCTGGCCCTTTTAATCCCGACTACTTTGCGCCAGTCTCCTTACGAAGCCCTTCACCCTCTTAAACGTTTCCCGGTTCCGCGGCTAAATCTGCTTAAACGAGCTGCCCGTTTCAGAATGAGACAACTTTTTCTTTCACTTCTACCAGCGGTGACACTCGTGATTTACTCGGCGTTGTATCTATCGCCCAAGGTGTTTTCACTACATGACTTTATAACTTAAAGATTAAAAGCAGAAAATCGTTACAAGCTAAATGTAATTGAATCCAAAAATTATGGAAAATCCTATTCTTAAATAAATTTTTTCACTGGACGAATCTATGAATATAAAACATTTAGATATTAGAATTAAATTTTTATTTAGAATCAGGCTGTAATGATTATTATACACTATTTATTGTTATACACATTTAATTTGACGTGTGATCTATTAGTAATCTAAAGACCTAATTGTCATGTCAAAAATTAAATCAAATTCTTTCTATTCTACTTATCGGGATTTATGAAAATTTGAAAAGCTCTTAAAGAACAGTAAGGATGATCAAAAGCCCATGCCGGACAATACGCACCCGATCGGAGAACCCTAATTTCACGAGGACGTGTCGGACGATCCTCCCACGCCCCATCGGGGTTATTTCGCCCGTGACAATGGGGTGCACACGCGCTTAAACCATTAACCGATGGTTACGCCGATACATGTACAAAATCGTTCGGGAATCACCGACAATGACGGCGGTGACACGCTGTCACCATATTTCCCGCGATCCTATCGTCTCTTCCTGCGTCCTAACGTACCACGAAATGCGCGAAAGCACACTTGAGATTGTAATAAACTGTGTGTCGTGAATAGATAATGCATCACACACATTAACGCTCTAATGTACGCCTACTGTGAATAAAGAGTTTATGCTCATTTAATTTCACGTAGAAATAGAGTTGATCTATTATAATATGTTTATATACACAGTAAAGAAGACAATGTAAAAGATGTTAAAGATAAAATATTAAGATTTTTATAAATTACTCAGTTTTTAATTTAAGACTTAATAAATTAAAGATTGACTAATTTATAAAAATCTTAATATTTGATCTTTAATATTTTGGAATTAAATGAGCATAAACTTAAAAAAAAAATCACTTCACGCTTTTGCGCAAAATTTGATTTTTTTTTTTTATAAAAACGATAAGTATTGATGGTTTCTGAACATATCGAATCGTAGCAATCGCTTAAACGTTTGCTTTAACGTGGACAATAACGCATTTAGCGAGGAGGATTTAAGAAACGACGCGTAGGAGACGCGAGTGATTATCCGGAGGATTTTCGTCCGCTGGAAAACTCCATGAAAACACGATGCATTCACGATGGGCGTTAACGCGTGCATTGATTTGCCGCTCAATTTCTCCCAAATATTTCTTCACAGAAATCCCGCAGTGCACCGGCTGCAGCTTTCCTCCCTCAGTCGTAAGCCAGCATTTACTCGAATTGAGACACAATGGCGCGTTTACTATGCCATGGATAAGCCTGTTAAATGTAGACACCCAGCGAATAAATGCCAGCATATTCATAGAAATCAAATCTGCTGCTATATTAGGTCACATTTATTCGCAACGAAAAATCTACAAACTCTTCAAATACGCATAAAATGGAAAATAAAATTTACATCGCTATTTAATGCACAATATCTAATAACATATGAATTTTGACACAGTATTTTTTATGAAATATTGAAATAACTTTTTATCCAATAAAATTTAATTGGGTACATTAAAATTAATTAAGGGTTTGGAATATTTTAAATTTAAATATCAGATATTTTAACAATTGTAAAGAATATTTCTTCATTAAAAATTTTAAATTATATAAAATAAAACTTTGTCTTTTATTTTGAATCTTCTTGTCTTTGAATTACTCAGAGTAATTCTTCTTCTTATTTAACATGATTCGTATGGCAATCATTCGTATAATTTTCTGTAGAAACAAATCATAATTTATATTTATTCAAACATTCTCGGATAAAGCACAACGAGTTTAAATTAATTTCCATATTGGTATAAATCAAGTTCCAATTAAAAGATTCATTTCTAGATAACGGAATAGCAATACAGCGCATCGAAAGATTTCGTTCTCTCTCTCGAGTTGCATTAAAGTTAGTTATGATGTGCCAGAGTGAACGCGCGTATATTTCACATATGTGAGTGTATGTTCGTGCATGTGTATGTTCGTGCATGTGTATACATGCGCGTATATGGATTATACCACCCTAGAGGGAAGGGTGGAAACAGCTCCCTGAATGCTCACCTGGGCAAAGGCGTGGCTTTTGCGACAGTGGTCGATAGCGCGGCTACTACCCCGGAAAGCACACCCCTATGCTCAGGGGTGAAAAGAGGCGAAAAAGAGAAAGAGAGAGAGAGAGAGAGAGAAGAGAAAAGAAGAGGACTCTCAGTTATCGACACTCTCTGACGACGACATTATTGTCAGAGCAACGTATATCTCGCCCTTATATCAAGAATTATTTCCGGCGGCTTTTGCGCAAAATGAGAATAAACGCTGGTGAAATTTGCTAAACTGCAAACTGGGAAAGAGAGGAACTCTAGATCGCGGAATGTTCTTCTGTTTACTATCTACGTCGTACGTAACAATATCAAATTTTACTTGAGACACTTTTAGGTTAATTATAATTATCGCTTTCAAATTATTTAATGTTTATCTATTTTTAATATATTTTTATTTCATTTCTTAATTTTCTTATGTATTATTCGCAAAGGGATCAAAAAACAACATGACTAATGGTAAGAACGTTTATTTTATAACATACTATGTACCATGTCAAATTAATATCGCAGACTAAACATAATCTAATTCTATTGTATTGATTTTTTTATTTTCGACTAGTATCTTCTTACTCACTAGACGTTTTTTCCTTAAATAATCTTAACGCTTCCTAGATTTTAACATTAATTAATTCACAAAAACAATCCAAATAATTAACAAAAAAAAAGATAATTTTAAGAAATAAAAAATAAAAGATAAAATAGAAGGGAAAATTAAATCAGGTATATATTTATACAAAAAAAGTCGCAAAAACAATTTTTCAAAAAATCAAATTAATATCAAGATAATCATATTATTTTCATGTAATGTTATGAGTGCAAATAAGATTTTCTAACATCGGTTGAATGCAGCACTCTATTGCAGTTAATTAGACTTAAAGAGGCGCTTTCATCAAGAATAAGGTAGTTAAGAACTCCTTCAACAACGAATTATGAAAACTTCCGACAAATGTGCAATAGCATGTTGAGAGATTTTGAAAATATGAAGTGCAAGCCTAATTTTATTATGTAGCTCTCTAGATCTTTTGTAATTTTTAGTAATGGTACAAGAAATAAATTTAATAAATCGCGATAATAATAATCAAATGTCAATAACTGAAATGTGTATAATTATTTCTTCAGAATTATTTAACTACTATATTATTCATATTAAAAATTCATATTTTTGCTGTTATATATTACATCTTTTTCAAACATATAAAAAATCTATGATGAGATAATCTAAAAATAATCTCTTATCGAGTGAGTATTGTTCAATAAGCAATCCGTTAAAACTAGTTTAGCACTACTGATTTTCTTGTGCCAGTCTATGGATTCGCGCAACATTTGATAAATATTTCGAGTAAAGAAATCAACTAGACTGACACATTCACAGCCGAATTGATGAAGATTGTAACAAATTGACTGGCGTATCTAGATCCTACGCGCGGCTCACAAGGGAGCGAGTAAGCCCCTTAATAGATTAAGATCCGACCTAAACATCACCGTGTCAGCGTTATGCCAGCAAAGTGCTGGTTTGTGTTACCGGAAGTAACGTAATAGCCAATGTGGAAGCTCATCATATATCGGGCCATTGTCTCACAAGCCGCGTTTGCTCGTGCAAACGATCGCAGCCTTTTTCGCACGCGTTTTAGTCGTTAAAAGAGTGGGAATCCATTATACAGGCGAAAAACTTGATACAATTGTAATTATAGAAAATCACTCTCAAATGTAACGATATATAAATATTTAATTTACGTGTTAAGAGAAAAATTATCAACAGAATGTAACTAGAGAGCAAAATTTACAAGTACCAAAAAGTTTCTTATAAAATAATTACATAATTGAATATTTCAGTAACAAACACATTGCAAAAAATTCTAATTAAACATATATTAATCTGTCTAAAAAATAAATTTAAAATAAATATTATAGTTTCTCTCGAGTTCTATTACTCTATTTTATCTCTTATTTCAAAAATTAAATTAACTATACTTGGTGTCAAAATATCAAAATGAAATTTTGATATTTCTCGATAAAATTTCTATAGTGATGAACTCACGTGATTATTTAGTTCGCTCTCTTCATAATTCTTTCAAAAGCATGAAACATAACGAGCACTCTTCTCATCGCTTTGACTTTTCCGCAGTAGCCAGGTAAAATTCGATCTCTTTTGACGAAGGGAGAAAGAGCGAGTATGACAGTAGCACGTCCAAATGGGGGACTAACATGACCACAATTATACGCATAGGCCATGGTCCACGATATACGGTAGGCGCGACAATTGGCCGGATGTTTCCATTGTTACGGTCGATGTGACCCGCGATATTGTTCACCAGTTTAGGGATGACTGAAAAGCGTCGATTTTGAAGGAAATGGCCTTTAAACGCAAAGAATTCCAGCGGTTGACACGCGATCAATGACACAGTTATCGATGGGTAGGATACATAATCGTCATTATCTTCATTTCTGGCGAAATAGCTTAAAATGAAATACGCATTTAATGATTGTCATAAACCGCAAAACGTCCATATCTTTGACGTAATAACTATTAAATAAAAATTTGAAAATTTAATCGTTTTATTAATTTAAAATAGTTTTGTTAATTTAATCGGAAAACTGCAATAAAGACTTCTTTTCAATCTATGTTATTAAAATCTAATTTTTAGTAAACTTCTTTATAAAAGAATATCACACAAATCTTATGGAAAATAAATTTTGATCAAATTGCTTCAAAATTTTAATACTATGTAACTCATGTCAAGTTGATTAAAAATCTTTACGGATATAAATCTTTAAATGTCTTAGTTTCTGCTTCAGGACCTTCGAAAGATCATTATATCTTATAGATAAAAATAGTCAAAATAAGTCTTTTTTATTAATATTAATTATAAATACTGTATAGTATGTACATGGATATATACCACATATATATCTCGAAAATTATAAAAGATACGGAAAAATATTTCAGACAAAAGTTGATGCCACCCAATATATATATATATATATATATTGGGTGGCATCAACTTTTGTCTGAAATATTTTTCCATATCTTTTATAATTTTCGAGATATTCGGTATCAAAGTTAAGATAGGATACCCTGTATATGTCGAAAAAATATGTCGAACATAATATCATAAAAAGTCATTTTGAAAAATATTATTACACTATGAAATATCCTGAAAAAAAGTTTTATTTTATTGCCTAAATTTAAAAAGCATGTTGGGATTTCCAGAAAGGCAATGAGACTTAAGCATTGTTTTGTGAGAAGCAAGAAGATCATGTAAATCAAGCATCTCAAAGGAATATCTACTTCATTCATATCTACATCATTCATTCCGGATAATTCATTCTGAGAAAATATGCAAACTAAAATTATAAATATACCATTGATACATGTACAAGTAAAATAAAAAAGATTGATTTGATTTCAATTTTTTGTATTTTTTCATATAAAATATAAAAACTTTTTGAAGGTCGTGAAACAAAAACTAAGACATTTGAAGATTTGTATCCGTAAAGAATTTGAATCAGCTTGACATCAGCTACAAAATATTTAAAAAATTTGACTAAAACCCATTTTCCATAAGATTTATATATGTGTGGGGTTCTTTATAAATATTTAAAAGTAAATAAATATTGTTTGCGGTAAAATAATATTTATATTAATAATAATAATACTAAGATAATATATTGCATTCTCGATATAATGCCAACTGCAAAACTAATAATTCTCCAAATATTGGTAAGGGTGCTTCAACCCCAACGGTAGCTTTCGAACCATCACTTCATTTTAAAGATATATTTTTAAAACAGAGTTCACTCGCGGCTCGCCGCGACTTATGTGTACGATGCGACCTTATTAATTTTTCCGCGATGCAAACCCGACAACGACGGCAAATCACCCGCTCGGCCGAGCAGCAAATCAGCAGCGGATGGCTTTACGTTTTCATTTGTAAAAGTGCACTCGTATCGGTCGAATTCCAGCTCCCTTCCCTGGTCCCGCGCGTTTCCGGTCGTATTGGCCCTTATTGGTATCACTCCCCAAAGATATTTTTTTCCTTCGCCAGAATAAACACACATAAAATTAAATTCACAAAGCGCCGCGAATTTCCGTGTTCTTATGACCGTAAGAGTACCATCATTGTTGCGTCCGAGGATTGCTTGTATTCTCCTTGAATTTTATTTCGTAAAAACGTGCTTCGAAAAATGACTTTACAAACGCGAGATATAAATTCGCGTTTCTATCAAATAATGAATAGAAAGAATAGAAAAGCTTATTTCCAATCTTCTGTTAAATTCGCATTTTATAAAACTAAAAGTTATCTGCTATAAAATTTTCCAATAAGTCTTTCCATATAAATAATGAGAATTTTATGATGATTTAAAAAATAAACGCTTCAATTATTTTATCATATTTACTATTAAAAATTAGATTATATTTTTTTATACTAACAATTAGTACTTGTAGCCAAAAGCAGACATTGTAGCATCTATCCTTTGAGATAAATGAAAGTCTCAAAATCTTCAAACTGCAATATAGAGTAACTGTTCCAATTACTGTGCTTGTCCCTATTAATGTGCTTTTGTATTTCGATAAAGAAAACTAGCACAAATAAATAAGAAAAAATATTTTTTTTTTGTTAAGTTAAATTATTAATACATACCGAAAATAATATTTTATTTTTTGAGTATTAAAGTATTTTAAATATTTTTTTGAAAAATATGAGGAATTTATGTGAATCCAGTAATACGTACCGCAAGATTTTAAACTTGTCCCTATTAATGTGCCCTGTATTGGAGCTGAGAACGTTGTGTTATGAGTGTATTTTGAAATAAATATAATTGAAATAATGATTTATGTAATATTAACATAAACAATTAAATTTATTACCTGCTTTAGTAACTATATGTTAAAATGAGTTAAATGTAAATAGACACACAAATTGAGGGCACATTAATAGGGCCATCGCCGCTTAGGACTCACTAATAAGGACAAAAACATGTTATTTTTGTCAAAAGTATTTTTGTCAAATTTTATAAAGTATTAACATTTTTTAGATTAAAGAAATATTATAAGAAAAAGAAGTAGTTGAAAAACCGATATTAATTGCAAGCAGATAAAATTAAAGCTACAATATTTAATAATTAATTCAATAATAAGCAAATTGGCTAAAAGGCACATTAATAGAGACAGTTACTTTAGATTCTCGTTGTATTTTTCTACAAATCGACCGAGGCTTTGACATTCGTTGTCTCATTTTCTTTCTCGAAGCGGTGAACTCACGAGATGGGGCGGCTCGGTTATGAGTACATTCTCGACGGGAGCAGAGGTGTGTACTTAGGATTCTTTTTCTCGCGTGTCTCGAACGAGAGTCGTAACGATGATAAATCAAAATTTTCGGCCAGCTGGTGCGTATTGCCCGAGTTCGGTTGCGTGTTGCCGGCATTGTCGGCGAGGCGATCGTTTAAATCCATTTAACGACGTTGCACGGGGAATAGACTGGGGGCATCAGAAAGAAGGGTCCTTGTCGGGGACCTCGTTTCCAGGCCCCGCGAGAGAAAGAGGCGATCCCTGTTCCTATGAGGCGTGTCCCGTGTTTCCGTCGCTTCTCCTGATCTCGTTTCGTCTCTCCTTCCGCTCCCTCCTTTTTTACTTTTCGAAAGAGAGATCGATGGCCATCGCCCATTCAGAAAATTTGTCTCAGGATGGTGTAATGGGTACAATGTGTCGAAGGGCGATCGATGTGTGTCGATTGACAATTCAAACTTGGGAATCTTACAAGATACGTTTCACTAAGAAACGATAAAAATATTTCAATTATTGTAAATATTCTAAAAAAAAATAGTTTGAAATTAATTTGAGTTAATTGAATCACAAGAAGAAGAAATAAATTTGCAGAAGAGAAGTACTCTCTCTTCTCTCGAGCATATATCTCAATCTCTGTCCTAAGATTAAACCCAACTTCTTGTTTCATGAAAGAATCAGTGATGCTCACAAATTCCCACCTCGATAATGGGGAAGCGGGCATGCCCCAGGGGTGTGTTCGACGGAAAGCACCCCCTTTGCCATCGCCCAGCACCCTTTTAGCATCGGCCTCACGAGCGAGCACACCCCCGAAACGTCAGAGGCTAATTGATATAAACGCACGACGTAATATACTTGTCATATAGGCGAAACCCGAGCTAAACCATCATCCGAGTGAACGAGAACGAATACTAGAGTAAGAGAGAAAGAAGGTATATACATATATACAAGGGGTTTGTAAGCCTTAAGCCTGGATTACGTTAGTCGATATTAGACTTGGCGGTCTAATGTCTGATCATTAACATATGAAAGACTGATGGTCGGTCGGTGGGTCGCCAGCAAAAGTAAACGCACTTAAAGCACGATTGATTTCTTATTGGCTCCCGAAGAAAATTTATTCCACGATATTGTACGTGTCGCATATACGCAGTAAAGAAGCGTACTTCAAGTACAGAGAACAAGCCAAATTCTTTTAAATTGATTATTTTAAAAAGCTTCACTTGTCTGAAGTTTTATTATATAGCGATATTTAAAAGATTTCTGGAATAAATTGGCTTTATCATTATGTAGAGATGCAAAATGATGTCGTGACAAAAAATTAAAAAATATGTTTAATTATTATTATGTTTATTATTATTATTATTATTATTATTATTATTATTTAGCTTCTCTTTCTTTTTATCTCATCAATACATTTTATTGAAATCTTATTGGAGATATAAATATCTCTCAACTTATTTCAAAACGAATCTTTTATCATTGTATGTCCTCTTTCTCAAATCTCTTTTCTCTTTCTCGATCTCTATCTAATATTTATTCTCGATTTAAAGAAATAAAATTATATCTTTTTATCAATTAATTTTATAGATAAATTGCATTTATAGAAAAGTAAAATTTTAATGCATTCACAAATAATTTCACAAATAACGCCAATTAAAAATAATGAGCCTATTGCAGGCATAAAATAGCGGAACATTATACGGTATTTTCTGCATCGTTTTAAATGCCGCACAGTGCATCGTTTTATGCGCTTTTTATTTAGCTACGAAACCATTTGAGATAATGTGGAAACACGAGAAAACGAAACGCGACGGAAAGTCATAGATGGGAGGTAAGAAGGGGGCGCAGTGGCATTAAACCAGATATATCGCCAACACTTAGACCCTATTTACAAGAACATTCAATAAAGCCGGATAAAACGTAACGCGATACAAAGGATCATTACAGTCTCTATAACGAAGATCTTTATACGACTGCTTTACGCGTTAGCTTCACCGTAAAACTCATTATAAGCAACATCTAACGCGTTTCAATAAATAAAACATTAATGTAATTGTGTGGTTATTAGCGATTTAATTATTTACGTTCAATTTTTTTATTACAATACCAATTTTTCAAACATCTACAGCTACAATATTCAAATGGTGATCAACAGCAATACAGAAAAATAAAGTTCCTTTTATATGTATTTCACATTTTTATATTATTTTATTTAACATTTTTATATTATTTTAATTATTTTATTTAGCTTATTGTTTTAAAGTACATTAATATTTTAACATTGAAAAAGACCTCAGAAGGTCAAAACGTTTATTTATTTTAACATATTTTACAATAAGAATCTTATTTTAGACCGTATATGTGAGAACACAATCAATACTAGAAATTAAATGCCTACGATCGAAGCTGGATCTTTAATCCTTAAATAATTCAAAATGTGAATTATATATATATATTATATGTGTACAAATGCATACCGTATTTGTAGTCATTCGAACTGCGTGCCAAATTGGTTTTCCGACCTTATAAACGCAATTAAACTACTGTAATAATATTATGAATTAAATTAAATTGACAAGCAATTTGATGCTCGATAAGGCATATTAGAAAAATGTTAATGTGCTGAAAAACTATAAATAAATTTAACATTGGTTTTAACTCGTAACTCTTTATTCTTAATATGATGTGATTAAAGTTCCTTTTATTCTTCTTTTAACTTTGATAATCTTAGAGATAAGCCCTTAATTAATCTTTGTAAATAAGTATATTTAGTTCGTGTACACTTATTGAAGATAACAAATCCTCATTATATGAGATTATATTTCGTGTGTATCTATCATGTTTTAATAATAGATATTTAATTGTCCATCGGCACGGTGTATTCGATGACATTAAAATATAAGATCGGAAACCGTAAATGCGATTCGAGTCAGCCGTCAATTTAACCGCGACAAACCGAATAATGTAGTCGTCAAATAATTGTGGACGACGACGGTTGACAGGGTAATCCTCGGAAGACACGTACACTGTAGCGAGTGCGGGATAACGGGGGTGAGAGCGGATATTGTCTTAGCGAGTTTTCAAGCGTCGGTAGGGGGTGCACCCTCCGCCACCATAAACGTATTCATGGCCCCGACGGGGGTTTTCATGGGGTCCCGGTTAACGTCATCGTGAAATCACCGCTGTCGATATGAAGCCTCGTCGGCTAATAAAGATTGATGAGATTTAATCAAGCGCGTGATAAAAACGTCAGTGCCTGCCGTTTAAGGATACGATGTCAGCCTCCAAAGCAGGAGGAGAGATTTAAAATCGACTGCCTGTCATCACGCAAAGACCTACTTTTTTCTTTTACTTTTTTTTCGCAATATTTTAGAAATGTTTATTCAATCTCTCTTGTATTGTTTCTCTCATTGTAATAATATTTTAATATATCCAAATTGTAAATAAAATAAAATTTTAATAAAAATAAAATTTTGAGTATAGAAATTTTCGTACACTGAATATGAACTTGATTTGTCTTTTTTATCTTAGAATAATAAACACAAACAAAAATAGTAAAATTCTAAAAAATAATGGATTCTCAAATATATATATTCTCAAGAGATGTTATTTTTGTGTATTAAGGATTGCTTAGAAATATGCGGAAAGATGCGAGTGACTTTCATCCTTTTGTTATGCGGCATCTGCCCATTCACAATGGTAATGGGCGTGAACTTTCGAAAATTTCTATCGCTTCCAAAGTCACGATGTACTGTGCAGTGTGTAAAGGGCGACAGAAAGCTGCTGACAAATTTTGTTTTATAGATCCCAAAACCACACCAGGTGATCTGAAAAGAAACGGATAGAGTCTAGACTGTAGAAACGAATAGAGTCTAGACTGTACAGAATAAATTCGATTAGCAATTTCTTAACAATAGATCAACCTCTACTTTGCAAAAGATGAATTCCATAACAACATCTTTATAAAAATAGTTCAAGATTTAAGTGCATAATGAAAAAGTAGCAGAAAATTCTGCTTCAATCTATCATATCAAAAAAAGTAAGACACATTTTAAATAAATCTTGAAGGATTTCAACTTTCATGCACATTTAACATGTGATACAAATATTTCGATATTATTAAATTTATCTCAAGGAATGTATACCTGTATAAAAATTGAATAAAAGGAATTATTCGTGAATAAATCTTGTAATTTTCGTAATAATATCACAAAAAATAAATAATCCGCAAAAAAAACAACGAATTGGAAGATATATGCTTTCTCAGCTGTCATTTACACATATTCGAGAGGAAGACGATAGACTGCGGGAAGATCCCTTGCGCCTCTCATCTATCGGATGGCGCGCAAAGGGAGGCGTTGTCGCGTGAAATCGCGTCTGTCCAAAATATTTGTATTTTCTGTTCATTGTATCGGCCCGCGTGGTATTGTTGTTGGCCCATGTGGTCATGGAATAGCTGACGGCGTCACAGAATGGCTTGTGGCCATGTGAATGAATCTGATGGTTCAACGGTAGCCCACCCAAATCGCTTAAATATCTTTCAATGGGCAATTCGATATATGCACTAGTGAATCCCATGCTGAGATGTATCAACGAAGCTCCCGACAACAATTAATCACGATGATATTCAATATATTATAGGTAGATAATCGAAATGATAATTAACCCACATAAAGTTACATATAACTTGAAGTGAAATCTCACTTTTAAGAATAAAAATACAGCCACTACTGAAAAAGAGTAAAAATATTTGCACTCTTGAATAAGAGTAGCAGATTTTCTCTCTTTTCTTTTGGGGTGTACTTCACTCGGTGTGGAATAAAATTCACTCCAAAAGAAGCAAGTCTTACTTTTTTTTTTTTAAATAAATCTAACTCCAAAAGATCAAAATCTCACCCTAAAAAAAAAGAATGAAAATTTAAGAGAGCTTCATTCTTATTTAAGAGAGCAAATATTTTGCATTCTTTTTCAATAGTGGCACGATTTTTTATTCTTTTGGAGTGAAATTTCATTCCAAGACATTGTAAAACTTTCTTTGATTGATCAATTCGTAAAATTTTTTATTCTGATTAGTCAACGAAGTATTTGCAGCATTAAGGATGTATTTCTTTGTATTTCTTAGGAAGCATGTCTTTTAAAAAATCAAAAAGGTATCACTGAATAAACCATAAAGGTAAAAAAGCATTGCTTTTTACAAAGTATATAAGTGTAAAATGGCATTTTCATTAAATAAATTTTTCTAAATTTTGATTCGATAATACGTCAGTTGGTATACTTCTTTCAGTAGTTACCTTCCACTAAGTTTTATATTGGTAGCAACGATAAGAGCGAATCGCATGGAAGGGACAGGGCGTTCGTTCCTGAAGAAGCTAGAACATGGAGACGAGAGGTTGGTTACTGCGCAAGAGAAATTCAGGACCGGTGGGCGCATGATCCTCCTGAGGCTCGTAAGGTGAGGAGAGCAGCTAATAAGGCGTATCAGTTACCAAGGAGACGAGGTCTCCTTAACGGCGAAGAAGAATGGCGGACGCGAGTGAGAAGAAGAGGCGGCCGAGAGAGCCCCAAGACTGGGAAACTCATAAGTTTCAATTTAGTCGAGGGATCAGCGTCCTCCGGATGGGCTTTACGGTTCACGAAAGCTATGCGCCTCATATTGATTTCCGCGCATTTCAACATCCAGCGTGACATGTATCTGGCGAGACCGAGAAACAAACACCGAGAATCCTATCTCTCGTCCAAGTCCTTTCTGCTTCCTCGTTCTGTTCCCAATGAAAGAGCAACGACATTACATCGATCCTTATTCGTCTTAGGATAGATATATATATATATATCCTATAGTTGTATAAAAAATATATATACGAGAGACATGTTAATATCGTGCATATAATATCTCTATAAATCTGTACTCATCTCATTATTTCGATTCTTTCAATATTCGTAATTTTGTGACAAACTCAAAATATCGACGATGCAGATACGCAGCAATTCTGCTTACGATGCAAATATTTTCGATGTAGTACGAACTTAAATTTAGGAACCGACGCGTATCTCGCATGAACGATGTTTGTTGTATTACTGCAGGAAT
Source organism: Acromyrmex echinatior (assembly GCF_000204515.1). The sequence goes on along the minus strand of NW_011626992.1, from coordinate 764,038 downwards.
GATTCTGTGATTCAACAGAGTAGTGATTCGTGGTTATAATTTTAACTATGAGACTCATTCACTGATTTTCGTATGCCACGTTTAAAATCTGATATTCTATAATTCCGATAATCTTTAATTATTATCAATAGCACTATATTTAATAAAATGTATGTATATCTTTCTTTAATATGTATAAATATTTCTCACAATTATAAAAGTTGTAAAAAATGAATCATAAAAATCAAAATTTTTGTCGATAAATTTTCAAAGGTGACGCAGCTTCCTAAATTGGTCACTACATATAAAGAGAAATACATTTTTCCGACCACCCTATATATAACATAAATGCTGCGAAAGAGAGTATCTAAATTTGTGAAGCGAAACTGAAATGAATATCTAGGAATTAGGTCAAGCGAGATCAGTAAGTTGTAATCCTATTCCTAATACACGCAGATGTATTTACATATGAAGAAGACTCAGGATATTAAATGCGTCATTTAACTAAATATCTTTATTTTCATTCATCATTTATGTCAAAAATTGTAATCTTTACTTGAATAGGCTAAACTTGAATAAATTAAAACAATTTATAAGTTCAATATTTTAATAAATTTAATTCTTTTCATATCTAATATTTAAATCTATATATATCTAATATATCTAAATATATCTAATATTGTATTAATCTAAATATATTTATATATATAGATATAAATCTATATATATCTAATATTATATTAATTTTCTATATAAATAAAATAATATACAAACATAATATTAATTATAAATTATCTATGTTTCTATATATTATATAGAAAATTAATATATTAAGGTAAAATTTAAATAATTTAATAAAAAAAAATTTTGAATGTATAATTAACTTCTATATATTTCGAATTTTTCGACTTCCACGCAAGACTAAAAGTTCACTTCGATTGCCTCTTAAATTATCGTACAGCTGATTTTAAAGTCTCTCTTTTTCTCCTTCTACTTCGATGAAATTTCCGGTAGTCACGCGATAGAGATTAAATCTATTAAAACGGCAACAAAAAATTAAGTAAACAATCTCTCAACAAAATTTTACACGTTCGATAAGTGCTTTGAATACGGAGAGACTACTAGAAATTGCACATTTTTTAGCACATTCCTATGCGATGCTCGAGAAATTTGCGCCAAATCACATCGACGAATCGTAAGAAAGTAAATGTAAGTGGAATTCTAAATTTAGTATGACAAGATAACTAATCCGAACTACAATTTGTGTAGAGTACAGTAATCAAGCTTTCAACTCGATCATTGCCTAATAACATAACAAAAAAAATATATAAAAAAATGCCACTTCTTCTATCTCTCTTTTAATATCTTATCTTATCAATATCTTAAATAAAATTAAATAATATATTTCTAATCCATATTTTCTAACTTGAATATTTCTGTTTAAAATAAGATAATTATAATATAGAAAAAATTTAGAATAATGAAAATTTTATTTTAGTTTAATTATTAAAGTTTAAAAAATTTATCTTCAAAGTCTAAGGCCGATGTTCAAATTTCATTCTTATTTCAAGATCGTCTTAAGATGCTAATACGGCTCTCTGATTAGTTTGTAGCATATTAAAATTGTAGGGGAAACCGGAATACCATGCGTCATCGATTGTTTAACATAATCTAGAATGTTTTAATTAATACTACTGGTACAAAACGACTATTACTTCAATTTAAATAAATATTATAAAGGACATATAAGAGTAAAAAAATATTAATAACTAAAGGTGTTACATTAATAAAGTATAATAAGATTTAATTAAAATTTAAATGAACATATGTATAGACATTACATGTTTCAGCTTTTTATTAAGCCCTCTTCAGATGATCCTTAAACATTTAGCAGTTCCTTAAGTTCTTTAAGTTCTTTAAGTGTATCCATTATTTCATCGACTGTTTACAAATTAGTTCATGATAAAACATTGTTCAATGAGTGCCTTCCAAGAAAACGAAATATCCTTCTCAATCGATTTGCAAGTCGAATGTTTGAACTTTCTAAATATTGCACATGTTACAATATGATATTACAATATTTGTGTGATAAAAGGTATGATAAAAGGAAACTCATTTCAAATTTATCTCTACACAGTCACCGTACACAAACATCCCAAATGTGATGGTTAAAAATTTAAACAATTAAAAACGTAGACAACATCTAGTCAAATATATATATAAAAATTTGTAGAATAAATTATGAGTGTTAAAAAACGAAACATTAAGAGTGAAATAAAATTATTCACAGTCTAAAAATTAAAAATTAAAAATTGTACTTGTAAAAAACTGACATTATAAAAGACCGATCTAAGACATGTTATCAGTATGACTTCTCAACACTAATTTTTGATATATTGATATATCATCATTGTCACAAAGTCAAACTTTGTTTACTTAATAAATATATATGCCTTATTAAGACCTTCCGTATCGGTTTGAAGATTTAGATCATTGACTTGTTTTTTAATGTTTATCATTTCCGAGATCAGTCGTTTATTGTAACATGGTTCTTCGTCTAAAACTTTGATGTTATCCCAATCGTATTGCATCTGCAACCTATGTTCAGTTATCACAGAACGGATAGTCGTGTTCCAATTAATATGCAATGTTCTGCAATTTTTGTTTTTAATTATCTACCCGTTTGTTCAATATAAAAAGCATCACATTCTTTGCAACCGATTTTGTAGACAACGTTACATTTTGTTGATTGTATACGACGATCTTTTTCAACTTTAATATACTTGTTTAATTTGTTAACATTATAAAAGAAAACTTTACTTCGTTGCCCATACTTTTTATCTAGGTGGCAGTCATTAAATTCCATTGTATCGAAAAGCATCGATTATTAATGGTTTTCATGGTGCGATAGTAACTTTTTAAAGATAAAAATAAAAATGTTTTAATATTGTTTTTGTCGTAGAACATACATGTATGAAAATAAAGTGCAAGTTCTCTTTATCTTTTCTCGCATCTTACTACGTTACAAGTAATAATCGAACATTTATTTTTTATTGTTTTCTTAAATATATAATTAAGTGTATAATTGGAGTATTATAGATCATGCATTAAATTTTTCATGATGAAATGGGACAATACATAAAAGTATATATACTAGAAGTTTACACTTCTAAGCAATTAATTTTATTTTAACATAATAAATTTTCTATCTTATATAAATGGTTAATGGTTTTTTCTCATTTGTTTTCTTATAATTTTCTATATTGTATCATTTAATAATTATTAGTTGCAATTATATTTTATTGTATTAGTGACTATATTAAGAATGTGTAAGTTAAAAACTGAAAATACTTTTCAATTTTCGTCACTATTATTTCTTGCTATTCTATTATTTTGTGTGACTTATGATACCCCGGATAAGAGGCACCATGAGTCATTTCGTAAAAAATTTATTTTTATTTTTTTCTTAAAAATTAATAAATATTTGCTAAATATATACTTATTAAATTTTAAAATATACATTATGCTATTGAAAAAGATACAAAAATTTTTATATTTAGATGTACTTTTAATAGTTTGAATTTTTGTAACTCATGATTTTGTAACTTTGGTTTCCCTACTTAAGACGGTCTTGAATACAAGAATCGACTATGAACATCGCCCTAAATCTCTGAGACATAATAAAACTAAGAGTTGCATTACTTTACTCAAAAAGAATTTAAAAAATATTAAATTGGAAAGTCAAGGTACACGTCTGAATAACCAGAAATGTATCTATGTACAATTATATACGATTTATTAATATTAATTTCAAATGATTTTTATTACAATATTATAATTTAATTGTATTTAAAGATTATTTTAAAAAACATTTGAAAGTAATAATAATACAAACAAGTATAAAGTTTCATGCGTCCGTCACTGGGATGTTTACCTTCAATTATTAATTTTTTATGCACTTGACCATGGCATCTTGATAGTATCTTTGTGATGATCATGTGTGTACATCAATCAAACGGATTTTAACCTCCGGGTGCATCGAAACGAGACGAGGACGCATAGTCGGCACATGTGTCACTGTAAGATCGCATCCTCGGTACCGATCGGCGTTGTCGTCGCTTTGGCCGTGGCCGAATTGAAAATAAATACGGTCTCGTTCGTCGTATCTGTGTATCGCCGGATCCATCGACCGGCATAAACGATAACGAAAATAGCATTTAGCATTTAGCGCACCCGGTATATGTATACTAGAGGCCGTATGCAGATCCTCGAATGACCGAGGTAGTGCCAAAAACGAAAAGATCACCTTTCTTCCATCCTTGTTAGTACATTTGCATCGCACAAACTTGCTAAGGTCTTTCGCGGACGCTGTGCATCCTAAGGAAGTTCGACCGCACTTCCGGAATGCCATGGTTGCATAGTTAAAAACAGATCAACAACAGCGTATATAAATAAGCATGCACTGTCATAATATTTTTATTATGTTTATTTTAATGTAATATATAATTATATATTAATATATTAATATAAATCAATAAAAATTTAATTAAAATGCAATGTTCTTTTCTTAATTTTTGCACCCATAAGTATTTTGATCTTTTAAAATTATTTATAAGAAATAAAGTAGTGTTAAATATATTATTTTCATTTCAATTAATAATACATACTAGACATTAAAATAATAAGAGATAATTTTCTTCATTCTTCTTCAAGGTTCGGTTGCACCAACGTTTACTTTGATTTTAAGCAAGACATAAAATTCCCTCTGTGTCGTTTTAAAGCGAAAGAGAGACAGAGACAGAGAGAAAGCTTTAAGCCTTGCTCAAAGTACCAACGTTGTGTTCTGGCCTTATAATCTTATAATAATCAAAAAATTGTATACGTATTTCTATTTTCTTTAGGTGACGTAAGTTTTAAAAATCAATTGACGTCACTATCTCCATTGTAAATAGATATTTACTTGGAGTCAAGTGGAAATCAATTATTCATTTTCTCAGAGCTTGACGGCTCGATAAATCCTCGCACTGACATAATCTTCGACAAATGCATCTAATTTTATTCTCATAACTTAGCTCATTTTTTTATTTTTGTCTTTTGTTTATGTAATTTTCTAATAAATAATTTTGTAATTTAAAATTTAATCACTCAATTTAAAATGTACCCTCTTTCATATAAAAAAAATTGTTTTTGTCCATCAACATTCATTTTGAAAACAAAATTACTTAAAGTAGTAAACCAGATTTATAGTGGTATCATTCGTGTACTTAAGATGACTTTTAAAATATTTTTTACTATTTTTAAAACAGTGTTAATGGCGTGATACAAACACTGGGCTTTACTTCACGACGAGAATGCATTTGACAAGAGTGGCCTTCACTCAAGAATCCACGCGTCACGTACTGGCAACGTCAATTTAGCTTACCATGTGTTTCATCACCTGCCAGGTACCGCATGCTTAGCGTCGCCTGCTTATTTATGAATAATAAAAACTGCTATATATGTTAACATTTAAAAAAAAAATCAAATCCCTTTTAATTGTGGTATTCCTAAATCACGCGGTAAGTACGTAGACTTCAAGGTTCAAGGGGAGCAAAAATATATCAAGGATGCTCATTGACAGAGAAACGTAAACTACGTCGCGAGAGAACAAGATTGAGCAATCGAACGCCTTTTTTAGAATCGCATCTGTGCGTGGCTGAATCACGCGTGTATATTTAAAAAAACGACATATAACTGCATATATTTAGAATTAGCGTAAATTGCCGGCCATTGGCAATCGCAGCGCGAGTACGCTACGCGTATTCTATCGTCATCGGACACCGCGTGATTCACTTTTGTAAATTGGCGGCGGTGACTTTGACGATTCTGATAACAAGCGAGTATCGATATCTCGTTATAGCTTCGCGGGAAAAAATAAACTGCTAATTCATAAAGTGTATTAGAGGTTGATTTGCAGTCGCTGCGGCCACTCCGGAAATTAAGCGATGCCCCGCTTTTGTATTTCACGCAACGAATAAATAGAGTTACGTACACGGTAACGACGCATCTGTATTACGGTACTGCAACTTCTCTCTCACATTAGAATGAGTCATTGCTCAACGGAACAGAAATAATGCAGGCGGCGTTGATTTATGTCGCGGAACGCGGATAAAACGCGAACGTCTAGCAAAGCTGAACGAGTTGATTGAAGTGAGCCAAAGAAAAGAAAATGTTCTACTGTCAGTTACTGTCTGTCGCAAATAAAACGATGATGAATTCCAAAGCCTAAAAATATGATTAAAAGTAAGTTTCAAAAATGATTGAATAATTTCTCACATTATCATACCAATGTACACATTTACTTAGAGGAAAGCTTCTATCACTAAAAAAAATTTCTGGTTAAAAATGAACAAATCAGAAGATTCTGATCATAACAAACAAAATTCTAATTATCTCAACTAAAATTATATTAAATGCAAAAAATTCTGATTTGTTCATTTTTAAACAGAATTCCAATTAATACAATCAGACTCTTTTTTCAATGATCATATACACATCCTCGTAGAAGCCATTTCAATTTTTAGATAAGTTAAAACATACGCCTAATACGTTTCATAAACACAAATCTCATAAATCTACACAAGGGACTGGTCTCTCAAGTGTTCGAGCAGGAACGCGAACGTGCGCAATTTTACATTAACGTTATATAACACCGTTATATTTCTGCGCAATGTTCTTGGAACTCGTGTTTTCCATCCCTCGAATACGACATCATCGTACGGGTATTAACGTCTTAAATCCGAAACGCGTAATCTCGAGTGCACGCGAACTTGCACCGAGCTGCAACGAAGGCATCAGTAAATGTTGCGGCGCGCACATTCTGTTCTCTTCCCGTCTTTCCCTCATCTTCCTTTTCACGATGGACCCGTTCGACCAATCGTCTCTCGTTGGCGGGGGTTGTGCCATAAATGTCGCGTGGCTTATCCCAGATCCCGTCGCCAGATCGGCGCCACCGTGTGCACCACCAACGATATACTAGTCCACACTTTTGACGGCAGCAGCCCAGTCTAAGGTCCAATCCCCGAACCGAACGGTCGCCCGAAATACTTAGGTAAAGGTCTACATCCTTTCTCTCTCTCTCTCTCTCTCTCTCTCTCTCTCTCTCTCTCTCTCTCTCTCTCTCTCTTTCTCTCTATATCTTTCTCTTTTTCTTTCTCTCTCGCTAATTGAGACAGGCGAAAATAATTTTTTTTGAGAGAGAAAAAAAACCGAATAACGGAAGTTGCGGGGAAAAGTTAGCTGCGACGAAAATTGAAAAAGAGGTAACAAAGGGAAAAGAGGGTGATATAAGCGCCATTGTGAGTGCACCTAAGGGAGGAGAGCAAGAAGCTTTCCTCTCAATCACGTGAAAAACAACGAGATTTTACCGAACGCGTCCGCGATCTGCTGTGCGACAGTGAAGAAAGAAGCGCCTGGTCAGACGTGGTCCTCCTGCGCTGCCGAATTGCATCGCATATCTTTAGTAGGAACTCGCTCTTCCACTAACCCACGCAAGACAGCGTACTAATCACGTTAACTTTCAATCATGTTCTCTATATTTTATTCTATTATTTTACGTGTGTATTCACAAGGATGTTTATTCACAAACTAATGATGTCACTAATTTATCGAAAGCCTAGCAAAGCACTAACCCTAGCGAACTCATGGGTCCAATGGAGCCTTGCTGTTTTCACATTGCTGTTTTACATTTCTTTGAAGCATTGTAATTAATTGAAAATAAAATATTGTTTATTTGATTCATATTTATCTGCCTTTGTCTAACTTCGAGGTTTAAATTTCACACGTTTTGAGCTAAAAAATACGTATTCAGTCCAGAGATATAGCGTGACAAAAGTTGCAAGGTTTCACAGATCCTGATGTGACCAAAAATAACAATGGCTTACTAGAGTTAATAAGGTTGATAAAACAATTTAGGCTAATAATTTTAATTAACGCATTATTGATGTACGTAATATTAATTATGTATAGAATGTAAAAAATAATGTATATAAACAAAGAGATTGTAGAGTATTAATTTTATCATTATTATCACGGTTTATTAAAAGCTTAATAATAAATTAACGATAAGTATTCGAAATTCATTGTCTCAGAATTCAGAATTTTTGATCTAATTTCATTAATCATTATAATAGTTTATATTATATAATAGTTATGTTATTTTAATATATGTTATCTTTACTAGCAAGAGCGCTGTCAGTTATGTATAATCGCGACCTCATTCGTGATCTCATGTCTAGGACACTATTTTTGCTTTGCGTGACCAAATTGCTACCCGTTGCTATTTAAAATGACGTTCCTCTCTGACAGCTGTATGTTTAAAATCGAGTAGGAATCATGCAAAAATATGCGAGTATTTCAGAAAAATGAATAAGTAACATGAATTTATACACTTGGATCTGTATCGCAATATATGTACCTACTTTTTCATATAAATATTCACGCGTTATTGTCAATTTTTTGTAAAATTGCATTTACATTCCAAATAAACATTTGTTGATTGCATTATAAGAGATTATTCAATTATTCGATAATTTATCCCCCTATCAGAAAAAGCAAATTTTACTTCTATATTTGATACGATATATTTTGGCATTTCTCTTAACTATTCGATATATGTTATTATGTAATTAAAAATGTGAGATATACGCGTTCTACAGATGATCAAGTGCAATTATTTTATTTTCAAATAAAAGTTCCAAAATTCAAAGAAGAAAAAACTTTTAATGTTTTATTGATTACAATATTTAAGATTTATCGTCATGGAATTACAAAATTAATGTTAATCCATCATGTCGCAAATAATAAACACAAATTATTTTGTATTTATAAATTTACAAATTGTATTTATAAATTTTGTATTTAAATATTTATAAATTTACAAGAATCTATGAGAAGATAATCTGCTCTTAATAGACGATGATTTCATTAAAAAAAAATCGCTTGGAATACAAAAATGTAAAATGCCTCGTGTACGATCTCTTGAACTTTAAGACGTCCTTGTTAACGTCAGAAATTTATCGTCACTAGTCTTCATACCGATTGTATTTTCGCCTCCGGTGAATTCTAATTTCGTGAAAGCAAGACTTGGCAATGGCCGCAGCGCGTCGTCTACAATTTCCTTTTTATTGCAATACCAATTTGAGACTCGCGCGGCACAAGTGCGCCACGCCTGACGATCGTCGAGTTTATGCCAATCGCCCGCAAGTGGTGGATTGTTTATAATAATTGGCAAAGATTTGTTTAAAGCTTACATAACACAAGCGCGCGGATTGCGTATTTATATCGCTGGCCGAGAATAGCCGATTCGTGCGTTCCGCCAAGACTGATGCACGTCTGTTATAGCCGTTCCCTTTCTACTGTTAAAACTCAAAACAATTTATCTATTAGTCGAGAAATCGTCGTGACTCGAGCTTTGTGTTCCTATCGACTTTTTCGTTTTATAATTTTCGTTAGAAGAAAAAATCTCGTCGAGAGCTTAAACGGCACGTCTGATCGAATTGGGACATTATTATTTTTTGATCGCGTCGAAATCAAACTTAACACTGTTATAGATGCGATATCTAAGCGATTTAACGTCTATCATAACAATCATAAAATCTAATCTAGAAATCTTTCAAATCGGTTTAAATATACCAAAAAATGCGTTCTTAGCTTCCATTTAAAATAAACTTTGACTGATCTCCCAAAGTTGTGGTATAAAATTGAATTGAGAATTATTTTGTTGCCATTATTATCTCGTTTGTATAAAACTTTACTCATCGTCTCTATTCGTAAAAGTGCATAAAAAATGGACATTTTTAAAAATCTGTCATCTTTTTTTATATTAAATTCACTTTTGTAGGAGAGACGGAGGTCTATTTTTAAAATTTTACAACTTTTCTTTGAGTAAGATTTGTTTATAATTCATTATTTCATCGTAATTTTTCCTCAAAATATGACACTATTCCGTGTCATAATGGCTTTTTTATCCTCTTAAAATTAAACATTAATAGAAATGATGTCTCTCGCGTATAAACTCATAATAATTATGCTCGGAAGATATAAACGAATGTAAACAGTGCATTAAATCAAGATTTATTTAATGGAAATTCGTGTAGGCGATTATAATCGCATAATATCGCATATACATATATTCTGATTAATTGTGAGACGTTGTCGATCACTACTATTTCCCAAAAAACACACCAAGTCAATAGAAAGTCAAAATGATTTCATTTTGACGTCATAAACGTCAAAATAATGATTTGTTTGTTACAAAATTTGCTATTTATTGACTAATTTAATAATACTATTTGTTGACATTTAGAATAAAAATGTAGTTGCTTTGATTTTTTATTAACTTTTGTGTGTTCCTTGGATTCCTACGCGACTGTTGTTATTTATCGACTGAGTAACTTACTGCGGTTTTTTCCATGGTTCCAATAAAGTTTCAGCCTTTATATCGCCTTTATATCGCCGGGATTTTAAAATCCAAAATCATGGATAATTTTCTCATGAAGCCATATAATAATTCATATATGTCTACTATACATTATTCGATATGTACGAGTCATCGCATGAAATCATATGGCGTTATAGGGTCTAAAGATTAATGTAGGGATGTGTGAAAGTTTTCCTTCGTGTGATTTCCTTCGAGACAGTCACGCGGATTCCGGGAGCTTTTAACAAGTCACGCGAGCTCTGTAGAATCTAAAGAAGCGTGCACTTAGGAAATTCGCGTTCGACCGCCCACCTTCTGCCAAATCGTCAACATCAGTTTCTAACACTAGCTAACACTTTCCAACTCTACCGCGTGCACAAGTCACTTTCATTTTTAGAAATAATCGTTATAATATTTAATCGTGAAACAGACACTTAATAATAATTCTGTTCATTATACAGCATTATATTCTCTAATAAAAAGAATTGTTTTCCGAAAGTAATATAACAAGAAAATGATTTTTAAATTATGAAGGATTAAAAAAACCTGATAGACTAAATCTAAAGTTGTTTGTATGTGAATATAAACAAATGAATTTACCAATCAGAAAATTTTTACGACTGAAAATTATGTTCCTATGGTGTAGCTTTAAACAGTGCTTGTTACATGTGTGTGTGTGTAAACAATTTCATTAACATATTTTCTAATATCTAGAAGGGTGATTTCAAAAGCCGGTAACTATTAACAAAATTCGTTATAAAAATTATAAAGTTACATGAGATGATAAAGACAGCTTATTTTATAAAGGACTAAAGTTTATTTTCAAATTAATTCAAAGTGGACTTTACTTTAACAGGATATATAATGTATTATTATTTAATCAAGCCGTATTATGTCAAGCTTGGCTGTCTTGCGAGGTCGCGTGGCGCGGGATTTTCAGCCAAGAATGCTAAAACGACAGGTGGAAGCGCAGTCGTAAACCGTAATCCTCTTGCAACGCATTGGGAGGGTCAACTGAAGCTTCGCACGTGTAGCAAGAAGAGTGCCAAAACCTCATGATTACTTAATTTCTTCGTCACACGTCACATCTTTCATGGCGCACATAATGACGTATTCATAAAACATGTATACACGAATTTTTGCATTTTCAGTGAATCACAAAATTATTAAATGATAAAAGAAAAAAGAATTCTAATTACGGAATTTTTAATTGTACGTAATAGATGTTTCTAATGAAAATAATTAATATTATTTTTCTATAAATTAAGATTTGTTTAAATATTTCTTAGATTGTATTCCTAGTTCTGACTTTCCAAAAAATTGTGCTATATAGCGTATTAATATTAAAAAATTATCAATATAATATTTATAAATCGTTTTAAATAAGCGATTAACTATTACAATTAAAATATTCATGTGATTAACATTTGCTTATTGATTAAAAAAAACAATAATTAACACATTAACCAAATTAAAATGATACTCAACGATAATTAATTTAGTTCTCAAATCGGCTGTAAGGATAGTGAGACGTATTGCAGTTTTTGGATCTACGTCCCAGATGATTTGACCGCGCCATATATATTTTTAGAAGCCATCTAGATTACCACGCTGGTTCGGATGAGGATTTAATCTACCTTCTCTACCTCGTGTGCTTTTACCACGCGACTTATATCTTTCGACTGCGTGTTTCTTCCGGCGTTTCCTGCATTACTCGACTAAGCGTAATAAAAATGCAATTTCTCGCGACATTCTCGTCTCCTGACTCAATTTATATTTATATTACTTGCTACTGCAATATCTAATTTTTAGAAATGTTTGATAAATATCTCTTAATTCTTAACTTTGACGTAGAAATGTGCGCAAATTGGTTAGCGTGTCAAGCACTCGTGTCTCGATCCATTTTCACGCAGATACGATTTTAAGGTCAAGATATTCTCGGATGATCTAGAGTGGAAGTAGCTACGATGAATCAAAGAATTAAGATTCCGAACACGCAATTTTGGAAATTTTGTCTTTACACCTAACCGATATATTATGAATTTTTAATATTTATTATAAAAAGATGTTTTAAGATTAATGGTGTAAAAAAATTGAGTTCTCCAGATAGATATTTATAAAGTATAATCTTCATACACCCTTAACTCACAAGGCATAAACATAATGAAGAACATAAAAGCGAAAATTTGTATTACATTCGTTCGTCGAGTTCTAAATTTGCAAGGTTGGAGTTGCCATAGTTGCGGCGGGGGTTTACGAGGTCATTATCGTTGGGACACACTGGTACCATAAGTCTCCAATGGGGGTTTGCGAAAATCGGTCAAAGTCAGACGGAGACTCGTCGACTATGCTGCCTCGAGTGCAGCTTCTTTCAACGCTTCCACCTGTTACCAACTAAAAACGGACCGGGGCCCGGGCAGCCTAAATATAGAGACCGCGAGGGCGCGAATCCGGGACTCTTGCGTCACGGCGCGTCGCTTGTGGGCGCCGCGACGCCTTCCTTTTTGCTTACTCGAGAATGCAAACTGGAGAATAAATCACCTATCTCTCTCTCTTTCTGAATGTTCGAAGACTGAATTAAAGAATTCAATGCAACCTAACATGCTTTGAAAGCTTGAAAAAATTAATTGAAATTTAATTTTTCCAACTACATTAAAAAAAAGTTTGGCCATTAAATGTTGAATGAGAGGACTTCAATTAAATGTTCAGGTAATATAACTAAACATAATTTTACCTCTGTAAATATTTAGCAAGTATTATCGGTAAGTATTATTGGTAATACCATTTGGTAATATTTACTAAATATTTATAAAAATAAAATTTAGTTATATTACTTGAACATTTAGTTAAAATATTTCACTCAACATTTAGTAGTTATGATTAGACTTTTTTTCAGTATTCATGAGAATCATTTATTTCTAGAAATTTTGTTCTGATTAAATTATTTATATATATTACATATACATATGTTAAATACATTTCTTTTAGAAAATATGGAACAATTAGATGCTTCTTATTTTTAATAGATATAAATCTTGAAGTATTAAATAACTCTTAACGTATTAAAATGTTATAATTTTGATATTATTTTATGAAGGAAACTATATCAATGTAAATCCGATATTCACATTGGAAATGTAATGTCACATACACAAATTATGCTACACATATATACATTTAATACAAATATGCTAGATATTAGATTTTTTAAATAAGACCAACGTGACAAGTAACCCCATTTTCACTTCATCTTCACGACCTTCAGTCATTCCCGTCGAGAATGAAACAGGAATATCTGAGAAACCGCTCGGACGATCCAGGGCGACTATAAAGTACGCGTGACGCTAAAATTAGCGGCATCCATTGCGTCAACAAAAAGAAAAACGACGCTCCCGTTTTGTGTCACAAGCTACTATTGGCCGACGCGAGAAACCAATCTTGTTTTCTCACGCGATCGGACGCAGCTACGTGACAAATTTCGAATTACAAATCTGAATTTGACAATATCAATTTATTATTTTGTCAATTTAATTTAAAAATGACGAAATAGTATTGTAATAATTGTTGCGTAATTTGAAAAATATCTAAAAAAATGTTGTACAGAAAATATGTTATATAAAAAATAAAAATTGATTTGAAGCTTCATATTAACTTTTCTCATATCCCAATATCGTCAAATATTTTTGATGATTAAATATAATAATAATATAGCATATTTATGATTTTATTTTTTAGATATTTATTAAATTCATAAAGTATACGTTTTTCGTAAAAAAATGTCAATAACGGTTCGTGAAATTAACAAATCAAAAGAAGTGATTTTAAAAGAAAGAAAGAAAGAAAGAGAGAAAAAGAGAGAGAAAAGAGAGAGAGAGAGAATTAATTAAACTATAGTTGATCTATGAATTCATCTACCGGAATTGTATCACGAATAAATAAAGGGAATGACTGCGTCATGATAATGGATTGCGGAAATGGAGTATAGTTTACCGAGGCAAGGTTGAAAAAGCACAGCCGCACCTACGCAGGCCGTTTAAATTTAAAGATGGCTTATGCAATCACCTTAGGCCACAAGAATTTTGTGTAGCGTTTATTTCCTCATAGGGGAACTTTCTGTGATTGCATTTAAAAGACTCTGTAATTTAATATTCTTTGCAATTTAATATTCCTATTCACAAATTAAATAGCCAAAACTTTCTCAATATAAAACATTTTTCGAACTTTGTTTATTACAGTTTTTCCATATTTAATAATTGTTTTCTAATTTCTTTTGTAATTTACTAAATTACTAATTGCAAATGTCCAAGAGCACAGCTAGGCGTATATTTGAAATACTTTTATTTGAAACACAGTATTTGCAATAGAAAAAATGTATTTTATATTTTGTATTTTAGCGGAATACATAAAAGTATTACGTATTTTGTATTTAAAATTAAAAAATTGAAAGTTTTTTGTATTTTGTAATTTAAATAATAAGGCAACATACCTAATTTAAGATTAATAAGAGTCAACGCAGAACGAGGTGCGTAATCTTAATGTGAAATGATGACTTAACTCCAATATCTCTGTGATGTCTTCTTTATTTATAATGTCAAACGTGTCTAATTAATATTAGACACTCCAGACCATGAATATAATTGTATTCGGTTTTAATAATTTATCTGATATTTATTGTATCCAAAGCTTCTCAATATGCTTGTGAGTTCATTAAGCGTTCACTTTAGACTTGGAAACCTGGAAAATGTCTTGCCTTGACGAATTACCGAATTATATTTGCATGATATTTGATGAAGAAAACGATTGTATGCTGAAGAAGACTCAAAAGAGAGTCGGAATAAAGAGAGTCGGTTCATTGTGAATAAAGAAGACAGACATATTAGAGATAAGTCATCTTGTCCTGCGTTGACTCTTATTAGCCTTAAATTGGTATTATTGTTGTTTTAACTAGTGAGAGTTCGGTCAAGTTATTCAATTTTATTATTTAAATAATAAGATTAATTTTCAATCTTAGTATTTGAAATACAAAATACAAAATACAGTTATCTACAAATATTAGGTGTTGGAATTAATTCGTAGCGTTTTACAAGTGATGGGAAGTACTTTCATTAATGTATTTTTTAATGCTCATGTGAAATAAATAACATTCTTTCATTTAAAAACGCTACGAATTAATTCCAACACCTAATACTATTTTTTAAATATAAAAAAACTTTTAAATTAAAAGGATTTCAAATATATGCCCAGATCTGTGCAAGAGATTAAAAGAAAGACAAAATTTTTAAGTTTAATTAAATACTATCCTCTTCACAGCATTATCCTAATTAAGTTACTTTTATTAAAATTTCAAGTTAAAAAATTTATTCATCAATTATTTAATAATTTTTTTAAAGTTTTATGAAAACTGAAATAATTTGAATATATTGCAACTATATCCTTCTTAATCTTCTTCTCTTTCCGGGAATCTTTAAATGTACGACATCTTTACATTCTCATACGAGGAAAAGCAATTCCTATAAAAATTCGAAAAATTAGAAATTATTATGAATAATTTAGCAAAATTTTGTATTCGTTTGTAACCTCGCGATTCATAAATCTATATATGTTTTTGGTAAAGATTACATGCAATTTAACTCTATTTATTTTTTTTCCTCATTATAGCGAACGAGTGTGGTTAGCAGTTCAATAGAGTGGCAAAATGGATGCGCGATTCAGAAGCAATCTCGATATGATCGGACGCAACGAGCCCATCACAAGGAAGGCGAAATTTTGGCAGAGTTATGTACGGGCTTTGAAAGGTAAGACTCTTATTTCACATCTGAATGAATATCTGATATTTCTCTTCAAATTTCCAACAAAAATATGCATTCTGTATTATATACATATTTATATTAATTATATAGGATTTTTCGCATATACAGCAAGATGTAAACCTCTCTACAAATTTCTTGTATTTTATCATATATCAATGCACGCAACATTTAATCAATTTAAGTTGTAGGTTGTTCATGCCGATCATTGTGTATCTTTTATTTAATTTTAATCGCACGCGTAGTTTATCGTATAAATAAAATCATCGGAAGGATTTATCTTTTAATGAATCTGTAATTTACAAAATGGAAACAGGCACTGATGACATCAGAGCTCCTGAGCACACTCACAGGCCTCGCGGCATTTTCCGCTCGGATTTTCCTGAGCTGCATTCCCCCTCGTGGCCGTTTGGAAAGTCAATCTTCGAAAATCCGATTCACGCAGCCGACCGTATTAATGTTCCCGGATACAGGTGTGTACGTGAATTAGAATCACCGCACACACATTCAGTAATTGCAAGACATAAAAACAAATCAATCAGAGCAGAAGTTTTTGACAATTCTAGAATAAGAGTCATAACACAAAAGAACTTAAACAGTAAATGAATTAACCAATCACAGTAGAGTAAGGCTATAACATAAGCACTAACCAGTCCAACATGTTGATTTCCTTACTGCTTACATCTTGCTGCCTTAAATTTTTTGTGTGTCATGTATTCTTAATGTATTCTTAATGTGTCTTACATATCGATTCTTGGCAGGCATTCAAAAATACAAAGATCTAAATTTATCTATGCCGGCCTACTTCGCGAAATTTTACTCCTACTTTCTAATGATAATAATAACATAATGACACGTGTTTAATCTATAATCTTTAATGCTTTATTTAAACAAAGAATTAAGAAATTTGAAAATATCTATTAATATTAGATATAATTAAATTACATCTATTAAATGTGTTCAGGTATTGCGAATTAAATATTTAGGACTATATCTTTATAATTCCGATTCTGTGAAATATTAACACGATTACGTTTTCATTCCTCTTTTCCAGGTATCTACCCGTGCACCGTGAGATCTACGGTTATTCACCAAGGCAGCTGTATCCCCATCAGTACAAACCCGTAGAACGCTTCACCCCCGGTACGTACTAAAGAACTATGACCAAAAGAGTCCAAAAGAGAGTGAACGGCGTCTTAGAGAAAGAATCGAAAGCGCGAAACGAAACGAAAACTCTTATAATACCTCGATGTCGAACGAAAGCGAGAAAGGGAGAGAGAGAGAGAAAGTGAATGAGAGAGAAAGTGAATGAGAGAGAAAGAGAGAGAGAGAATGAGAAAAAATGAGAAACAAGGAGCGCGAAAAACAGAACGAATAGAATAGAACAGAACCGAAGAACGGGAGTAACAAACGAGAAAAGGCATGAACACAGAGAATGGATTATGAAAATCATCAAGGCGCATCGTACCGAAATGTGTTAACAAATAACTACACTTGTTCTCATGGACCTTCCTAGATTAAGTTCTCGATGTGTAACCCGGTGCTTTTGGCTTCTGGCCGGCGTTTTAAAGGGGACGAAAAAAAACAAGCGGAATGAATTATCATTCTCGAGAGAAAGACATCGTCGCATCTTGCGCACGCACGCGGCTCTCCGGGCCTTTCTCAGAAGCCAGAAACGCCTCCCCGGAGAGGTACCGTACATCACATTCTTACCCTCCACCTTGCCTGCATATTTAACCGAAGAAAAAAGAAAAATCAACTAAAGAAACTATCAAAAATGGATTTATCTGCCAAACGCCATCCTGCCAACGCCAACCTCGCCCTCATACTCTCCCCTGAACCCCGATTTTACGCCACGTGTCACTACTCAGATGTGTAAAATGTGTATGCACTTTTTGGACGTACGTGTAAATCAGACCGTTTGTTTAGTCTCTCACTGTAAATCGTAATAATAATAATATCGTGTCTACCTTCATACCATACGCCATGTGTAATACTAATTAATTATTTTACGCGTCTCTCTTTGTATCTAAGTTATTATACTTATATCACTCTATATGAGAACACATTTACGTACGTATAAATATATGTACAATATGTTTCAATATCTGAAGACTTCTCTGCCTCGCGAAGCTCCACTTTAGAATTATATCCCTGCCTTTCGATCCTCCAATCAATTCACCGAGATCAAACTCACAATCAGATCAACATGACATAAACTAGTAATAAAATGCTCTATCATAAACACAATTAGAAAAAATTGAGGCGGATTGTAATAATTTCAGAGTAAAATATTTAATTAAAATCATACTGTGAGTTCAATATAATATTTGATATTCGAATTACGACAAGTTTTACAATTGCCTCAAATTTTTTTACATTAAATTAACATCGCCTTTCATTGTCATGTCAGCTTTTTAATATTCTAATTCAATAAATTTTAAATCATTTATAAAGCGTAAATATAATCTGTCATTTGAAAATTTTAAAAACATCAAAAACGATCAGTTCTATAAAAAAAATTGATTTTTCTAAATTTTCGGCATGATAAAATAATTTCTTTTAAATAACTTTTTTCATTATAATAATAAATATATAAAATTTTCTCTTCTAATAATCATTACATTTTTCTAATAATCAAATTAACTACTAATTTTAATAAGTAATTATATCAACGAATTGACCCATTATCGATACCATGCTTAACTTGAATCGAGCATTCAGGCATCACGGATCATCGTTCATCGTTCACCGTTCCATCGATCATGGATCACACGTGGATCATGCGTCTCGTGCCCGAGGTGTCGCCCTGTGACTCGTCTCTAGAGAGAAAGCATTTTCTAGTTCGTCGTATGTCCAGTAACGATTCAAAGTCATCAGAATGGGGTATCATTGACGATTCGCGCGGTCTCGCACGCCCTGAGCAGAGATTCTGATTTCTGATTTCCAGGCGGTAGACCCAACAAGTGGCTCATACTGAATCGCATCATCGATTTGAGTGACCTTAGATGCCAACAGATCTCTCGAAAGTGGGAGACCAAAGAGCGAATCGCGCTCACCTCCCGAGCGCGACGTCATTGCTTACGAAACACAATAAACTAACGTCATGCACGATTCAAATAACCTTGCTTATACGCGAACCCTTACATTTACGAATATTACACTATACATACATGTGCACTCTTTCACCCACCCAATAATTATTTTTCAACCTATTTAATGCCTATAATAAAATAAATTATTCCGCGTGGTTTTTGCAATATTCGCATTTTGCTATTGTAATGCTTTTTTTTTTTAGTACGAGGCCACAATCTTTATGACACTTTTTTTATGACGATTTTATTAAATGTGATATTTAATTATCAAATGAATTAATATAATTATAGTAATGTGAAATGTTATAAAGAGACAAATTCGTTAACGCGCGCGCGTATATAATAAAACTTTTTAATAATTTTACTTTGATTGAGGTAATTATATTTTTATACAATTTTAATCTGATCATTAATTATATTTTATATTTGCATAATAATTTAAACATTAAGATAAGTTAAATATTAATATATATATCGTATCACGCATTTAGAGCATTTTTATGAATTTTTCACGACGTAAATGCTGTACAGAATAATACGTTTTGTATTAAATTATTAGAGCATCTTAAAATTACACATTGTAAAGTACAATTACTTACAAATAATTACTTACAGAATGTTAACCGCTTTTTAATAATACGATACAATTTCATACCGCAATCCTGAACATACCCATTTCCTTCCTTTCTTTCGATATTAAAACGGTCGTCGAGAGAATATCGCGACATTTCACAAATATAAGTTCATCGTCAAAAAAAATATGAAGTCATTTTGAAATACACAATTACGAATACATAATTAAAAACCAAAATAAAAAATTCGAGAGTATTTTTACATTTTATGTGTTACAAGAGTAAAGAAAATTGTTATATTTTTAAAAATTTATAAATAAATTTAAGATACCACGACTAAATTTTTTGTCAAAAGAATTTTTTCTGCAAAACATTTTACTTTTATATGTTTTATCTTTTTTCCAGACTAATAATGTTAAATAATATTGCAAAATTTGTAAAATAAATATATAATATAAGAAAGAATTCATTTATCGTTGTAAATACATTTTAATATAATTATTAATATAACATATATAATGTTTTTATATATATTAATAATTACAATATATCAAAAATTTTTCAAATTATTCAAAAACAATTTATTTGAAACATAATAAAATATCTATTGCGTTCACTTTATGTTTTTTATAAAAATGATATCTGATAAAAGTAAAAAAATATTCGTTTTATTTATACAATTTTTTTATAACACATTTTGTAGTCAATTTTTCGATTCTTGATATAACTTGCAATATGAGATAATCAGAGAGACAGGATGCGCACATGCACTATTCAGGAATCCTTAACTCTTGCAGCTGAGGTGCAGGTCGCAGCATAATTGCGAATGAGCCAAAAAAGGAGATGTAAAACAGCGAATAGAAAATGGGATAAAGCGGTGGAAAAGCTGACTTTTCTTGATTGTCATACACACTACTTTAAGCAGCATTCATACTGTACGCAATCATATAACAAATTAGTAAATAATTATATAAAAACAAAGTGGAATTACGATTGACACAGAGTGTGTGATGGACGTATGGTAGCTCTGGAAAGGAATAACATCTACATATGCGTAAATCATGCGTATTTGAGCAGAGCTAGCGAAAAAGCGACGTGCGGAAAAATTCTCATTTTCAAAAAAATTTGGATGAAGAAATAAACTGAGATATAACATGGCCGCCAAAACTTGAAAAAGCTGGAAATTTTCTCTCGACGCTTTCGCGTTCTAATTTGTGCTTCCGATTTTTCAGATACAACTTGTCGCCTGTTTTCTCACAGAAATTTTTATCAATGCATATATATGTAATACAAATGCAATAAAAAATAGTGTACAAGTACATTACACAAATTACACTTACACTAATATAATTTACAGAAATTGTCTTTGAATACTTATATTTTAATTTTACATACTTATATTATTTGTACTTTAATAAACATAAAGAACAGATCTTTTTATGGTCTAATACAAAGATTATAGGAGATCCAAGGCGATGCAAAGAAAAATCGAAAGTTCTTTTTAATACACGCTCTAATCGGCAATAATACATGCACGCGTATTTACTAACAATGAACAAATTAACGTGCAATTAATTACAACCAGATCCAGAAATTTCTATCTTTTTCGGGATATGGCATGTATTTTCTTTCATTAGTTTTCGATCCCCAATCTCCTTAGTACCCTTTTTTCTAGCTTTTAAGTGATCCACCTCTGCCAAACATAATTTTTTTATGACTGGTATTGCATAATTAACGACTGCTATGATGATTACATGGACATATATGGATCGTCGCAATATTCATAGAGGATCGTCACGAATACTGTACATAGTTTACGTCGGATTACACACCTGGATTTTAGTACGTACCGTTTAACGAAGGACTTTATGTAATTTATTCAAGCTTAGAAAGATTAAGCACACTGAAAAAAATTCATGTAATTTTACATGAAAATTACATGTTTCTGATGGAAAATTATTTAAATATGATTGAAAATTTACAATTTAAGTAAATTTCCAATCATATTTGAGTAATTTTCCGTCATAAACATGTAATTTCCATGTAAAATTACATGAATTTTTTTCAGTACAGTGTGATCGATTAACTAACTTATGACAAATGGCAGAAAGTTGATGGATTGTCAGTCATTGAAGCATTGATAACGGGAAAAGATTTGTATATGGGGCATTCTACGTGAAAAGAGTTTACTTAAAAATAAACTGCTTGGGATTTTTAAAATGATCATATAAGTAAACATATTGTATAATGTTGAAGATAAAAAAAATAAGTATTGTATTATATGTCTTGCACAAATATGGAGGCAGTCATTTAAAGAAATTTTCTTTTGGTTATCATTTATATATAAAAAATAAAGTTTCTTCGATTTTTCCCTACTTTACTACTTTCAGATAAAAAGTAAATTTTTAGTGAGAAAAAATAAATTTAAAGTTAAAAAATAAATAGTATGAAAAAATAGTATGAATAAATTTTTTAACTAATAAATAAATAAATAATTATATTCAGTTTTAAAGATCTGAAAAAATTCTCAAAAATGTTCTAATATATGTACGATATTATAGTGAAAATTTTGAAATTGCAGTGAGATTCATTCGTAAACGAATTTTGTTTTGAAAAAAAAGTGGGTCCCATTGTGATTCTAAAATTTCCTTTATAGTATTGTATTCTTACATATATTAGAGTATTTAAAAAAATTTTTTTAGATTTTAAAAAATAGATATAATTTTTTATTTACTTATTTACTTAAAATTAAAATTGATTTTTTTCCATACTATTTATTTTATCTCACTAAAATTAACTTTTTTATCTGAAAGAATAGGAAAAATTATAAAAAATTTATATATAAACATTGTATGTATTTTGTAATTTTAGTTACAAATAACAACAAAAAGAAATTTTTTTAAACGACTACCTCCAATATCTTTGATGCAAAGCATATAATACTTATTCTTTTATCTTCAATATTATACAATATATTCACTTACATGTTTTCATGATTATTTTGAAGATTCCAAACAGTTTATTTTTAGGTAGATCCCTTTCAGTAGAATGCTTCATATAATCGTAATGCTTACAAGTTAGAAGATTTAAAATGGAGAAATGGAAATTATTAATATATCAATCATCGTTTTATTAAAGAACGATTGTACTAAATGATCAGCAAATATTTAATTTAGATTATAAATTTAATAACACGTGCAAAAACATTAGATTAATATTTAGTAATACGAGAGCTGTTACGTTACAAAGTAAAAGCAGTCGAAAATTGACAACCTCGATATCGATAATTACTGCTAGTTCCAAGCTTCTATTAGCTTAAAATGGTAGTGCTGAGCACACAATTAATAATTACGCAAAAAAAAGTTTATATAAACCATCATAACTACAGTATAACCATCATAACTATAATCAGGCATATAAATCGCATTTTTTAGCAGTACAGATCATCGTCTCTCTATTTCTTTTCCATTACGAATTTTTATAACCAAGCCATTTTTTGACGACACAAACCGCCGCAGCTTTTTTGCGTCACCGACTTTTTGAAGCAGCTTTTTTTCCCACAAGGTTAGTATGTTTTTTTTCCATTTTACGTGACGTCATGCTATTTTTTGTGACAACTGATTTTTTTTACATACAGCCTCGTGTGTAACACGAGTTTATGCCAGCTTTCGTTAATAGATTTTCTATGATAGAAACAAAAATTTACAGTAGACGCGCACGGCTTACAACGATATGAAAAACAGGAACGAAACCCTAGCATTTTAATTTCCCGCATCTTCCTAGATGAACCGAATAATAACTTTAAACGAAAGTTTGAAACAGTTTCTCTATAAATTAGTACATCGCAAGTCAAAATTTTTAATTACTTGCTGATTATATTTTGAAAAGCCGTCATTTGCTAATTAAACGCAGAAATAACAAGAAATGCGTTACAAGTGCAATTTGTAATTTTTAGTACTTTTTCAGAATTGAACAATATATTCATGTAAAGGTAATTTATTATGCCAAATAATTTCCTTATTTTAATTTAATAGTTCTCTCATTATAATTAATAATACCTGCTGTGTTTCGTGCATGATGTATGTACGTGTATGTATTTAATATAAAATTATTATTATTGCAAAAAAAACGAATATTGCAAAAATAATTAGAAGTTAAAACGCCTACTCGCTAAAACATTAAGAGAAGAGAAAATGGAGCGTAAAAACAGAGATTTGGCAAAAATTTTGGGCCATATGAAATGAATTCAAACCGATATGCTCTATTAGGCTCTAAAATAGATTTTAAAAGCTATCTCAGATCCTATCAGAACAATCGATCGCACATTAGCGAATTATATGAATATGAGACTTTGTTAATTTTTTCATCGAAAAGTATTATATTACAATTATATTATATATAATTATATTACAATATATTAATTATTGATTCTCTCTCTTTTCAAATAAAAAAAAATATGTATGTTATTCAGAGATAATTTTCAATTAAATCCGCGTGTCTGTTTTTCTTCGATGTATTTTTCATGGCAGCGCAAAAAGGAACTTATACATACTGACATTTTATCGTACATACAGTAACGCCCATAAACATTTTAACGTTAATATTTTTGTCTTTTCGTATTTCATGAAAAGTTAAATATTTCTATGAAAAAAATGGTAGAGAAATTTTCGATCATACATTTTAAAATGCAAAGATGGAGCTCTAAGTCTGTTTAAATTTTTATCTATTTTGTTCCTAAATTACATTAAAATGATTTTCTACAATATTTTTATCTTCGAAGCGCTGCAGTTTGATGAAACATTATCGGACAAAATGTAATAGAAAAGTATTTCAAAACAGACTTTTTAAGCTTTAAAATGCTTTTTAAAAAAATTGATACGATGATTTTTCGCAAAGATATTAAATTTTTTATTGCATAAAATTTTATTGTAAAAACTAATTTTAAAATTAATAATTAGAGAAAGTTTTTAAGAAATTTTGAAAAAATTTATATGAATCAAGCACATTAGAATAATTTTTTCTCTTTTGTCTTTTTTTAGTTAGTCTTTTATTATAGTTTCAAAGTTAAAAATCATAAAAGACAAAGTAAATGTTCAAACAATAAAATTTTATTAGGTGTTGGAATTAATTCGTAGCGTTTTACAAGTGATGGGAAGTACTTTCATTAATGTATTTTTTAATGCTCATGTGAAATAAATAACATTCTTTCATTAAAAAACGCTACGAATTAATTCCAACACCTAATATATATCAAAAAAATTCGACTTCTTTGTGAAAAATCATCATACATTTTTTTCTAAAAAGTAATTGAAAACTTATAAAGCCTACTTTAAAATATTTTTCTATTAATTTTCTATTAAATGTTTTCCGATGATGTTTTATCAAACCGCAACGCTTCAAAATAAGAAAAAATATTGCGAAAATACCAATTTTCAATTTAACGTAATTTAGGAACAAAATGTCATAAAAAAAAATCGAACACAAATTTAAAATCCTATCTTTACACTTCAAAATGCATATATAGAAAACTTCTCTATGATTTATTTATAAGCGTTATTATATTATATTATAGATATTTAGTAATCAGATTTTTAGTATATTTATCAATATTTAATCATATAATGTATAAAAAATTTCTAAATATTGTACATATTTAAAGTAATGATGGTTTCTAAAATGATTTCATTTAATTCTAATATTTTAATAAATTCTTAAAATTAGTTCATGAAATTAATTGCATTATTCCTCTGTGCGCTTGCCAGTTTTATTAAAGTAAATTTAACGACGAGAAATCCGATACATTCTTTGTAAACTACTCGGAATATTCCAATATTTATCAAATATCTACATAAAATATTTGTATATTAAAAACAAAATAGTATGAGATTTTCGCGGATTCTCGACGTTATATAAATTAATCGATATATTCCCTATCACGGACGAAACGTAGCGAATGCATTAAATACATTTTGATCTAACACACAACTTTAAATATTTTAGCAAAAATATTAATATAATTTATATACAGTTAAAATTTTAAAATTGTAAAAAATGTTAATATCCGAATCAATCACGAAAGGTGTTCGCAACGTGTTCGTCGAAAAAAACGATTGAAACGAAGTTGTAAATCAGCTGATTCTTGCTTTCATTTTCACAAATGGCAAAATTACACGATACAGCGAAATCCTTCGACGCTGAGATGGCGGACATCGACAGACTTTATCCGAGCAAATCACCACTTTTGGCTCGTCACTTACGCCCACCTCTCAGTACGAAACGATTATTCGATATTCACGGTGAGTATAAAGAGCAAATATAATATTTAATTTCCAAATTGCTCACGTTCTTTCTTAATATTATACTAAATACAGCATTTGGATCTATTATATCTGACATATCATATAAAATTGACGCATTGAATAGTAACAAACATAATTAAATGGGCTATAAAAAAGAAGGATAAAAAAAATCAGTGTATTGTATAAGAATAAATAGTAGTTATTCTTATATTCTTAATATAGACATAATATAAGTCTATGATTTTTATTACATCACTGAAAGAAAAGTGTACTAAATTTTAATGAATGCCATTTTAATATTTATTAAATGTAAACAAATTTGATAGAATTAGAACCATTAATTTGACTATTATATTCTTATTTAGCAAATACTCATTTTATATGAATAAATGTCATATTATTAATTTCAAACAATTATTTCTTAAAATTAAATACATTTTTCTCTTAGTGTATGATTCCTAACTTATTACATACTTATTCACATCTTATATTTAACATAATCTTCATGGATTCATTACTTCAATTTAAAAATTAATTTGACTTACCGATGTGATGCGCAGCAGCGAAATTATAACTGCGACGTTAATCTATAATATATATTTAAATATACGAAAAAATGATAACAACGCTCAAAAAAAAACTAATATTAAAAAAAAATTATTATTTTGCTCGTTAAATTTTATATTCGTACTTTAAATAAATATTTAAAATAATTATATAATTTTTATAAAATCTCTCTCTTTAGTGTAAGATTTTATAATAATTTATATTAATTTTACAAGGAAAAGTCTGTTTATTGTAATGTTTATTTTAATCTAATTTTGAACATTAAAAAAAGAATAAATAAATAAAGACAATTAAAATAATAAATATTATATAAAAAATAAACAGCTTAGCTATCACGCGATGCCTTCTAGGCCTCCTCCTCCTCTTAGATCAGGATTTGTTGCACAAACAATATTTGCAAAAATGCAGAAAATTACGATCGCGCGGTACTTTATACGATACTTTCAAAACGGTTGTTATAATTCATAATATTATATAATTACGCGATACTTTACACGACATTCCCGAAACGCGTGTGCTTAGTTATTTAACTTTTCCTTTCGATAAATTTCTTTCTTAATCTTCTTTTGCTGTTCATTCAAGATATTTGCACAACATTCAAATAATTTATTATACGCGTAAGATAATTATTATTATATATAATTTCCATAACCTATATATAATTTCCAAAAAAGATCTTTTTTTAAGTTTAAATTTTTAATGAATAAGAACCTAATTATTATTTATATTGCAACAAATAAATAATTTATTTTAATTTTTTAGCTCATCCATCCAATGCAATGGATCTGTTGAGACATTAAATTTATTTGTATAATATTCTTATGTTCCTAACTGACTATCTTCCATATAACTAATACAATTTTCACTGATCCACTACTTTAATCTAAAAGTTAATTTTTGACTCACCGATATGATGCACAACAGTGAAGCTGTAATTGCGATATTAATCTATAACATACAAATATAAGAAAAATAGCAACATTCAAATTAGCAAAATATTTTTATATTTTAAAAATAATTATTTTATATTACTTATTAAATTTTATATATATTTTATGATCAAATATACGAAATAAGAATATATAATTTTTATAAAATCTCTTTTCTTAATTAAATAGAAAAATCTAATTTTACAAATAACGAGTCTCTTTATTCTAATTTTTAATTTAAATCTGAATATAAAATTGAAAAATAAAGAAATAATCAATTAAAATAGCAAATAATATATATAAAATATATAAATTACTTACCCTAAGATTTTGTTTCGCCATCGCCTTCTAAGCCTTCTCCTCCTTTCAGATTACAGTTCATTGTACTTATACAACTTTCGCAAAAATATTACTTAATTCAATGGTTCTCTGTAACATAAAAATACAAGAAAAAATTATAGCAGTGCTCAAAATATTTAATGTTTAGAATTTATATTAAACAACAATTAATTAATTCTACTCAAAGAACATTTTAGAAATCTTATAAAAATATTATTTGAATTTTAATTCGAATTGCGATAAATGTATCGCAATTTGGCTAATTATATACATTACTAATAATAAACAATACTACTTTACGTTAATTGTGTAAAAAGCTATGTCAGTATATAATAACTTAATCGCTTTACTTAAAAGAAATTATTAAATTATATTTATTTAAAAAATAAAATTTACTTTTATTTTAATCAAAAATATTTATATACATTATATTATAACATATTTAATTATTATTTTCTTCTAAATTTTTGTATCATGAAAGAAATGAAATAATATAATTTTAATAAATAAAAAAAAATTAAATTAAATTGTCACAAAAATATGGTAATTTAGTACTATTTTTTCTTAATTTGCAATTCTTGTTTTATTGTTCTCAAACTATGAGAAATCGGAAAAGTAGTGAGATAATAAATTGCTTTCTATTTTTCGCGATCGTACATATACAATACATATTTCTAAAAACAAGACAAATTTTATTTTTCAAGATTTTAATGAATTTAATAATCCTGCCTAAAGATTTAAATCATTTAAATTTTAATAAAGGAGAAATTAATTTTTCTTTCTTAAATTTTATCTTACAAATAAAAATATTATCTCATTC
The DNA here is from genome assembly GCF_000204515.1 of Acromyrmex echinatior. The sequence continues at coordinate 735,172 of NW_011626992.1, read as the reverse complement.
TAGCAGCTTTAGATAGATCGTAAAGATAGCATTTGCTAAACAATCACTGCTAATAATATTTCGTTCTAGCTCACAAGAGAGGACCAAGGCTGCTTTACAGCAGCGTGTATAGCCTTACATAACTAGTATATATTTATAAACAATATCCATCTACCTCGGCAAGAGCTCAGCGCCATCCGCGAAGCAGTCTGCAATTGATTTCAATTAAATTCGTCTCACGCGCAGGTAATCTCCTGGACGACGACTTCTTATTCTCACGTCCGTCGATCTTGCTGCGCAAGAAGCCGTACTTCGATCTCCTGGAACCATCACCGATGGCACCCATCAGTGCGTTTACTAGGGACCCATGGTGGTACCCAAGCTACGCGCCCTATATTCCGAGTTACGCTCAATACCGCACACCGTTCTTTCTGAGGGACAGTTATCTCAGTCCAATTAAACGTAGCTATCTATGGAGCCGACATCCTTTCAGGCCTTTCGGTATGTATGACAGATTTAGCCCTTTGATTTAAGCAACGTATCGTTCGTATTCTTTTTCAAGCTGATCAAAGATCAATGCCAACTCAATTTTAATTATTAGACTGATAAATCAATAACAATAATACATTTATTAAATTATATTCAATAGTAATAATGAATTTATTTCAAATATAAAAATGTACGCTCGATAAATGCACGCACGATTGCACAAGTTCACATGACGTGAGTAGCATTGGTCATTGACAAATACTGACTACAGATGCTATTAAAAGATATCGAAGCATTGCAAAATTTCCGCTAGATCACCACGATATATTTATTAATATTTTATGCGTTAAATATAACATGTGTGTACTTTTTCCCCACCAAAAAATGCAGACATGTAAAATATTTAAATAATTTCTTGATAAATAATTTTTTTGTAGACCTGTAGTCAGTAATTGCAATATATGTATTTGCGATTACTTATTTTTTAATTTTCTTAAAAAGACATTTGTAATCGCAAATACACATTTCTAGATCTAGACTACTATCACAAAATGTTTATAGAAAAAATATTATTATAATATTATTAAGATGCGAAAAAGCTAGTATTACAATTTCTCAACTTTTCACAAATTTTGTATAATTTTCATCAAATAGCAAAGTATAGTAGTCTAGAATATAATGCACTTTTTTAAAATATGCACTTTTTTAATATGCATTATTAAATTACAGTTTAAACACAGTCTTACGAAGACGAGATATTTTTTGCACAGGAAATGTTTTTCGTTTTCATTCGTTTTCGTAATATACGTGAGCTATTGGAACTCATACTCATTGTCAGCCGTCTATCTTTTTACCAGTAGAATAGCCATCTCGGTATGGATTTTGATAATTTTTTACACTTATCAAAATCATTAGACATTTAGGAAAGCGTTTCTACTGGCGAAAACTTTTCTTTCGATTATACTTTAATTATAGAATCAATAAATTTTCTTCTAAAATTCAAGAAAAATATAAAATTTTTTTTCAACGCAAAACGATTGAATGTATAAAACTTAAATGGAATTTAAAAAATTAAAAAATTATGGCGATTGTCATTTAAAAATCATAATCGATATATATATATATATATAGACACCTAATACATATGTACAATAATAAATATCTCAAAAATTGAGTCGGCTGGTTCGAGCATGAATTAAGTGATAGAAGTCATCGCCAGTCGTAACGTCGGAAAACAGGTCAGAATATTCTTTCACTTGTCACCTCGATCAAAAATATAAACCGTCGCGACCATATGGAGATATTTGGCACATCGGCGATATTGCTAGTGATTTTGGCACAGACATAAAGCCGTGCCATCAGCTTCGTCGAACTGTAAAATTGAGAACAGTTGGTGCCAAAAACTGGCAAAGTCAACATTTCGGGCAACTTTGTTTTTTGAACGCGTTCCACATTTTCCAACAGACTGCGAAATTCTTGCTTAATTAGCCAAGTAGTTGCTTTTCTTTAGAAAGTGAACGTTATATAATTTTTTTACAAACTGAATAACATAAAAGTCCTAAGCAAAATCTAAAAAAAATTTTCGAAAGGTGCCTTAACATTGTAAATATCCTTCAGACACCTTTTAGACGCGTTTTTTTATTTTTGTCCTGTTTGAAATCTCACCAACGACAAGTGATTAACGACAGACTCGACTCTATCGACTTGAAACCAAGAATATCCGATGCAGATTTAATATAATAAGATCGATGCTACAGCAAACGAATGTCTATCATTTCAGGAGCGTTATACTACTATTATTCGCAGCCAGTTCCACGATTTCACTTTACCAGCCCGTGGTATAATAAACGTACCACGTATTAAAAAAAGTGAGCGATAAGAGATTAAAGTGGTCGAAGTGTTGAATCCCTCACACCCTATTTACTCGTTTAATAAGTCAAACAATCAATAATCTCAATCAGAATCGGCGGGGGTAGTGGCATCACGATACACTCCAAAAACGATCCTCGTTTGCGCCACATTAAAGCGTATTACACTGGCTAATTAACATGCAAGTAGAACGTAACAAATAAGTGATCAGCGTATATTGTATATCGTTAATAGGCCCGTGTTACGACGGCTGTTTGAATAAGAGAGAATTCGGGCCTTTTAACCCTTGGGCTACCACGCGTGTTTGTTCATTTTTGTAAATCTTTATTGTATCAATAGTCCTATCAAGAAATGCGTTCCTCCTCTCGCGTAACCCCGATTACACTCGTATATTAACTCGACTATTTTTCCCAAATGTTTTCCTCAGAATGCATCTTAAGAATGTTCCCTAATCCTTGTGGTAACTATTAATTACCGAGCCATTACTCCGGCTGAGGAGTCGCTGACAGAATCTCAAACATGCGGTATGTGCCCGATAATATCTATCTGTCTCAGTGGTGAAATAGTTGTTTGTACAGTGATTAAAAAAAATCTCTGTTATGATGCAAATTAAGATCGCTGCATGATATACATTCGCCACATTTATTTGTTGTTAACACTAGAAGAGTTTTAACCCTAGCTATAACACACTGAGATCTCAGAAACCCCAATGCAATTTGCTAAATCGAGATTTCTTCATGTTTCTGAATTCTTCTTTTTCTTTGAACTTATATATCTCGAAGCTCCTTAAGTCTATCGACTTTTAAATACAATGAACTTATTCCTTAATTAATTCTCTATCAATTAAAAAAAAATTAATTGAAATATGTTCATTTTATGGAAGTTACGGTAACAAATATAGAATATCCGAGGAACCCGAGTGTGTATATAAGAATAAAAAAAAGTGTGTGAATAGCTACGGTTAAGTTTACTTCTCAGTACCGAAGTAATTATAAGTTGTTAAACATTAAATCTGTTTGCGTTGTTTGAAATCCTCAAAAATGTTTGCACTTAAAATGAGATAAATATATAAATTTGAATATTAAAAAAAGAGAAAGCAAAGATACTAAGTGCAAAAAGTACAAACAGCACGAACAGACCTATTTTTTCAAATAACTAGAAACAAGAAATTTTTTTTATTAAATTTCAGTGAATGTGCTATCGATGAAAGAAATAAGTATTCGCATATCTATTATTAATTTTACAAATTTACTTATCTTGCTATTAAAATATAAATATAAGAAAGTCAATATGACACAATTTCTTAACATAACGGAAGCTAATATATCTTCTAGTGTTAAAATCAACGTGTCACTCGCGATTATTAGCATTCGCAAACCATATAGCACTCACCGCTTGTGGGATCGATGTTTAGTATAAAGATGAATCGTTCTTGGCTGTCCTCGAAGACAGGAACGGCAGTCCAGAAGCGTCGTAGCCGAAGGGTTTTGTTAACGAAACATCATCCTAATTCCTCACGTAATCGGTAGCATAATCATCTAATCATAAAGTTGTTTTACAATCAACATCTATCACGACGGTCTGTACATGATTTGAGAGCCTACACTGAGAGAAAAATGCATTAAATTTTAATAAATATTTATTCAAATATAGTGCCAATTGAACATTTATTAAATGTAAATATATATTTATTTGGTACAAACTATTGATTTGATTTATCTATTATTATATTTTATTTAACAAATATTTATTTTCCGTAAATAAATAAATGTTGTATTAGTACTATATTCAAACAATTATTTATTAAAATTTAGTATATTTTTCTCTCAGTGTATATTTTACGAACTATTATTTTAATCTTTACTTTTTTTCATGTACGTATATTTTCAGTTGACTAATGTGTATATATGTATTTTGAGTTTTTCCAGTAAGAGACATTTGTGTATCGAATACTTATGTCCGAATACCCCCAGACAAGTACTAGGGGGCCTCGTCCACGGTGTAATATTTCTGTTCGATGTAGTATCAGCTAATATATTATATGTCATGTAGAATAGTTTGAATTATAATTTGCCAGATTAGCTTGCTGTATTGAATTTAGATCCATATTTAGCGATTAATATTAATGTAGTGTCTTAATGTGTTTATATGGTATTTATAAATGACTAACTGCCACCAGAATAGTTGAAACATTACACCGCATACGAGGACGTGTAAAAACCTGAGTTTTTTAATGTTTGTACATAAAAATTCTATGAAATCGTTCTGCTAAATTTTCTGAAGATTTCTACAGGAGAATGTATAACGCATGTATAATTTAAAAATTAATTGAAGCATGGCAAATGTCAAATTTTCGATTTCTAAAAATTTCGCATTGATCTTAATGTCGCATATCATTTTAATTTGTATACTTCCTCCAGTCGAAATCTCGAAATAAGATCTTATGGAAAAATAATATGTATAAATCAAGAATTGAGCTTATCTCGACCTCTCGTATTGCGACAATGATTTGTGATTTCTCAAATATTATCTTTCTCATTTAAATATTTTTCCATAAGTGCACGTGATTGTTGTTCCTTCTTTTTATATTTGATCAACACATTCTTCTTTTTGCAGCTCACGCTTACTGATGACTGCTTGGTGCCACACGGAAAGCGTGAAACAAAAAAACGACGAAAAAAGAACAAAATAGTACCTGAAAAAGGTCAACCAAAAAAAGAAAGAAAAATTACATCATGTCCCAAAAGAATTTTGATGTCTCTATCATAGTGCATATTTTCACGAAATTTTATTTATTTATTAACTTTTCCCACATCATATGATTTATTGTACCTTTCATCCATAATCTGAAATAAAATAAACACTGCCAAAATTTTATTACAGAACGGTCAGTTTACCCAATCTTATTTTCCTTCCAGGAATAATTATAAAACTATGACAATTTATAATTCATTATTAATTTCGACAAATTAAAATAACTATAAAATATATAATTCGATTTAATAACAATTTGAAAGTATATTTCGGTCGATTATTTCTAAATTAGTAATGTGATATCTGTAAAAATGAAAAAAATTCTTAGATTTTTAACAATTTTGGCATCAAAAAGTTTAACATCTTAGAAATAAAAAACGCTACGAATTAATTCCAACACCTAATATATACATCGAGAAAAAACATCAAATATTATCAAGAAAAAAAATTTAAAGGAACAAATAAATCTAAAGGACAGTTACCTAAAATAAAGAACTGTCTTTTACAATAAAGAACATATAGTCACCATATATATTGTACATATCTAAAAATCAACTTGCTACGCAAAAGGTTTCTTGCCTTCTTACTAAAGAGCCAGGGAAGAATAAGCTGAAAGAAAGGTTTGTACAACAATATGCATATTTATTATCTGAAAGTTTTACATCTCTAGGATGCCATTGCATAGCGTGTTCCGTTATCGGCGATTCGAACGATGTAACAATCCACGATAGTCACAAGCTCCTCCCTTTCATTTTATTATTTATTTAGTAAAATATCGTCGAATCGCGACCGGTCAACCCTTTACAAATATAATATCTGTATATAATATATGAATCTCGGACGAAAAGAACGCATATCAAGGAATCACAACCACTCCTTTGACTTAATTAATCTTGCGTTTTTTTGGGGGGGACTAGGGGAGAAACGCAGGGAAGGAAGAGTGGAAAGGACATCTTTCGTTTCGTCGGCTCCAATTCTAAAACAAAAATTTGCACTGCATCTCTCTCGTACCTCGAATAATAAATACTTTATCAAGCGCTATCCAACGTTAAATAGCAATCAAATAATGAACAACCATTGAGTAAAATATAATATAACATAATAATGTGAGAACCAATTGTGGCGTCGTTGCCACGAAAAGGCCCGTTACGTTTGATTGATCTCTGCTTGTGGGTGTGAGTTTTCAGTTTTGATGTACGGTCTTCGTGTTTCCAGATCGTCTTCGCAATCATAATAACTCGCACGATACAATCTCATTAATCGTCAGTCTATATTTAATCGGTGACAAACGCGTTTTACCTCGTAAATTTCGATTTGTATACATCATGTTTATTGGTGCAGTATTCATAAATATTTTGCCAATAGTAAATATTAAATCTCTAGAAAACACATTTGCGCATTTATTGGAGAACAAAAATCTTCGCTATGATTATAATCTCTCAAATGTCATTATTTAATCGATTGTTGCTTCCGGAAATGCAAATTTTATTCTTCGTATATAATGTGATTTATAAGACTTCTCTACAGATTTCATAATGCAATATTTTAATAATAATATTCTTTGAAATCAGAATAATATTCTTAGAAATTAAAAAGTCGAAACGCACTTTCTTTCCGATAGAAGTGACTTTTATTGCGCAGATGATCGCAAATAATAATACATATCACTTATAGAACAAAAGCGCAGCAAGGAAACGTTAAGTAATGCATTATTTTAAAAGTCCATAAAATAATCGTATTACTGCAGCGATTTCAACAGTAATGAATAGAAATTACATGAAATTTGAGATCAATAAAAAAAAGAAAACAAAAAACTGGATAAACATATTCTATAAATGTTTAAATAAATGCACCAAACGTTTAAATGCGGTGTGCCGTCGAAGGTTTTCCTGTTCAAAAATTAATAAGCTTTATTCTATCACATGAATATCTCTTATGTCTAAATAGCATAAACATATATAACAAGTGCAAAATTTCAACTCATCAAAATCTAAATACATAAGATCCACCTGTAATATCACTAACGAAATGTTTGCGCAATTTGAAATAATCTTTACAATATGCGATAAATCTTCCATAAATTGATAACAATGCGTATTTGCATTCATGTTTGCTCTCATCGCGAGAATAAAAAGCTGAAATTCTGCATACATGCGACATGTCCTCATTTTTCTCTTCTTCACGATTTCCTTCCTTCTAGTATCTTTCGAATAAAGGCGTAAGTATATTTATCTTAAAAATACTAGCTCTCTGTGTTTCTCTCCGGATTTATCGCCCGAGAATAAACAACCTAATTCGTCTACGACATATCTCTGGAACGTGCAGTCACTATCACGCTCGGAATACTGCACATGACGATATAATTAAATTTGTAATAGGTAATGGTTTAAGAGAAAAAATAAATGGTCAAAAATATATATATATGTATATATATATATATATATCTATCTATCTATATACACGCGCATCTCTCACGAAACGATGATATTTAAATTAGCTGCTAAAGCAATGATAAAAATACTATTAAAAATAAAAATAATATTAATAATATATAATAACAGCGAGTCTCATAATTACACTCAACATCAACAGTGGAAGCAATAAATACAAATGAGAATGATGAAATGCTTTTCAAAGAGCACTAGCTTTTCACAAGGGATCACTTCGTTCATGGTAGATAATTGCCATAATTGCTGTAAAATTCTGAGAGCAATCCCTTCGTCAAGTACGATGATAATCGAAACTTGATTCACCGCGAATTATTTATATTTCTTATCACGTTAAAATGCAATTGAAAGAGAAGTAAATCTTACACTTTTTTTTAGGTTTATGTTTATCAGATTAGGTTAATTCTGTATCTCGGCGTCTTCGTGCTGAAACACATGAAAATCAAAGGCTAGATCAAATACACAGCATCCGAGAAACTCGACGTTTTCGACAAGCGCATCGGCTATAAAGCATTAAGAATTTTCGCAAGCCCATGTGTCCGAGTAATTCCATTAAATATGTATCTTTGAACCATAAATCAAGTTCACTTAAATCGTGTTTGCCCCGAAGTGCGTGTACATGTGTTGGAAACGTCGCATGCTAAGTATTACATCTAAATCATCGGTGAATCATTGTACAAACTTAAATATATCGAGCAACGTTCTACATTTCGCTTCCTTCCATTCTCCTTTCGTTTCTTTCTTTTTTTCTTTTCTTTTTCTTTTTTTCTGTTTAACTGATAATCGTGGGAAATAGACTCGTAATAATGCACATAAGTGGTCAGCTAGTGTGATTAAGTAAGCTTTGACAAGCATAAAGCAGATTTACCTAGCATGATAGCCTCCATTAAGGATAATCGCGTTTGTTGTGCAGGTTCGGTTGAAGGCTGTCATTTCTTTTTCGCTGGATTCCTTTGTGGTGTAGATGGTCTACCTGCTTGACCCGTGTTCATTCCTCCATATTGGTATTTTGCCTTCTTCTCTGATGGTTTCAAGATCTGCAAAAAGATGCGAGACACGGCACGGTAAACTTGGATGTTGCATCAATGACATTAAAGAGAAATAAAAGGAAAATTCTCTCGTCAATTACCTGAAAACTGCACATCAACGTTTCGTCAACGCTCATCATTCCGCCGGCATTATCAAATTCGCCACAGTAATTTGGCGCAGAGAAAAGTGTGACGAGTTGTCGCTTGGCGAAAAATTCATAGCCATCCTCGACCACTTGATGTGCCCTGCATATGAGATCCATGTCGTGACGATTCAGGAATTTCGACACGACATCTGGACCGAATGTGAATGAGACTCCTCTATCGTTTTCGCCCCAACCCTAGAACATTAATATGCGATTAGAGAAATCCTTACATTAATCTAATCAGTGCATTGAGATTTGCTCATATAAAAGCATCTCACCTGAACATCTTTATCAGGATCGGACCATAAAAGATCACAGAGGAGACCGGTATCAGGTACATCAGTTGGACGCATGATTCTTCTGATTTGCTCCATTCCCTAAACAAGACAAAGTATGAATATATATTTATTGCACTTTTACCCAATTGAATAAGTTTTTTTTTATACGAGAAAAGAATCTCTCTAGCTCACCTGCAGATCAGGACTGAGCCCGCCATGGCAACAGAAGATTTTTTCATCGATAATCGCGGCGATCGGCAAGCAGTTAAAGCAGTCTGTGAAGGTCTTCCAAAGCTTGATGTTATATCGCCGCTTGCACTCGTCATAAAAGCCATATATCCTGTTTATGCTGGCGCATTCATGATTGCCGCGCAGCAGGAAGAAATTCTCTGGATATTTGATTTTGTATGCCAACAACAAGCATATCGTCTCCAAGGATTGCTTCCCTCGGTCAACGTAATCGCCCAGGAACAGATAGTTCGCCTCGGGCGGAAAGCCGCCGTACTCAAAGAGCCGCAGCAGATCGGTATATTGGCCGTGTATGTCGCCGCAGATTTTAAGCGGCGCCTCCAATTCCAATAGGATCGGCTGTTGCAGGAAAATTTCCCGCGACTTCAGACAGAGGCCACGTACCTCGGCCTCCGTCATGATAACGGTTTTGCCCGGTCGACATCCTCTGACTGTGTACCCAGAAATGTTGGCGGTTAATTACGTTATTTTATTCGAGATTGCAACGATCCTTCATTAGTGCAGTGAATTACTCTGTTAGGTACTTGTTCAGAAAAATAATAGTAAAATAAATAAAAGCACGAACTTGTTACATTTATTGTCAACACGAATTTACAGCTGATTTCAATCTCCTTTTAAAAGCTTTTACCTCGAGATAAGAGTCTATCTATAACGTAAGAATAGGCAATCTATCTCTGGAAAAAAAATCAATAATGCCATTGTCATGTATAATTAACGCCATACTTATATCACATTACTTATACCGTTACGCACGTATTGCTTCTGGAATTACTCGAGCGTGATACACCAATAATACATCATTATCCCGTCAATTTACCACGAGTCTCTATTGAGACTCGTTGCCTTCGAGTACCCGTTGCCTTCGACTCACCGTACGTCGTTACGCACGGTTATGCAATTCTTCGATTCGCGTCGAGTAGAGAACAATAGAGAAACACGGTCGGCTGTATCGACATTCTTGTTACTAACACCGGTGCAGTCGAATCGATAACGCCTAATGAGGCATTCCCCATTTCTGTCCACCGCACTAATGAGGGATGGTCATGATACTCCTTCTTACAGGTACACCGAGCATAACTCTACTTTGGGACATGGAAGATGATTAAGTTCTGCCGGTATTAGCCGTCTCAATAAATAGGGGTGATACACGATTACAGATTACGGTGAGGCCAGATCATCTTTGCCTATTCTCGAGCACTTTGCACATGGGTACAATCACGGTACTTCCGGCGTGGTCTACGGTGGTATCGCATCGATATTATAATAGCGTCAAAGGCGTGAAATTACTGATAAGCTCGTTGGATAATGGATATGTCTCGGGAGTGTGCGAGCCTCTCTCTCGACGAGAGAGAAAGGGAGAGAGCTATTTTCGACACGGGTTGTACGATTCAACATTATGGAAACCTAAAGTTACGGTACCACTCAACTATTGGATTCTGGATCATAATTGGATCTATAACGCTCTGGGTGATTCAATTTCCCTCAAGTTCCTAATTTCTAGCCTAGCTCAATCTTTCGCACGATCACAATGCCACGTAGAGTAAATACATCAGTGAATAGATCCATGCATATCTCTACGTATGAAATAACACGACTGTATTCTTACTAATTAAATTAATAAACAATTAATATATTTACTAATTAAATTAGTAAAAATATTAATTGTTTGTACAATTATAAGTTAAAACGATAATTTTCTGCAAACAACCGATGATTTTAAAGAATTTATCTGAATTTAAATATTATATTTTTTTTTTCATAGCAACATTAAACTTTTATATTTAAAATGCGACAAGAATAATTTAGTTCAGTAAAAAAAAAAGTTGAATTATATCAGGTCTACGTATTCTCACGATAAACGTATCACAGTAAATAAATTCACTAGCGCATTTAGTCTTCAACATTTGATAAAAGTGCCGAATATCTTTAGATGACGTCATTCGACATTCAAAGCGTTAATAAGCGGCGAAGGCAAAGGGAACAGGTGATTTAACCGACATCCAGTGCAGATCATCTCTCTTTATGACGCTATGGATGTGTCGTCGAATCGTTATTTATAGGCATAAAAGGGAATTCACGGTGCGGCTGAACTAGTCTGATACTGGCTATCGGAAAACTGCATATTAGCAAGGTCACGGTATAGAGCGAAGATGCAGAGATTCCATTACCCGGCAGAGAAGCTATTGTCATTTTGCTATTACATGGCAGGCATATTCCAGGCGAAACGCTGGAAATGTCACATTGCACCACCGCGTAGTCATATACATAGTCGGATGCTTAAAATAAGTGCTTAAAATAAGCCAAAATGAAAACAGATTTCTTCAGAGATCTAATCCTTTATAGACGATGCGAACATCTCGTCGCGTATGGCTCGAGTTAATAATTTATGTAAAAATTTAATTACAAGAAAAACTCGATATTTATATATGTTCCAAAATTTATCCTTAAAACGGATCTACTCGAATTGAATTTTTGGAGGATTTCTTTATAGCTCTGTCAGCCTTCTTTTCAACGTAAAATTTCAATAACTTTATATAAATAAATAAAATCGATCCTGCAAGATAGAGAGAATATATAGAGAAAATATATGATAAATCAGAAATAACTTGTCCCTGAAGGGGTTAAAAATAATTGTAAGGTCTGGTTAACGATGACTCTGGAGTGCGAACTTTATATCGCTTCAGGGACATGCGACGTGAACGTACTCATTACTAAATTTTCAGCATTAAATTAACTGTATCGTCACATTCGATGTGATAATCTAAACAAATTCAAACATAATAATAAACATAATAATAAATTTTTTTTAATCACAAAATTGATAAAATTTCCAGTATCACAATTATAAATCACGCATGCGCCTAAGATGAACTTCACCATGAAACACTAAGAATTTAAAATAATTTGTCCCTGAAGTAGTTAAAAATAATTCGTTGTTGTCACGTTAAACTGAAGTCTTACGTGTAGGCTTGATATTAATTAAAGCTCAGAAATATGTTCCTCGAAGTTAATAATTGCTACTTTCGAACTGTAAATAACATCAAATATATATACAATGCAATATAATTAAAATTGCTTTCTTAGCTTATAAAATATCGTTCCATAATATATATTAAGTTAAATATGATACGGCTATTAAATGCTTGCCTTAAATGTCGTGAGATACACATTTTAAATATGTATCTCCAATGTTTTCTCCAATCACAAATGCATTAACTCAACCATTAAAATTAATTAATATTAGATATGTTAAATTAAGTGTTAATCTAAACGATAATGGCATTACATCGTAAAACACAATTGATATGCGCTTACATAGATAACGATAAATTACGCTGATAAGATATTCGTTTCAATCAAAGATTATTTGAGCTAACAACAAAACCTGCATCTATATCCATAATAATTTAAAATTACAATTTTCAGATACGTTTATAACTTTAAGATTTTGCATTTTAGAGGAAATAAAAGTAGAAGAGAGGAAAATGAAAGTATTATATTCAAATAATAGTGCGAGGGAAGGAAGTATAATTAAAGCATTTTGCTACAAATTACGGATTGCACAAAAACATTTATTATACCCAGCGTGCTCTAACATTTAAGCATCTAACATCTGCAGCCATTGTTGCTCCATTTTTACGTAGATAAAGCATTTCAAACAAGAAAGCTACGAGTGCGAAGGGAAGAAAGTGATAAATCTTAAACGATAGGATAGAAATAAGTGCATCGACAGATCCAGAAATAACTTCGAGTGGTTCGAGAAGCGCTTGTGTGAATACTTATATTCCAAATAAGATTATATAGATATAGATATTTGTCTTTGAGTAAGAGCGTGTAGCTGTCTGAAGTCTAAGGGAGGCTTCGATAGGATCGACGACCGAAGAGCAAGCAAAAAGGATCACATTTAGATCCTGCGTATAAGGATCAGTTCTCCTTTACTTGGAAAACAAAAAATCAAAAAAGAAGAGAGGAAAAAGGAGTCGAGCGAGCAAGCACGCGACAATGAGAGGCAACAGCCCATAATTTGCAGCGCGTGGTCTAACGCTAAACGTGGCTACCTGAATGTCACTTGAATCATTCTCATATCATCCTCTTTATGTTAGAATGATAACTTTTAAGGCATACGATCTACTCGTTTCTACGAGAACTTTAATATTATTGCAGCTTTAAACACAACGTCTAAACATAAATTGCTTTCCACTTATCACGGTAAGTGGACTTCTATAGAGTCGGCTCTGCTTTCCATTTAATTTGTGTCGGTGACTCGAGTCTGCCTGATTTTGTTTTAGTTTCAATATAGAAAGAAAAATAAACCAACTTCTATTTATCAAATTACACGCAAGAGTGATTTTTCATGTAGTGAAATTAAATGTTATATATTTGACGTAATTATTATTCTCTAAATTTTTTTAGATGAAATCTCACTTTAAAGAAAGAAAACCGATCTTGAAAAAGAGTGACTCAATTTTTAGATTTTAAGAGAGAATATAAAATTGTAAATCAACTTACGTCTCTCTTTTACGTCTATCTAAACAAATTGTACCGTTATTTAATCAATGTATTTCTGAGTTGCTCGAGACAATGGCCGCATAAAACAGAATGTTTATTTTGCAACTGTTGGAAATTTTCTTCGCTGAGATAGGACTCCTCGAGATTTAAAAATATAACCCAATCAGCGCGAAGAAAACTTCCAACAATGGAAAATAAACATTCTTCTGATGCGATCATTATATTGAATGCATCGCTTCTTCCTCAATTTCTGATAACAGCTTTTATCGGTTATCATTTTCCAGCTCTGCATTCCAGCTGATTCAAGTTGGTCGTTAAAAAAAGTCATGTAAATGGAAAATAGAAATCGATGTAAAGACAAACATGACTTTAAAATTATAAAAATACATTATCTTATTTTTATCTCATGCTTAACAATGTGCAATTGTAATGTGGAAGCCACGCTTAGAGATAACCCGCCAAGTAAGCAGAGACATTTACATGCTATAAGGCCGCGGGAACAATAATAAAATACAAAAGTCGGGGAAGCTCGATCGAACAAACTCTTTAATAGCGAATTCTAACACTTGCATTATACTAGATTAGTGCGTATTAAAAATTTAATATTTTAAATAATAAATACTCAATAATACTAACACGTTATTTAACAGAATATATACATATATATATAATCTCATCGTCAAAGTTGATTATGCCATTGCATTTAAATACTTTATGCAAAACAGCCTTTTTATGTTCACTAGTTTAGTGCAAGTGATCGAATTTACCATAAAATTTTTAGAATGAATCTTATTCTGAAGAGTGAAATCTCACTCTCAACTCTTAATACATACGATAATTTTCCAGTCCTTATTATGACATTGATGGGTCATTTGTGTCCCAAGTTAATTTTCATTACTTTAACAAACATACAAAAATTGTTAAATAATTCTTAATATACTTCTTAATATACTTTGACATCTTTAAAAAGTATTCGCAAGATTATTTAAAAAATTCTGTATAAATAAATTCTGTATAAATGTATATTATAACAAATTACTTGATCTTAGTTTATAGAAGAAAAATACAGAACAAAAATGACTCAATCGCGTGTATTAAGAATTAAAAATTAAAAACTGAGCCACTCTTTTTCAAGACTGGCTCAATTTTCACTCTTTAAAGAGATTCGACTCCAAAGAATTTAGAGAATGCAAGATAATTCTATGTGGAGGAGTTTGTCGTTTCCTGTTGTTGCTGTAATGTAGTGGTGGTGATGGTGGCTGGTTATTGTTGTGTAGTAGCTGCGTACCGACAAAGTCCGACGAGAAAATATCTTTTAGCTTGGCTTTCTTCTGAACCTGGTCTTTCTGCGTGTGGTATACTTTACCGCACAAGGGGGTTCCCGCATTCGCGTAGCATGAGAGAGAGAACAAACAAAAAGAGAGAGATTTGTTTCTTCTTTTTTTCTGCGGCTAAAGAGAACGGAGGGATAAAAGATCGCGCGATGGTCAGCGGCGCAGGGCGAAGGGGGTGATGCGGTGGCGGTTTGCGCGGAGGGAGGGGGTGGGCTCTTTAAGTCGCGAGAAGTAGATGGAGTTATATCGTAGTGTGAGAAAACGAACGCGACCAAGACAACAAGATAGAAATAGAGATAGAGATAGAGATAGAGAGAAAGAGAGAGAGGGAGAGAGAGAGAGAGAGAGAGTGAAAAAGATGAAAAAATAGACATAGTTCGGAAGGAGATCGAAAGAGAGAAAGAGGAAAAGAGAGGAACATCGAACGGTCTCATGAATTTTTTTTTATGTATCTCAATTTATGTATCGCAACGGCGATGACCGCGAAAGTTTGGGCAAGATCGATATCCTCCCTACGTCTTTTGATCGGATCGACAGGGAAGTCGCGCGCGGCGAGGAAGGACGCGCGGTCGGAATACCGCGTCACGGCTCCCGCGCGATACGCACTCTCGGAGAGCGAGGGAGACGGAGCGAGAGGGCGAACGAAAGAGGGCCGCGACGCGGTTCGGATTCGGATTCGGGACTGTCGTGCGACGATCGCGAGAACAAGAGTTGGAGCATACGTGCATTCGACGCGCGGGAACGTGGGACGTGAGCGCGTCGCGTTCCAATCGCGACAAATTCGAGCGTTCGATTTGCGTCGCGCATCGCGTTGTGTCGCATCCGTACCCGGGTCCCGGCTGCGCCGCAGTGAATTTCCGTCGATCGCGCGCGTGGAAACACGCTCGCGATGTACACGGCGACACGCGCGCGGCGGCAAAACGATGCGCGTCGTACACGCGTATTTCAACACGTCAGCCGTCCCGTCGCAATCACGTACCTTCCAACAATCTCTGTATCAAGTTGTCGATATTCAAGTCGACATCCGCCATTTTTTCCTGCCACTGACTGACTGGCCCGATGTTCGCGGACTGGCTCGTACTCGCCTGGCGCGCGCATTTGCACCGCCACGACGCGAGACGCAACACCGGCGCGTCCTAATACGTGTGCGTGCCGTTATCGACTACAGATTCTCGCCCGGGGCGAACGACGAACGATCCTCCGACTTCCACGTCGAACGTTGATGAGACACTCGAACAGACTCGAATACTCGATGATTCGATTACGTCGATGCGTACTAGCTGAACTGAGATGGTCGGCCGACGTCCAAAGTCCCGGACATCATGCGAAGGAATAGCAATAGCGATAAGACGATTTTAACCTATCAGAAACTGTATATTCCAATGTATTTGATTTGTGATAGGTTGAAATCGTGTTATTTCTATCGTGTCTTATTGTGTCTGGGGCTTGATAGAATCCGTTATAGGGACCACTATACGTGCCGCTCGCTAATTGGCTGTTCGTGAGTGTTGACTAAGCGGATTGGTCGTTGCATTTGTCCAACAAAAGGACCGATTATTTCGAACTAACACGATTTGGTTATTTGATGAACTTTGATTTTTCAAATTTATTAAGATTTCAAATTTACAAAATATTGTATTGTTCTAATTATTACTTTCATAAATAATTAATGTTTTATATTGAATGAAATTATTGAATGATATTAAATGAAAATGATGCTCGTGTATAAAGCAAAAAAAGTGTTAAAAGATCAGGCCCTGCACACAACAGAAAGAATAAGGAATTATGCCCGTATTCATAGTCAGGCTTTATATTTAAGACTTCCTTAAATTTATCTTCAGATACTCTACGAATTATTTATTGGCTACTAAGCATCTAAAGATAAATTTAAGAAAGCCTTAAGTACAAGGTCTGACTATGAATACAGGCATAAGGCTGCATTTTCATACTGATGATTCGAGCGTCAAAACAGGTCACGAATACCAAACATCAATTTTGATCACGTGATCTGTTTTAACACTAAAAATAAGCGTCGAGCGTCAGCATAAAAAAGCAGCCTTAGGAATAAACGATTTCAATCTATCAGAAACCGTATATTCCGATGTATCCGATAAGTTAAAATCGTTTATTCTTTATTCCTAATTTCTTATTTCTTCTATTATGTGTATTTTCCTAATCTTTAAACGATGGAATCTTTCTTATGTACATTTTTTCTTGTATTTTTTTATCAGTTCAATCATTTGAAAAGTCAATTTATTTCAAACTGATCTTATGAGGACATATCGAAAATCGCATTAAAAATAGCAATTTGTCAAAATCTGAACTTTGACAAAATCTGAAACTTTCGTAATTTTCAATATTTTCCTATTAGTTTAATTTGAAATTAATGTTTGCAAATAATTCAACACATCAAAAAAATAAAAAAAAAACATGCATAAGAAAGATTCTATTGTTTTGGTCAAAATTGATTTATTTTATTCATTCTTCAGAACATTGAGTAAAAAGTAAAATAGCCAATTTTTTAGTCTAAGCAATGGAATCCTTACGGTTTTTTCTTTTTTCGTATCTTTTACGCTGAATTATTTGCAAATTGACACTGCAGGAAAATATTAAAAATTGCAAAGATCAGATTTCGACGAAATTGTGTTACTTTTAATGCGATTTTCCATCAGATCTATAAACTATGAAATAAAAATTTGCAAATGATACATGTCAATAAATATAAGAAAACGTGAAACATCAGAAAGATTCCATCATTTAGGCCAAAATTTGGTAATTTTATGCATACTCCTTAATTTTGCATTATATATTTGAATTATAATTTCATCATAATTTTTTAAATATCTCTCATCTTTGTTTTGCAATAATTTATTTATATTATTATTAGCTAAATTATTATATCACTTCATTTAAAATCATTATATGATAGTTGTGTAAAAAATGAATTTAAATAGCATCCTATATGTAAACAGATTGTCATGTAAAATATTTTGTATATAAGTAATATATTCGTTCAAATACAAATTTGAAAAAGAATAAACTGATAGTTTAACCATACTTTCGATGATAATCCGGTGATGGATCTGTGTAATCTTGTTGAAGATTAAAGAGTATAGCGTTGTTCTTTTGCAAATATTGCAGAAAATCGTGAAAATGCGACAGCAACAATTGTATACTCTTCTCGTCTAAGGGCGTATAGGAGAGCATACCGCCGAGTCGTACTACAAAAATTAAAATTGTCATTTAAATAATGTCAGTTAAAAACAGCAAACATTTTATAGAATATGTTTTACCGAATAGTCTAAGGAGATGGAACGCTCCGTATAACTGACTTGGCAATGCTTCCGGATTGTCATTCATTATCTGTATAAACTGCGGTCGTTCCCATTTATACAATAGTTGAAGGCCCAATGTGTTATTAAAATATTCCCGAATACCTTTCGTTATTTCCAGCGTACTTTCTCTGAAATAGAAGTAATGCTTCAACTGCAATTATAGTTTTTTGTTCCCCTTTTGCTCTCTTTGTCTGTAATCTTTTTTTATCCAGTGTAAGTTTTTTACTGTTTTTTTTTTCAGAAAATGTAAAAAGTCATTTCATTACTTTTTGACATTCTTATATTATCAAATAATTTTTTTAACTCAAATGTTAAAACGTTTATTTTATAAAAATTAAACTTTGATTTAAAAAATAAAAAATTTGAGAGTAAAATTTTAAATATGTCAAAAATGTTCAGATTATAAACAGATAATTATCATAACATGTTGTGCACATATACATATATAAAATATAATTTACAATCTTCATTATTCAATAGAATAATAAGAATCGTTGACTTTCAGTTGCATTATACCTAATGTCATTAGATTTCCCTGATGATTTTGTCTCTACGTAATCATCTAGAATTTTGTCGACTGTATTTTGTACAGGTAATGCAGGTAATTTGTGATGCTTCAGTATTATTTCGGATTCGTCTATTAGCACAAACTTCAATTCTTCAGGTAACTTGATTTTAACCTCTATTTTCGTAAGATATTCTTCAGTCTCGCCAGATGGCTCTAGCCGACTAAAAAAAAATTCTTTTAATAAACTGCAATTAACAATTGTAAAAAGACAGATGTTAAATAACAAACCTGCGTTTTTTACGTGGTGGTTCAGACACAGACTCGTGAGAAGATGAAGGCATTACTGAACTACTTGTACCCTTACTAAAACGGCTCATACTCTTATCAGCGACAGGAGTGCTTGATCTACTATCAGTATCTTTTTCTCGACCTCCTTCACTCCTTCGACCTTGTGTTTTAGTCGTTGTATTTCCCTTTTTGTTCTTCTGAGCAGATTGCTGATTTGAGTGCGCTCTCTGGACTTCTCTTTGTTTCTGTACATTTGCCTCATTATATTTGAGTACTCTACTCTCAGGAACCCATTCATCCCAGCTATTTTTTTCAAATATATAATTCAGTATATGATTCAACTTCATTAGCCCAACAAAAACGTTATATAAATAAATCCTACATATAGTTCACGCACACATATGTGTAAAAATCTTACTTTTTATTCCAACCAGCATAATGAATAAGATATTTAACTTGCTTCTCCTTGGTAATAGACGACTTCAAACACTTGGCTTCATAAATCAATGGTCCATGAAAGCACAGAACTTTTTCTCCTAATATACAAATCATAATATTAATTCAATTCACATAAAATCAAAAATACAAAAAAAGTTCAACAATTAATCTTCACTACAAAAAGAATAAGAAACTATACCTTCTTGAAATTTACATTTCGGTGGCATTCTTGTATCTTGTATGACGCTTATTGGAATCACTTTACCTTATCAATTGTATATTAAATCAGGCAATAAACAACGACAAAAAATAATTAACTTTTACGAAACATTTTCAAAATAACATTCATTTTTCGACGGTCGAATATTTGGTGTTTACGTCAATTGTGTTCTGTGCGTTCTATGCACAACATCTTCTGACCTTAAGGCCGCAGCACAGACTTTCGCATAATGCATAATGCATAAGCGAATCAACTAATTAGAATCTTTCCTTTCCTCTCATTCCATGAAAAAAGAAAAATTTCAATTGGTTGATTCCTTTATGCACTATGCATTATGCATGAGTCTGTACTGCGGCCATTAGGATATATTCACACAATTTGCATATTATTCAATTTTACGTGCGTCTATATAAAAGAAATGCGATTGGATAACTTTTTTTATGCATACGTTTATGCGGCTATAGTTGCAAGTTGTGTGAGTATACCCTTAAATAGGGAGAGCATAGACTCTTACATAACACGTGCATAAGAAAATGTACCAATCAAAGTCCTCCATTTCCTTCCTTTTACGTCTCAGGGAGGCTCGGTTCGCCAGTTTCGAACTAACCTAACTTGCATAGCCGTGTAAACGATGTGTAAAGAAAATTATTCAATCACATTTTACGAGCGTCTTTACAGAAGAAATGCGATTGGATAATTTTTTTTTGCATACGTTTATGCGGCTATGCAAGTTGTGTGGATATACCCTAAATCCTCAGAGCTGTCGATTGCGTTTCAGGCCGGGTTCACACCTTGACGGAAAAACGAAAAGCGGAAAAGCGGAAGCCAATCGAAACTTGCAGTAGTAGTGCAATACATTTCGCTTGTTTGTTCTGTCTTTCCGCGAGTTCTACGAACCCGGCCTTATGCTTTACAAAAAGAAAGCAACCTTTAATAAGTGATTCTTTTTCTGTTATAGGATTTTATCTATTGGTGTTCTTTTATTTGAAAATATAGGAAAATGGGAAAAGTATTAACGGAAGTATAAAGAAAGTTACAAAAAAGAGAAGAAATTGAAAGATAAATTTTAACATAATTCTTGGTTTGTTTTTTATGTAAGTAATTCCTTTATTTTTTCACATATCTATGAAAAAATGAACAGTAATGTTTTATTTTCTTTCATCAAACATCAAAAATGGCTCGGTAAATATTCAAAATTTAAAACAATTTAAAAAAATTTTTTTCTCATTATGATTTACTTTGATTTATAAGGAAATATATGTATAACATAAAATTTGAATTTTATTTTATTTTTTTAGAGTGAAATAACACGGTACGGGAATCAACATGCGAGACAGAGGTTGCGTGATTCGAACAACCAATCGTGAGAAAGACATGGGATAGGAAAATGTGGAAGAGCGCTGATTGGCTGTTCGAATCACGCATCCTCTGTCCTGCATGCTGATTCCCTTATCGTGTGATTTCACCCTTAGGGTAAAATCACACAGTGCAGAATAGGACTCCGGAATAAAGAATGCGTCATTGAAACAATCACTCAGCGCTATTCCGTATTTGATGTTCTTGTCAACACCATTGTTCTTGTAATGAACCGTCGTATTTTGAGAGGTTAAAATAATTTGATGCTGATTGATATGATGGAATTGCATAATTTCGAGACGAATGAAACAAAATGACAAAATCTGAGTGTATAAATATAGATACCAAGATCAAAAAAACAATGATGCATTACGTGCAGTTTCAGTGTGCCTTTTTCCGTACTTTTCCATCACGCTAGTTTTGTATGCTATGTTCACATGATGCATCAAAGATGTATCCAGCATGAATATAATTTAAAACCTACTAACTTCATATTAATAATTTGTTTATTAAAATAAAATATAATTTTTCAAATTATAAAATTGCACACAAAACTTGCGTGAAAAGTACGGAATAACGCTGATTGGTTGCTTCAATGACATTCTGTATTCCGCAGATCTGTTCCGGATCATGTGATTTCACCCTTATATCATTTTCAACGCTTCATTTTTAAAAAATGGCGCATTTATCATATTTTATGATTTTGGGCGATTTGAGCGCGCTCTGTATGTGATTTTACGTATTATATAATTGGCAACCCTGGTCTGGTAGTCACTTTGTCTTGGCACGTTTTTCACGTTTTCTTGCGGCACGCTGGAATTTTGGCCACCGAACAATTATTGAGCCAATTTGATATCTGGACGTGGCTCGAGGTATAACTTAAATTTAACAGATTATTTTATGTCAAATCGATTCTCCCTTGATTCCTGCTAATCAACTATTAGCTAATCTGACTAATATTACAAAAAATATAAGTCCATAAATGCATGCAAACCCACCGATCAATACTGCACATGATGCAATATATTGCGCATGTATATCTCATCGAAATTTCGAGAAAAGCGATCTGTCGAGTCTAATAATATCGTCAATTTACTGTTTTAATTAAAAATGATACATGTATATGGAGAAAGTGTCTAATTCGACGGTTTTCCAAAATCGCTGGCGATTTGGTAATCTGAATATATTGATGAATGGAGAATAGAAATTTAAACTTTTTTTTATATAACAGTTCAGATTTTACAATATTATTCGAGAGAATAAAGCACTTGATTTTAATTTTTTATTACATCTAATATATATACATATGTATATATTTAACCTTTAAATAGATAGGTGGATTAATTAGAGCACTCCAGATTTTATTTTTAGTTATATTTTTGATAGTATAAATTTAGATGAAGAGTTAAATTTACATTATTCTTATCTTATGAGATGTAGACAATATTTTTTATTTTTCTTTTTTAGAGCAAGATTTTTAAAGTAACAATGTAAGAGAGATGTTTTGGCTACCTTCTTAAAAGGTTAAATATTCTAGAATTAAACATAATTTTATTATAATTATTTAACTATATAATTTTTATCTATTTAATATTTTTATCTATTTATAACATATACATCATGCATACATTATTTCATCTTAATTCAATCTTGGAAAGAGCTGTTTTACAAAGTTCCAGTATTTGTGGAAAATTGTGAAAATAAATATAATCAAAGATTTTTATCCATCGGGTCATTCAGAGCATCTTTTGCAAGCTAAATATTTTAACAAAATTAATTGAATAATGTCTAAATTTTTAATGAAATAAATGATTTATTTATTCTTAATGACTTGTTGCTCCATTATTATTTTATCATGCTTGCATGGACTTAGTTGATATCTAGATTCTTCATTACAGGAAGATTTTATGCATCAGAATGTCAACGTTTGTTGGGCTTATCAAAGAGATACCAGGCATCTCGGTGGATCGTTTTGATCGAGAAAACATGAATTCCTCTGTGTATTTCCTTAGCCATTGTCATATCGATCATATGTGTGGCTTGAACAATATGTTTTTTGATCACTTGAAACAGTATAATAAGTATCTTTATTGTAGTCATATTACTAAAGTTTTCTTAGAAAATAAGTATTATGAAAACTTGCGTAATGTAGAAACTTATGTAAAAGATATCGAAGTCGATAAAAAAGTTTGTATTGAATATAGAAGTAATTATAACAGCGAAGAGACTGATATTCTTTTTGTAACGTTTACTTCTGCTGGACATTGTCCTGGCTCGGTGATGTTTGTTTTTGAAAAAATGAATAAATTAATATTATATACTGGAGATTTTAGAATCAATCCAAAAGATTATCGTAAAATAAAATCACTGAATTGCAATGATTTTCCAAAAAAGTTTGATAATATATATTTAGATACAACATTTTTAGGTCATGATTTCGCTTATCTCCCAACAAGAATAGAAAGTATAAATGTAATGTGTAAAGTTGTGAAAGAATGGCTAGATGAAAGCCCAAGGAAAGTCGTTATTCTGGAATGTTCTGCTTTATATGGCTCTGAGTTTCTCTACATGAAACTGTCGGAATCTTTGAAAACACTCATTCATGTTAAGGAATGTGTATACAACAGTTATATTCGTATCCCAGAGTTGGCATGTCACGTTACAAATAATCCACTGGATGCACGTATACATGCATGTATGAGTAAATATGTATGTATGAATCGCCAGGACATATTAACTATTGTACCATCAGTAAAAAAATGGAAGGGACATGATACAAGTGTAGTTGGAGAGTGGGATAAATTTAGGGAGAAGACGTTTAATGTATGTTACTCCACGCATGCTTCTTTTGATGAACTTAAGAAATTTATACAATATTTTAAACCAAAAAAGATACATCCGTGTGTATGTCCAGAAAATGAACAAGACACAATAAATCGATTGCTAGATGAAATTAGAAGATAAGAAAAGGGCAATGTATTTCTATATTATGAAAAAAAAAGCTATGTTCTTAAGCCCAAGTTATGAATAACGGACTAAGTATCCTAATGATAATTAGGATATCAGATGATTAGACAATTCTTAAAATTAAAGAAGAAAATTAATAGATAATTTTTAATGATAATTTAATTAATACTTGAACCGCGGGTCTAAATTAACTCAATTACGATTCAAAGTAAATCTAACTTTTTATGAGGAAGGATTGTCATCATAAAAGTAAAATTACTTGTAATTAATCATGATTATGAAAAATTACAAAAATCTAAAGCTTCAAAAATACAAATTTAAATAAACAGAAACACTATCAGATGACTCAAAAATGACAACCGTAGTTTTATAGTGTTATGATTATATTAGTCTTATAATTACGTATTATTATATGACATATATTATTGTTATGCTTTAGATAAAAAATTGTATTTTTATATAATAAAGTATAATGAATGTTATAGTTCATGATATCCTTATTCTTAACTGAATCTTGAACGTAATAAAACTGTGATTGAAGAGAAATTGAAATTATAATAGATTGGGATTTAATCAATCAAAAGAAAAAAGCCAATTTCAATTTTAGTGAACTTTGTTTAAATTGATTAAATTTCAATCCAATCTTAATCTTAATTTTTAGTCATCACGGTTTAAAAGAAAAACCTGAAAAATCGTGTTTGTGCATGTAAATTGAACCTTTTTTTATTTGTTTTTTTACTTATTTCTCTTGTCTTGTTTACAGAAATTCATAGCATTTTTGCTTCATTCAAAGTAATATACTGAAAAGATGACAACCGTTACAATAGCAACCGCTGCACTAGCTAAAGAAAAGGTATGGTTTGATAAGCCATCCTACGACAAAGCAGAACGCCAGTATTTTGAGAAAATGGCCAAGGTAAGGAATTGTTGTTGCTGCGATCATCCACTGCTCAATAAATAAAGAGGGTTGTCGGCAGGGAATGAGATAGAGTAAAAATGTTTAAACATATAAATCATTGGGTAAATCGTTTGTCTTTAATAACCATGAATTTTAAGTAATACCAAGATTTTTTTAAATCCATATCTTTTGAGAAAGTATAATACATTCATAATTTATCAAGTGAATTTACTAGTCCTAATCATAGCATCCATAGCTAGTGCCGCCTAATAGTGTCATTCTCCTATGTGTATGCATCATGTTTGTGTTACTGTATAACTTACTAACATTTCTAACACACAAATACGCGGGAATATCTGGTGATAACAAAATTAGCTTTGCTCTCTTTCTCTCTTCATACTTCACACAAGGTATCTATAATATTTTTATACAATGAGAAATGTAAAATTCTTTCTCAGTGTAATCTGAAGTTTTTTTCTACATTTTTAAGGTAACCTGATAAAATAGTATTGTAATTTTTTGATATTGTAAGTCACGTTTTTTTCATATCTTTTGGTCTAAAATTCAAGCATTATACAAATCTAATGCTTATATGCCAACATATTTAAACACTTTACATGATTACATAAACGTGTTTAATTATAATATATGTTAAGTAGCAGTTATACGTATCGGTTGCACAAAAGAAACGATTTTTTTTTGCTTCTTGTGTTATTTGAAAACATTGACCTATACTTGCATAGCTTGAAACATGTTTTAAGGTGGTGTCTCGTAAGATTGCGGGAGGCTGCACGCTTAAGTCTGACAATTCTATAACTGACAAGTGCCAAGATCTAATCAATACTAATACATTGAAATCTAAGGCTGAAAAATCTAAAGACAACATGTTAGCTCATGAGTCGAATGAAACGAATATGAAACGTTCCAAATGCCAAGGAAAGAATGCAAAAACCATCAATAAAGATACTGCAGATGTGTGCAACATGCAGAATAAAGAAAACGCAAAGACATGTGAAAAATTTGATAGCATGGATAACGCGAAGGAAAAGGAGAATACTTCTCCGAGCGAGAAATCTAAAAAATATAATGCGAAAGAGGCTAAAGAGAAAAAGAACAAGGAAGATACAAGAAATAAAAATAGGGGAAATGGAGGAACTGATCTCGGGGAAAATAAAGAAACTGCAGTGCCATTCGCAAGGAATAAAGAACAATTGCCCGACCAGGTACATGCTTTAATGCAATCTGTGGGTTACTGTTCAGTGTGTTTCGATAAGACATAGACAAATTTTCAGTTGACTTTACGTTAATTTTATTTCATATTATATTGTCATATAGAAAAGCGCGTCTATTACATTTTGCAATTAAAAGAATGGCATCTGTTTCTTTGTCCCATTTTGTTTTCATTTTGCACTGAGGGGTTTACTGTAACATTTGTACCATTTCTGTCTGCTATAAATGCATGGCATATGCATGTATTATCATTAATGATTTAATTATACATTTATAATTGTAACAAAAAAGGATCTGTTATATTCGCGAAAGGTGTAAAATCTATACATCAGCCTGATTTCGTTCACTCCTGGATTTCGGCCTCTTCCAACCTTTTTCCATTATACATGGAAGGAAAGAATTTGACAGTAAAACGCCACGCTTGCATGCGTGTTGACGAGTATACATATATCCACTGATATATGAGACCTATAGTTTAACGCCGGATCCAGTTAGCGGTTTAAAATCTGCATATTTTGATTTAATAATAAAAAGTAATCACAAAGAATAATTCTAATAATTCAAAGAATAATTCTTTTATTGATAAATTTAAACTGATAGATTTAAATTTTTTATTTAAAAATGCTTCTGACATTATCAACTTCGAAATAACTTGCTTAATAGTATTTATGTCATAACTATCATTACAATATCATTACAATGTAGGATAATACTTTAGAAAAATTTTTGCTTTCTTTTTTGTGTAGACAATTTTTTTGTATTTGTGTACGTTAGTGAATTTTTAATTGCATTCTTATAGTTTAGTTAATAATTCAACAAGTTTTCTTCCTCTGTAAAAAACATGAGCTATATAAAAATGTACTTACTTTAATGATTTGTAAATACTGTTTATTTTATTTTATTTTATTTATTTTTTTTTGTAATATACTACCGCATTTTTATATTAAAAAAGATAGTATTATTTCACTTCTTAATAATTCTGCTATAATACGCGCAATGTCTATCTCCACATGTGTGCTAGCTTAATAAATATCCAAATTGTATTTTCAATATCAGTTTTAAAATGTTATATTTGCATATTTTCTGTAAAAGTAAATATGTGTGTGTATATAAATATATACATCTTCTTTTATGATAATATTAATTTAATAACATTTAATTAACACTTTTATTACCAAAGAGTAATGCTTATTTATGTCAATACTTTTAGAGATTGCATTATTCTATTTTTTATTATAAAGAAAAAAGGAATCTTTAAAGAAATATTTTAATATTTTATTTAAATATATGCATCTCTGTGT
The DNA here is from genome assembly GCF_000204515.1 of Acromyrmex echinatior. Next base: position 707,549 of record NW_011626992.1, on the reverse strand, counting down.
ATATTAGGATTTTTAATTAATATTTTATTTTGTTAATATTATTAATATAAACTTTAGTGGAGATATGGCATGTAGTTTCGAATAATCAATCTGGGTGTGAGCTTACTTTTAATCTCGGTGGATACAGGCTCAACAGTCCACTTGCCCAATGCCTCCTGTTGGAAGTTTGGCCAATGAGGTTGCGAAGGCTCGGCAGCATATTAAACAGTCTTTACAGTGTGTGAGTACTGCACTCTCTTCGCTCACCCTTACAACCTATACAACGTAATTTTCCACAATCCGCTTACTAATTTAACATTTTCATATTATTTAAACCTGTTCTCACATCCCCTTTCATCGCTTTTTAGGTATTTTGAAATATAAAACTAATGTTGCGAATGAAAAATAAAATGAAAAGGATTTTATGTTTGTAAATTAACTATTAACTATTATGTTTTGTTTTCACGTGAAAATGTTTATTGTATGTTGTTATATTAATGTAATAACAATAAATGATTGAGATTATTAAAACAGTAATATATTAATTATAAGAACATTATAATGACTTTAACGAATGTTAAAATTTCTATGAATAAGACTGGATACACAACAATCAAATTTTTATTTTTTATTTGATCTCACTAATTATATTACAGTAGGAAATATAATTTTTATAGTATCAAATCATATTTTTTTCATCACATATTTTTCAGATGGATGATATTGCAGCACTTGCTCATACCGCAAATCAAGATATTACTCCTCGTATTGTCAAACTTGAAAAAGAAAATCAGGATCTGCGAAATAGTACGTATATTATGACTATTACAGTATTATCGTATATGCAAGTATTTTTTGTTTCAAAAAATTTTTTATAATAATCATCAGCAATTAATAATAAAAAGTAATGTGATATTATATTATTAAGTATATAATTTACTTTTATTACAATTATTATTAGGTGTTGGAATTAATTCGTAGCGTTTTTAATAAAAGAATGTTATTTATTTCACATGAGCATTAAAAAATACATTAATGAAAGTACTTCCCATCACTTGTAAAACGCTACGAATTAATTCCAACACCTAATATTTCTTTTTTATTTATAATTCCATTAAATATTTTTATGAAATGTTGGAGAAGCCCGGGCAGTGCGGACGCATTAAGATTGAGAAGAAAAAATGACACAATTAAAATTCGAGATCAGAAACCATTTTTATTCTCATAAATTCTTAAAGGACTTAAAAATAAAATTAAAAAAAAATAAAAAAAATAAAACTTGAACATTAATATGTCGTTTTAGTTAAAACATAAAAAAAGGGAAACCATCCGCTTTACCCGATTCCCCTGGAGAGTCGAATTTTCATTGTAATCATATACCGAGTAAAGAGGATGGATCATCCGCTTTGCCCCCACCTGCTTTGCCCAAAGGATTTATCTGACGCGAATTTGGAAAGATTAAAATAAGTTGAAGCATCAAGTGAAAAATTTTAACCTCGAATACATGTTTGAAGACAAAATTCTTATAAAAAATCATTCACACTGGTTAAGGAACAATTACAGACAATAATTAAGCTACGTACCTAAGAAAAAAATCACAAGAAAGCATTCAATTTTCTATATGTCTCTATTTAGAGATCCATAGCGCAATCGCAGATAGATAAGCGAAAATAAAAGGTATTTGCTTTACCCAGAGCATCCATTTTGCCCGGGCTTCCCCTACGTATGTAGTATGTACAGTCGGTCACAGAAAGGTCACACTTTTTTTTCGATGAGTTTCGGAATGCAGCTTGCTCACCGATCCATTGGTTCTTATTCATGGATCCACAAATAAGAACCAATCTCTCAGTGAGTAGGCTGCATTTCGAAACCCATCGAAAAAAAAAGTGTTGCAACCTTTCTGTGACCGGCTGTACACACACATAATACCCGCACGTACACGCGCCAGCAAATAAAGTTAATTATCATTATATTATAATTTCTTTTATTACGTAAATTATGTAATTATATGTTGCACCTAAAATAATTTTAGCATGAATTAATTATATATAATATCTGAATTTAAATTATTGTTACATATACTTTTTTAATTTTAAAACATTATGCAAATACAAAAATATGTACAAAGATAATATGAGGTAAGAATGCAAAAAATTGTATCAAACTGTAATGATTTTCTTCAGATTGTATCGATAGACAATTTTAATGATGCTGGCAAGTACAATTAAAAGAATATGTATAATTTGAAAATCTTTCTGAATAGTCATTCAGGACCTGAAGAATACTGTTGAAAAGTTGACGCATCAAGTGAAAATTGTTGGAACTTTGGAACATCGTGTCGAGAGCCTTGAAGCACGTATACCTTGGATAGCAATTTGTCCTGCGAAACTTGAGGAACCAAAACAAGAGCAGAAGCAGAACAAAAAAAAAGATGACAATGAAGATATTGATCTGTTTGGTTCTGATTCAGAGGCAAGTGAGCAAAGACTGTAGAAATGATATTAATTGGTCTCTTTGTATAAGACGAATGTTTAATTTCATATGACACAGGAATAATTAAACATAACACACTGATATTCCTAAATTAATACAAATATTATTATGCAATTTTATATTTATATAAAATTATATGATATTTATTATTTGGCATACACCAGATATTCCCATAGTACTGATTCATCCAATATTAGCACTTTTTTCACATTCATATAAATTCAGTATGTAATAATGTCTCTTTCGCGAATTATAAAATCTGTCTGTTTTCATCCTATGATGAAAATTCTTACTGTATTTGATTCGATAGGGAGACGATTCAGAGGCTGCCAAGATTAGGGAAGAACGAATTGCTGCATACATTGCTAAGAAATCTAAAAGTATGTAACGGAGTTCAGAGTTATCCAAATTATATTATCATTAATCGACTTGTATCTTATAGAACAAGCCTTAATAGCTAAATCAAATATCGTCCTGGATGTCAAACCATGGGACGACGAAACAGACATGCAAGACATGGAAAAAGAAGTGCGGAAGATCGAGATTGATGGTCTTCTTTGGGGTGCTTGTAAGTTTTTATAATATCTTTTAATATCGTATGCAAACTCTATCTCTACTAAGATTACTTTATCCTTCTTTTGTAGCTAAACTCATACCGCTTGCCTTTGGAATTCACAAACTACAGATTTCATGCGTAGTAGAAGACGACAAAGTGTCAGTAGATTGGTTAATGGAAAGGATTCAAAATATCGAAGAATATGTACAAAGCGTTGATATTGCGGCTTTTAACAAGGTGTAAAGAAACTAGAGTCAAACTACAAAAAAATGTGTAGTCAAAAATAAGCATCGGTCTATGTGCCATTTCTGCATTCCATTAACAGTATCTATAATCGAAAACTTCATATGCACGTTTTATCGTATTATTAAGTCAAAAGACAAAGATAAAATTGTTCGATGTTATTACTATCTAAAACCTTGAAAAATATAAAAAGCAAATTTAACAATTCAAATTTAGTGAATTTAGATAAATTAAAAATATTTATTACTAATCTTTATAATGTTATAATTAGAGTTCTCTATCTCTTATACAAGGTGCGTCCCAAAATTTTCCGAACTTTTTCAATAGGGATAGGTCGGGTGGCGCCATCCGTGTGTTCGATTGCGCGTTTGAAAGGTACATCCCTAGCTGACTTCCAGTAAAAATTTCATGACATTTGGTTCAGTGGAAACGAAGTTATGGCGTCTCAAGTGTCAGTATGTTGTATACATCGGTACGAGAATGAACTTCGAACAAAGAGCCAATATTAAGTTTTGTTTTAAACTTGGTAAAACATTTACCGAAACCCATAATTTGATGAAACAAGTTTATGGTGATAATTGTGTAGCCCGTGCCAGTGTTTATGAGTGGTATACGCGATTCAAGAACGGTCGTGAGGACATAAATGACGACGCACATACAGGTCGCCCAAAATCGACAATTAACGAAAATTCCATCGAAGTTGTGCGTAATTTCATCAAGCATGAGCCAAAATCTTCAGTGAGATACATGGAAATGGAATTGAACATCCCCAAATCAACGATTTATCGCATTTTGACCGAACATTTGGGCCTACAAAAAGTCTGTGCACGATTTGTTCCACACAAGTTGACTGACGACCAAAAAATGCATCGAATTCAACATTCAAAGGACATTATTAAGGAAGCAAAAAAGGACCAAAACTTCCTTTATAGCATTGTTACTGGTGACGAGACGTGGTGTTTTCAATACGATCCAGAAACCAAGCGTCAAAGCGCGGAATGGAAGGCGCGAAACGACCCAAAACCCAAAAAATCGCGTTTAGAGAAGTCAAAAGTGAAGACAATGCTCATTTGTTTTTATGATTCCAAGGGTATTGTGCACAAAGAATTCGTTCCAGCAGGCCAAACAGTTAATGCTGTATTCTATGTAAGCGTTTTGAAGCGTTTGGTGCACCGCATTCGTCGTATTCGGCCAGAATATCGCGAAGGAGGAAGTTGGCGCTTGTTACACGATAATGCGCCATCTCACCGTTCGACATTTGTCACTGATTTTTTGACTAAAAATCACATTTTAACAATCAACCATTCCCCGTATTCGCCTGATATGGCACCTTGTGACTTCTACCTATTCGGCAAAATGCATTTGTCCATGAAAGGAAAGCGGTATGTGGACGTAGAAGACATCCAAAGGGCTTGTACCACTATTCTGAAGGACGTGCCTTTGAACGACATAAAACACTCATTTGAAATGCTTTTAGATCGTGCCAAACGTTGTATTGAGTCCGACGGGGACTACTTTGAATAAACAATTTGAATTTGAAAAAAAAAGTAAACCGTTGTTTTATTTCAAAAGTTCGGAAAATTTTGGGACGCACCTTGTACATATATATATTTTTTTATTAATTACAACAAATTCTTTCCGTTAAAAATGAAGTTACCTTTTATTATTTTATGTTCTCATATTACCTTAAATAAAAACATTTGTGGCCAATGCAATATACGTATATTTAGTGATTTCTGATTTATAAGAAACAATATCTGTTATTCCTAGATCCATTCATCCACAGTTACGAATTTAATATTGACATAGCTGAATCATATACATATATATGTATGCTAAAATTTTTTTTAAGCAGCATCATGTTTATTTTTAATCGTGTGTTTACTCATACTGATCTCTTTCATTACTGATAAGGACTAAATTGAGATATCATTGCACAATGTCATATTCTAATAAAATGATATAACGCACAAGTGTTAATAAAATACGAATTATAAAGACAAAACGTGCACTGAATATTTTTTGCTAACGTAGTAACACTAAATTTTTATATTGGTATGATGTGCAGTAGAAAGTGAACATGTTCAATAAAATTTTAGACACTAACATTTCCTCATGTAAGTTTTTGTATTAATAATTGTAGGGTAAGTTTTTTACACCGTTGGAATGAAACGTGATGTTTTGACAAAACAAAAAACTAAATTTCTTGTAAAACTGGAGAAGTATGGGACAGAAATTTCAGACCGTTTGTAGCATTTCATAAATTTCTGATGCACCTTCCATTCTTCCTAAATTTCACAAAAAATCTGATTTTCTATTTTGCCAAAATATCATGCTCTATTTCGATGGTGCAAAGCTGTTCTCAATTATTGACACAAAATCCAACATGTGCAAATGGTAATGATCAAAATTGGACTGAAGATGTTATTAGACTTTCTACTATACACCACAACACTATAAAAATCTACAGTGCTGCTACGTTAGCAAAAAAATTCAGTGCACGAACGTTTTATCTATATTTTATTTTTATTAACACTTGCAATATATTTTATTAAAATATGACATTATGCGACAATATCTCAATTTAGTTCTTATTAGTAATGAAAGAGAACATCAGTATAGATAAACACGATCATAAATAAACATGATGTTGCTTTAAAAAAATTTTCCTCCATTAGACTTTATTACATGCTACGCTATTATGAAACTTACAGTGTTGCTACGCAAGAAAAAAATTCATTATATAAACTTTTTATCCATATCACATAAATCACGATTTGATTTCATATTGAAATAATTTTTATTATAAAAATTAAACAATTAATATTAATAATAATATTAATTAATATTATGTTATGAAAAAATAGACTGATTCTTTATCAAAAAATATATTGAATCCTAAATTAGATAGATTGAATCCTATTAAAAAAAAAAGAAGACAGTTTTCATTATAAATTGTTAAAAAAGAACAAAATTTTTTATGTTATGTCTCTTAACTTTTATACGAATTTTTTCCAATCTTAGTATTTTACAAAAATATTTGTCTAATTTATGGACTCATTTTTGCGCATTTTAATTGTTCTATTAATATATATTTTTTAATTATTTTAGAATTTTTTTAATGATATGTAAAGATAAATTTTAAAGAAAGAAGTGATAAAATTTTATAAAATATGTAAATATATGTATATATTAGCTTTATTTATTGTTCAATAAAACTGTCAATTTTAATTTTCTTTTTTTTTTTTCTACAGGGTGGGCCATCTATTGGTACGTTTTTGAATTTCGTCGTATGGCAACACCGAACGAGCTACAGACCCGAAATTTTGACAGTTTATTAGTCATACCGTCCGCGGCACGAAACAACATGTTTTCTCTTGAAGAGCGTTTTGAAATTTTAAAAACTTATTTTCAAAGTCAGTGCTGTGTCGCCGAAACTGTACGAATTTTGAAAAGAAATATGGGTCGTGATAGAGCACCCACCGAAGGAGCTATACGCAAATTGGTGAGGAAAGTTCGTGAGAAAGGGATGTTAGTGGATGACATTATATTACGACTGTTTTGAGTGAAATTGGCGCCGAGGTAGTCCAAAATGTCATTAATAATTGGGGTGACCGAATGGCATACTGTAAGGCCAGTAGAGGGAGCCACATGAACGAAATCGTTTTTCATTCTTGACGCGGATACTTTTAGCTTCACAACAAAAAAAAAATTAATAAAAAATATCAATGTATGCTCATTTGATCGCATTTTTAAAAACGTACCAATAGATGGCCCACCCTGTATATGAGATATAGCGTAACCATTCGCGAAAAATTCTTATTTGCCTTGTTTGTATAAAAGATGACGAAATTATTAGAATAAAGCTCACCTAATTGTTTTTTTAATTCTATTTATAGGAATATTGGAATAAACTAAGTAAGAATTAAATCTTTATTTCACGCACAAAAAAAATTTTTTTAAAACTCTAACATTGGGCCTTATTACATGTATATAAATATATAATAAGACCCAAATAAAAAATAAATAACAAATAAAAATAATAAACATCTTTTTAAATTAGTTTTAAAACGATTATTAATCATAAAAAGAAAATTATTCTTTAGGACTTATTCTATTCTCAAACATTACAATTATCATTTATTTTTTGTCAATTAACTCTTTAATCTTTGGAAATATCTAGCAATTTGAATGCAATTTGAGTTTCCGAAAAGAAGCAGCATTAAAAATTCTATGGCATAAACCTTATATAAATAACAATAGTCATAATAATAATCACATTAGTGGACCTTATTTAATGAGTACATTGCTTAAAAAAAATACTTATATTTATTTCAAAAAGTTGATTTATTTGTATGTTTTTTTCCATAACTAGGAAGTTGAATATAATATTATAATGTATTATAATATTATATAATGAACTAATGTGTATTGGTAAACTTTGCAACAAATTTCTTATAAAAATGGCTCATATATAATACACAAGTTTTTGTTGTGTTAAACAAATATGTTACTACTGATTCCAATTCTTTAATTCCTTTCTATTTACTTTCTATGACACATCTTTTAAGAGTTTTAAACATATACTTCAAACATGTTTTAAAATAATAAATGTAAAAACGGGTTTTATTCAAAACTGGGCTTTATTCGACTCAGATATCTTCAGATATGTTATATTCAGATATGTTATCGCGTTTCCGGTATCTACTTTACTTTGTAAGTCTAAAGCAGTGGCGTAACCGGGAAGCAGAGGGGGTTGCGGTCCAAGGATCTCTTAAAACAGAATTTTATTTTTAATTACATTGTCCATTACTATTTGCCTTGATATTCTATAAGTTTTACTAGATCTCTATATCGAAAGATATAATTAACACAAAAATAAAAACGCCTATATTTAGCAACTTTGATCGTGATGTTTTTTTCAAAAACTTAACATGATATGCCATTTTTACGGACAGTGACAAAAAATTTATCAGAAATGACTTGATAAAACTTAACCCTAACTATACACATTTTTTTTACCCCTGATGTACACACTTGAGTATCCTAGAATTTTATCATATTGTAAGCAATCATTTTTGTGCACAAACGAATTGTTAGCAAAAGTGACGTAGGCAAACGATACTGTAGGCAATCGATCTGTAAGCAAACAGGATCCTCTTCAAATTTTGAAGTTACGCCATTGAGTCTAAAGTATATATGTATATCATTTTTCAATTCCTGTAGAAGAATTATATCAGGTTTGTCCCCACATTTTGCTCGCAATTCATGATGGCAGATCTCAGTTACAGTTAACATAATTGTTCGTTGCAGTATTCAAAATACAGTCCTTGTAGAAGGTACACCAGAAATATCTTAAAGTTTGCATCTTTGGACAACATTATAAAAAATGGTAGGCAATATTTTTATATAATTATTAGTTTTAATTATTAGTATTAATAATTTAGAAAAAACAATGATAATATATATCTCATATAAGAAAATCTATAACTATGAAATCTATAATTATAGAACTGTTTTTGATTATTATAATCATCTTTATTATATAAATTACACAGTTATAATTTTAAAAAACAATAACGAATAATTGAATGAAAGACTCTTGTGACTTAGAATAACCAAAACAATAAAATTAAGAAAAATTCACAGACAATTAAGAGTCCACGCGGTAATTGGTGCGTATAAAATTCAAACGTATTAATAATTAATTAAACATCCATATAATGTAATCAATCAAATATAAAGTTCCCGAACGTTCTATATTGGGACCATCCTCAACAGTGCAAAAATAAGTCTTCATAAGTCTTGACTATCATTAAGATCGCAGTTAGTGAATCTGTGCTTCCACAAAATAACAAGCCTATCACTTGGTTGAGTGAAAGTCTCCTCTATTTAATTCTTTTATTCCATAGGAAATGTCTTTGTTGCTCAGCAGAGACACCCTATACTTAATACAATTACACAATAATATAAAATCCATCGATAAATTTTAATATACAGTAAATTATGTCTTAACTCATCGATTAAACGATGTTCATTACGTTAATTGTCTGTGAATTTTTCTTAATTTTATTGTTTTAATTATAATTTTGTTTTATATTTATTTTTTTACTGAGAATTTTTAATTAGTTTAATTTTTAATTTATTACAATTTTAATTTGGGAATTGGAAATAAAAGCTCTAAATGATTAAGCTACATCTTTAATGTTGAAATAATTCTATGAATTTATATACTACATATGTGTATATCCAATTTTTCGAATTGCGCGCCAAATTTATTTTCAGTTTTGAAACACAATTAACAGAACTACAGTAGTAATAATTGACAAGCAATTTAATTATATTGATGTTCATAAGATATCTTAGATTGATCTAAAATCTGTAAATAATTTATATTGCGAAGAATATTACCGGCCGGCGGAGATCGAATTCGGAGATCTTCATGCATCTTCCGTGCGAGCATCCTAACTCTTTAAATATAGAATTATTTCAGCACTAAAGATCCAGTTTAATCATATTAGGGACTTTTATTTCCAATTTGTTGTGTAGTCACATTATCTTATAAGACTTTTCATTGTTTATTTTATTATGTTACATTTAAATCACAAATCATCTTTTTATAATCCTAAAACAAGTTTTCTATATTTATTACAGACATTGACAATCATTAAGTTTGTCTTCGTAATCATCACTTTTGTTTGCTGGTCTACATCATCAAGAGCAAATGTTTACTTTGCCATAGAAAATTATATAAATGATCAATCGCTTCAATCTCTGTGTAATGATAATGCGGCTCTAAACTTCTCGAATGCAGTGATCTCTGAAATCAATGAGAATTTCATCAGCAGCCCTGTGATTACCTGCCTCAATTTTATGGACAATACTATTGGAAAAATTGGGAAAGGTGCCTTCAAAAAATTACCAAATTTAACTCAATTATTTCTTTCGAACAATAGATTGGACAACGGAAATCGACTAATTCTTAACTTTGGAAGTCACGATCAGTTACAAGTGCTTGTTATGAATAATGCAAACAGATTCAGATCATATTCTAGATCATCTATACAGATTTTCGGTGAATATCCTAACTTAGAAATTTTATCTCTCCGTGAAAATAATGCCATCGATTTAGAATTTGCACAAGAAACTTCATTTGGGAAATACTATTTTACTTATACGACGCCGATGACTTCACAAAACTGGATGCCATTCCCCAAATTAAAGATCTTGGATCTCTCCGAAAACAGCATAACAAGAACCAATTTTGTACAACTACTGTCGAACAGCTTATACTTTCTTGATCTTCATGATAATTCGCTTAGTGAATTGAACTTAAACGAAAAAGGAAACAAATTGTTCACACTAAATTTGGATAAAAATAAGTTTAACAATATTCAACAATACAATAATGGGTACAACGGTGGTTTATCGATGGCTGATCTGAAGAATCTACACTATCTTTCTGTTTCTAGAAATGAGATTAATACTATCGAATCAGATGCTTTCCAAAACAATAACGAATTGCTTTTTTTGAACTTATCCTCAAATCGCATACGTCACCTACATCCAAAAACATTTGCAGATTTGCAGTATTTAAAAACACTTGATTTAAGTAACAACCAACTCGAAGTTCTGCAAATCTCAATAAATGAAACAGAAATTAGCACTTTATATATTAATAATAACAACATAAAAAATATAACTTCGGATACTTTTATGCAGATGCCGAAATTGATGAAATTGTTAATGGGAAAGAATAAGATTGATAAAATAGATGTTAATACGTTCGCTCATCTTACTATCCTAGAAGAATTAGATTTGTCGAGCAATATGTTAAGTTCTTTGCCGGAAGGGTGGACAGAATCCCTTGTATCTTTAAAATATTTGAATTTAAGCGATAATAAATTCACTTCGCTAGAGTCTTTGTCACTGACAAATACGTTGCCATTGATAACAGTATATTTAATGAAAAATTCATTAGAATATCTTAATGTTAAATATTTTGAGAATTTACCACAAAATCTCACTATTGACTTGATAAATTCAAATTTTACAAAATATATATGAGATACAAATATTTCGAGTACCCCGATAGAAGATGACTGGTATTGAAATTTAATACATTTTACATGTCCCAAATGTTTACTCAAATTTATGTGTTAATTTAACTTAAGATGAATGTCAGAAGGTAACATAAACATTATTTAAGAAAATTAACGAAATAAAAAAGGTAATACTGACACAGTTTGTAAACAAACAGTGGCATTTTTTTTTCAGTAAAATTAATATTTATGATATGTTAAATTAACACATATTTTATTTATTTATCTTATAATTTATGTTTTGGAACACATTTTTATGTTACTTGTTCACTTACTTATAAATTGTACTATTTTGACATTAAGAAATGTTGAATATCGATTTAACACACTAACTATTTAAATAATCACATTATGTTAAATTAAGTCATTAATTATGTAATAATGTGTCGACATAAGACTTTACATGTTTATATAAATTTTATTCAGTAAAGATTACTAGACTATATCGCGCAATATCGCAATCATGTTTCGATCCTCAGTTTGGATTCTCTTAAGTGCATATAATGTTTAAGAACAATAATAATTAATAAAATATGTGTACATTTTATCAAAAGACGTGTTTCTTATTTATATGTAAAAGTGTTACAACATTTAGTCGATTTTAATTCACATGTAAAGAATAGCTATTGATTTTCTACGCCATATAATCCTCATTAAATTGCCAGATTTTTTGTATAATATTATATTGTTCAAATAATCATATATAAAATTTATAGTGTTATTAACTTACATGAGTATGCTATCTTTTAAAGATGTTGTCATTATGATAGTTGCAGTACATATGAGTGTTAATATTTCTTTTAATGCTATTGTCTGCTTTTCATTTATGCCTATAACTATGAAACTTTAGTTTAAATATTTTATTGTCAGTCAAATGGTGGATATATGACATGTCCTTACAACATCAAATACGATTTTTAAAAAGATTTTTAACAAATCCTTATTCAAATCAATTCACATTTTTAACATGTTAGTCACATACGAGAATTAATAAATTGAAAAAATGAAAAATGTCTTGTATAACGCATTTTCAAGTTACGAAGTATTAATAGATAGATAAGTTAAAGGTTTTGATGAATAATTAACTATGTAATAATGCCAATAAGAGCCGATATAAGACTTTAGTATGTTTATACAAATTTTATTCAAAAAAAATCACTAGACTATATCGCAATATCGTATGAAATTTTAAATAATGATGTGAATTTGTCTATATATATGTAACATCAGAAGTTTATGATCAATATTAATAATAATATTGATAATATTACATTATCAAAAAATAGACTGAATTCTTTATTAAAAAAATAGATTAAATCTTTTTATTAAAAATAAAAGAGGAAGCAGTTTTTACTATAAATCAGTAAAAACGGACAAAATTTTCTGTATGTTATTTTCTATATTTTTTAACTTTCATTTGAATTTTTACCAATCTCAGTATTTTTCAAAAATATTTGACTTTAATTCATCGATTCATTTTTGCGTATATTTTAATGTCTTTATTAATATATATTTTTATTTGGGAAAAAATGTTACAATGAACATATTATATATGTAATTATATATAAGATGTCAATTTTATATAGGCGAAACCGAGACATGGATCACGGGGTAACGTGGGTCATCGATTGTTTAACATAATCTAGAATGTTTAAATTAATACTGGTACAAATATAACTGTTACTTTGTTGCCCATACTTTTTATCTAGATGGTAGTGATTAAATTCCATTGTATCAAAAAGTATCGATTATTAATGGTTTTCGTGATGCAATAGTAACTTTTTAACCGCATAAAAATTTTAATACTTTTGTAGTAAAAGATACATGCATGAAGATAAGGTGCAAGTTTTTGCGCATATTATGTCATCTTACTACGTTACAATAATTTAACATTTATTTTTTATCATTTTCTGTTAAATGTATAATTAAATGTATAATTGGGATCATACACTAAATATTCATGATGTAACGGGATAATACAGAAAGTATATGTATTAAAAGGGCAGTTTATACTTCTAAGCAATTAATTTTATTTTATCGTAATAAATTTTTTATCTTATATTAATGGTTATTTCTCATTTATTTTTCTATAATTTTCTATTGTATTATTTAATAATTATTAGTTGTAATTATATTTTATTGATTAGTGACTATGCTAAGAATATGTCAATTGGAAAATATTTTTCAACTTTTACCGTTATTTCTTGTATAATCCTATTATTTTGTAACTTATACCTCCATCATAGATCATTTCTTAAAAAATACATTTTTATTTTTTTTTAAACTTTTTTTATAATTAATATTTACTAAATATACTTATTAAATTTAAAATGTGCATTGTGCTTTAATTATTTAAAAAAAAATGATTAAAAAATTGTTATATTTAGATGTACTTTTAAGAGTTTGAATTTTTGTGACTCATGGTGCCCCGGTCTCCTCTATATATACCTATAATTATATATAATTTTATATAATTATATATTGTATAATTATATATGAAACATTTTTTCTCGGATAATTATTCAAGTAAATTTTAAAGAAAGAAAATTTTACAAAATATATACTGGATGATCCACACCAACCGAAGGAGCCGGTATGTACGTATACTGTTTATGAAAAACTGAATCGATAAGTTCTCTACCATTTTGCAATTTTCGCAATTTTTTTCAGTTAACTCAATAAGTAGAATGTCTAAAGTCAACTCATAAGATAATTGTAGGATATCTTTAACAGTTCTTTAAGAAATATCTTTGAAATATTTCATAAAGAACTTTGAAAGATATATCTTAATATTGTCTTTACATTAATTTTACCCGATTTTATTCGATTTTAAAAATTAATATCTCGTTAACTCGTTGCGACCATTGCAGAAACGCAAAAGAGTTTTCGATTCAGATTTTTATAACTAATATATACGTACATACCGGTTTCTCCGGTTTCTGGTCTGGACCACCCAGTATATGTACATGTTGATTTATTCATCGTAAAACTGTCTATGATCATCGATGATAATTTTAACTTTCTTTTTTCTGTTGCAATATTGCATAATTAATATTCTTGGAAGAGATTTTCTGTTTATACGTAACATATTTATACGAATGAGAGGAATTATATAAGCTTGCCTCACACTTTGTTCACTCAAATTTGCTCGATCGCGACGGCAGATCTCACATAGTACTCAAAATATAGTTCTTATATAGAAGGTACAATAGAAATAACTTAAAGTTCGCAAGAGAATATAAAAAATGGTAAGCTACATTTTTATTAGAACCGTATAATTTAATGTGAATACACAGTAAGAAGCAATGCCTACATCGGTCAAAGCTGGATCTTGATTGCTTTAAATAATTTCATGTGAATTTATATACTACGTTTGCAATCTATCGAATTGCACCCCGAATTGGGGGAATTTTCCAGACTTAGAAATGCAACTGAAACAGTAATATTACAAATCAAATTGATTAACAATTTAATAATCTGATGTTCAATTGGCATCATTTTAAGATTCTAATGTATTGAAAATCTGTGAATAAATTTATTACGAAAAATATTACCTCGACCGGATGTCGAACCTGGATCTCCAGCATTCCATGCAAGCGTCCTAAGCCCTTAGACAATTAACTAACTGTCTAAAGACTGATATAAGCATTGTTTATTATGTATTTACATTTTTATATATAATTTTAGGAGAAATTACGATAACTAATAAATTTTACATATCTCATACAAGAAAATCTACAACTATATGGAATAATTATGGCTACTATGTTACTATTATTGTAATTATCCAAAATTAAAACTTTTTTTCTAGACCATAAACGGGATCAAATAATTTTTATAGATTTTTGATTGCTAAAAACGAATCTGTAAATAAAATTATTCTATTACGTCAAGTCTTTGAGAAAATTAATTCTAAGGCCCACAGAAGTTTCACAACTCACAGTTAACTCTTAAATGTATAATTGGGACAACTCAGATTCAATCCTTATTCATTATTTCTTTCCAATTCTAAACTTGCAAAAAGATGAGAAACAAGTTGAACCGCGGTTAAGAATTAACCAACTGGGCCTAATAAATGTGATTTCTGTGTTCTTTTGAGAAAACGTGACATGATGGAGCAATTTTATTTAGGAACTCATTTTCTGCAAAAAATTTATAAGAGTCATCTATTTTATTAGCGGTTTTATGCAAGAAACAACAGTTACACTGAAAAGTTAAGGAAATCCATAAATATATATCCAGACAGCACACAATATTTATAAAATATTTACAAAATATTTATAAATATTTATAAGAGGCTTATTTTAAATATTTTGTTATAGGAGAGGATAGAGATCGCCGATTCTGTTTCGGCGCGAATGATTTCACGGACGAGTTTTTTCTTTCTCCTGTCGCTAACTTGCTTGTATTGCTTGTATAGAGATATGTGTGTGTGTGTGTGTGTGTGTGTGTGTGTGTGCGCGCGCGCGCGCAAAAGCCTCTTTTTTGTATTGTACACGACTTTTCTGATTCGAACGCATGATATATTTAATCTATGTTTTAATAATATTTCAAATGAATTTATATAAAATATGTAAAAAATATTTTTTTATATAACATTTCAAAAAATGAATAATAAATATTTATCATAAATATTCTGTGCTGTCAAGATCTTTTAAAGACTGCTTATGCAATTTAAATCACTTGTATATAATGATTTGCGAAGTCGCTCATTATGAATCTAAAATCAAAATTATCAAATACAATTTATTTAAACAATTAACAAAAGTTTGATTTGAATGAAAATAATAGTAAATATTGGATTCTATGAAGAAAATGCATAAAAGTATTATAGTATATTACATTATTTTTCTGTCTCATTTATTATAAACAAAAAAAAATACAAAACAACAGGTGATTATTCAAATTGCATAAGCAGTCTTCAAAATATTACATTTCTATCTACAGATTTAAGTTTTCTTTTTTTTATTGTACTATAGCTTCTTAAATAAAGCAATCAATAGATGACTGCTATAGATTTTTTTGTTAAAAACGAATTCATAAATGAAATTGCTCTATCACGTTACATTTTTTAAATATTTTAATTCAAATATATCTAAAAATGCCATTTTTGATATTTTCAGGTTTCATTTTCTCGAAAATCTGACATAATAGAATAATTTCATTTATGAATTTGTTTTCTATAATAAAAAAATTGTAAGAATAACTTGGTTCCATTCGTGGTCTAAAATCCGTATTGGACAGTGTTATTTTTATTAATACAGTTATAATTTTGTTTTATATTTCACTGGAAATAAGGATCAAGTTGAAGCCTGAATGTTGAAATAATTCTGTGTAAATTTATACATAAAGGAAAACTCTTTATTATGAGATAAGCGTCTAATATGAGATAGTGACGTTTCTGCTAATCACTATTTATTGGTTCCATCATGAATTTATTGCTCTTTGATTGAAAATTGTGTAGTGGGAAATTCATTATTAGATCATGCCCATAGCCAGCGTAAAAAAAGATTTTAGAATTTGAGTGTCTTCAAATTACATCAATATGAGCCTTTAAACCTTGATTATTATTTAATAAGTAAATATCTGGCAATAAATTGTTCATGTGAATGATGGAGTAAAAATTGTACTAATAGAAAAATATAAAATATGTTGAAATGCTTAATTACAGAAATTAGATTTGATGATAAAATCATAAGGAATCGTGGAAATCGTAATATGAGATACCTAGGGTACTTTTAATATGAAATAACTTATGCTCTTATGTTATAATGAAAATCGCTAAAGTAAAAATTGCTAAAGTATAAATGTTATCGTACAATAATAAAAAGAACAATCGGAATGTACATCAAGTGCCTATTTCTGCGATATTGGTTCTACCTATTCTTCTAACTATTTGAAGACGAGTTCTGGGTATAATCCATCGCATTCATTTTTCGCGCACGCTGGCTGTGTTTGTTTGTATTTTAAAAACATTAAATAAAGTTTTTTAATTGCAATACTGATGTACTTTGCGTTTTATTATTGATTTCTCAAGGCACCTCATATTAGGAACACAATTTTTTGACTTTGCGATTTGCTCTTTTACATTTCTTTAATTTAAAAAAAAATTTAATTAAATTTTACATAACATTATCTTAAAGCTTATTAAATTTCTTTCAAAATGACCTATTATTTTTGTAAATTCTGCCCATAAATTTCTAGCATTTATCCAAAATGAACTTGGTATCTCATAATAGAGGCCGTTTCTTACAATTTTACAAGCCACGCGACAAATTTATTTTTAGTCTTGAAATGTAACTTTAACATAGAACTAGAGTAGTAATACCTCATTAAATTGACAAGCAATTTAATTATATTAATGTTCATAAAATATCTTAGGCTGATCTTAATCTTTTGGTATTGATAAGCATCTTAAAATCTAACTCTATATATTGCGTTGTAAATAACTCTATATATTGCGAAAAACATTCTTGGACGGGGATTAAATCTGAATCTCTTGCATTCCGTGTGAGCGTCTTAAACCTTTAGACACAGAATTGTTTCAATACTAAAGACCAGCTTGGTTGTAATAAAACCTTATTTACAATTTGTTATGTAGTTACATTATATAGTCTTATAAGATACTCTATATTGTTTAATTTATTATGTTATACTTAAATCACAAGCTATTTTTTTAAAAACAAAATGTGTTCTGTATTTTACAGAAATTAATCATCGCAAAGATTGCCTTTACAACCATTTTCTTTTGCTGGTCTACATTATGTGCAACAGCAAACGATGTTAATTTTACTATAGAAAACTACATGGACGAATCGCTTCAACCTATATGTAATGATAATATTTCTTTAAATTTCTCAAACGCTGTGATCTTTGAAATAAAGCGGGATTTCATCAGCAGCCCTGTGATTACCTGTCTCAATCTTACAGGCAATAGTATTGAGAAAATTGGTAGAGGTGCCTTCGATAGATTACCAAATTTAACTCAATTGTTTCTTTCAAACAATAAATTGTCTAGCGGAAGTGAACTTCTTAACTTTGGAGGTCACGATAAGTTACAAGTGCTTATTATGAATTATGCAAGCAGAAATGACTATTCACAATGTTCCTACTTGTATAATAAGGGCAATATACAGATTTTCGGCAAATATCCCAACTTAGAAATTTTATCTCTAAATAATAATTGTTTCAAAGATTTAGCGCTTGTACAGGAAAATCCATATATGAAATCCCATTTTACTTATATGACTTCGCAAAACTGGATACCATTTCCCAAGTTAAAGATCCTGGATCTTTCTAAAAATAACATAGAAAGTACCAATTTTGTAAAACTACTATCAAACAGCTTATACTTTCTTGATCTTCATGACAATTCGCTTAGTGAATTGAACTTAAACGAAAAAGGAAACAAATTGTTCGCATTAAACTTGGATAAAAATAAGTTTAACAATATTCAACAACAGTTTGGGTACGCTTTATTGATGGCTGGTCTGAAGAATCTACATTATCTTTCTGTTTCTAGAAATGAGATTAATTCTATCGAAGTAGATGCTTTCAAAAACAATAATGAATTGCTTTTTTTGAACTTATCCTCAAATCGCATACGTTACCTACATCCAAACACATTTGCAAATTTGCAGTATTTAGAAACACTAGATCTAAGTATCAACCAACTTGAGAATGTTCCGTATATCCCACATGAAACAAAAATTAGCATTTTATACGTTAATAACAACAACATAAAGAAAATAATCTCGGATACTTTCGTGCATATGTCAAAATTGATGAAGTTGTTAATGGGAAAGAATCAGATTGATAAAATAGATGTCAATGCGTTCGCTCATCTTACTGTCCTAGAAGAATTAGATTTGTCGAGCAATATGTTAAGTTCTTTGCCGGAAGGGTGGACAGAATCCCTTGTATCTTTAAAATATTTGAATTTAAGCGATAATAAATTCACTTCGCTAGAGTCTTTGTCACTGACAAATACGTTGCCATTGATAACAGTATATTTAATGAAAAATTCATTAGAATATCTTAATGTTAAATATTTTGAGAATTTACCACAAAATCTCACTATTGACTTGATAAATTCAAATTTTACAAAATATATATGAGATACAAGTATTCCGAGTACCCCGATAGAAGATGACTGGTATTGAAATTTAATACATTTTACATGTCCCAAATGTTTACTCAAATTTATGTGTTAATTTAACTTAAGATGAATGTCAGAAGGTAACATAAACATTATTTAAGAAAATTAACGAAATAAAAAAGATAATACTGACACAATTTGTAAACAAACAGTGGCATTTTTTTTCAGTAAAATTAACATTTATGATATGTTAAATTAACACATATTTTATTCATATCTTAGAATTTCTTACGTTTTAACATCTTTACGTTATGTGTTCACTTATTCATAAATTGTACTATTTTGACATTAAGAAATATTGAATATCGATTTAACACAAACTATTTAAATATATATACATTATGTTAAATGAACTGAAAAATGTCAAAAAATTCTATACAAAAGTTCAACACGAATTTGATCAGTGGACCGTTTCTAATACAAATACGAAATGTTTTCTACTGAATGTACATATGAGAAATTTATATTAATATGGAGATATTAATACAAATTAAAATTTTAGTACTGTAAACATAAAAAATATTCTCTTTATTTGTTAGAAATAATAAAATTTTAAATAATGAATAAGATTTTTCTAATATGTAACATCGAAAATTATATTTGTATATGATTAACATTGAATATATGTTTGTTAAAATCTCATATGCGTATATATATATATATATATATATATATATATATATATATATATTATATCTGTATACAAAATTATCCTTATTGTAATTATTAATCAGTTATTCGAATTTTGAATAGTTATTCGTACTTCAGTCAATTACACCAGAGAGAAATCTTTCTGCTTATGTACGCTATTCTTTATAAGTAGATATATGTATATAGTAGAGGAAAGTCGCTGATACTGAACATAGGTCTCCTAAAGTGACATCCCCTTATTTCTCAGAAGCTAACTACTTTTTATTAATATTAATAAAATCATGATTTGTATAGCTAATTAAAGAAGTACAAACTCATAATTCGTATATTTGTGACTTGTTTCTATACTAAATCAGCTAAAAACAAATTTTTACAACTTGAAAATAAAATTTTTACGACTTTCTTTTGCAAATTGCGTAGTTTAAATAATAGTGACCATATTATTGATAGTATTACGTTATTTTAAATGCTTATAATTTTCTAAATCAGTTTTATTTAAATTATTTTTTCTCTTAGTTTTTGTATAATACAATTTTAAATTTAAAATTGGGGTGCAGCGTAAACTGCCACACCTGTCTGTAAAACTGATTATGAGCTAACTTAATTTTTATAATGTTGCTTTATATTGTCAAATAGTTCTATTGGAGCTGAAGACAATCGTATATACATATATGAAAAAACTCTTGAAAAACTTCTCTCTCTCTCTATTACGTTACATATTTGCATCTTGCAGAACAGCATAAAGTAAATATTCATATAATTCAATAAAAATGTTTTATAACAAAGTGTAAAAATTTTAGAATATCTTATACACATTATTCACTTGTATAGGTACTTTATATATATAATTCCTGTAAAAGAAAAAAGATAGGAATACGTAGCATTACATTCTATTTTGTCAGACGCTTATTTTTACTTATCTTACGAAAAAATTAATTATTGCATAATTGCAAACAGTATTATGAAAACTGTTGATACTATATAATGGAAGCCATTTTTTAGTTTATATTTATGTTTTTAAAGTTTTATTTTTATTTAAGAAATATTGTGGTAAAAATAAAGTGGTATGTCGGTGTCGGTGACTTTCTTGCAATAAAAAATATATATATAAAGTGCAATTTTATTTGCTGTATTGATACAAGTTCTGATAAAATTAAAATTTTAATATTACAGGCATAAAAAATATTTTTATTTGTTTGTTAGAAATGGAATTTTAAATAATGATATAAGATTTTCTGTGAGTGTGTGTGTGTGTGTGTGTGTGTGTGTGTGTGTGTAACATCGGAAGTTTGTTATCAATATTAATAATAATAATAATATTACGTTATCAAAAAATAGATCGAATTCTTTTACCAAAAATAAAAGAAGGCAGTTTCATTGTAAATAGTTAAAAACGGATAAAATTTTATATACGTTATTTTCGATCTCTTAACTTTTATTTAAATATTTTCCAAATCTTAGTATTTTTCGAATATTTGACTTTAATTCATTGACTCAGTTTTGCTCATTTTGCCTTATTAATATATATTTTGAATTCTTTGAGAATTGTTTTAATGACAAATAAAACTAAATTTAAAAAAAAGAAGTGATAAAATTGTATAGAATATGGATATGTACATGTTTATTTTTTTTCATGTAAGTTTTTTTTTCTACTATGTCACTGCATAACTATTCTCGGAAAAAATACTACATATTGTACTATGTTAACGAAATTATTAGAATATTATATTTAGGCTATATTCTAAAACGTCCTGTCCAAAGAAAACTTTACTCAGAATGTATCTAAAGCTACATTTTAAAATGTTTTCTCCGAAGAATATTTTATCAATATACTATTATATATAGATACATTACGTGCACCATACATTCTGAGTAAAGTTTTCTTTGGACAGGACGTTTTAGAATATAGCCTAAATATAATATTCTAATAATTTCGTTAACATAGTACAATATGTAGTATTTTTTCCGAGAATAGTTATGCAGTGACATAGTAGAAAAAAAAACTTACATGAAAAAAAATAAATATGTACATATCCATATTCTATAAAATTTTATCACTTCTTTTTTTTAAATTTAATTTTATTTGTCATTAAAACTGTTATCACGTTTCTGGTGTCTATTTGTAAGCTTAGCGTATATATATGTATATATATATATATCAATTTCAATCCTTGAAGAAATTATATTAGGTTTGTCTCTCTCTCTCTCTCTCTCTCTCTCTCTCTCTCTCCATACTTTACCTTGTAACTCGCGATGGAAGTTCTTAGTTAGAGTCAGTGTAACTATTCGCAATATTGAATATTGCTTGCAATATTCAAAATACAGTCCTCATAGGAGGTAACCAGAAATAACTTAAAGTTCACATCTTTCGAAGAGAATATTATAAAAATGGTAGGCTACATTATATAATTTTAACAGAAACTATGATAATAATAAATAATATATCTTATATATCTTATATAAAAAACTCTATAATTGAAAACTACATAATTACATAACTACTAATTATGTAACTATACTTTTTAATTATCTTTATTGCATAAATATAATTATAATTTTGTCTTATATTTATTTTTTATTGTTAATGAGTTTAAACAATATTATAAATAAAGAGTAATTTCTGAGATTGTACATGTGAATATATATACTGAGAAACCCATTTAGTTGAATCAATTAATTTCTTGTTTGGATATGGACAAACAAATCCTTGGTTGATGCAATAAAATAATTTAGTTGAAGCCAAACATTTGGTTATTGTAATATTTCATTTGTTTCTGATAAACATTGATATCTGATAAAGTTGTTTACATCAATTAATTTCTTGTTTGGATATGGGCAAACAAATCCTTGATTGATTCGACTAAATAGGTTTCTCAATATACAACAAGAAAAGAAAGAAAATCTATATAACGATTTTAATATTATATGTTATCCAGTATAATTAATCAGGACCGGCAATTTATTTCGTCCGTGGATATAGAATTTTTGACTGATGAAAGAGGAAAGAGCACAAAATGATGATATTTTTTATTTTTTATTTATTTTGTATTCTTTATTGCGGTCCCCTTTTTTACAATTACGAATTGCATCGCTCTGTCTAACAGTCGGTAAGGGATCATTTATTTTGGCCGTATGCCGTAATTTGTAAGAATTGATTAATCACATTCGAATATTCCTCTCTCATTCAATTGTAAGAGAGAAACGCTCGAATGTGATCAGTCAATTCTTACAGATAATGACATATGGCCAGTAAATAAATGATTTCTGAAAGTTGAATCTTTGTTATGCGCAGTTGTACTGTTATCACAAATATCGGTCAGCGCACATTTTAAAAAGTTCATAGTTGATTTTTAATCCGATTCTTGAATTTCTTTGGCATGGATTTCTACACTAAGCTAAATTTTAGGTGTGGAATGCTCTACGATTCCACATTATAATTGTCGGGCCTGTAATTAATTTTCGAATGGCACACATGGGTCATTCGTATCCATGCATTGCTCTTTTTAACATTCTTATTTCTCATATATCTGCCTGCCTGACCCTACTGCCGGTCCCAACTTTTTTCCAACATCTACATAACAAAATAATTTAGTAGAGACCTTAAAAAACATGTGTGAATTTTTATAGAATTTTTCGAACATTTTAATTATCTTAAAATCGAGTCGGACATACTGTTACAACAAATGACCCATATTGTTCGAAGGTGCTGAAGATAAGTGTGCCATTCGAAGGTTGAGTTCTTTATATGCGATGAGCATTAAATTATGAGCAGTAAATTGCTAATCAATTTAATTTGTGATATTACTACTGTAGTTCAATCGGTTTTCGTTTCAAGACCGAAAAATTAATTTAGCGCGCCATTTAAATGATTATACAGATAGTATATAAATTCATATAAAATTATTTAAGCATTATTTAAAATTATTTAAGCTTAAGATTCAGCTTGATCGTTAAAAGTTTTCTTTTCTTTCTTAATTAGTTTAATTTAATTTATTATGTTTTATATTTAAATCACAAGCAAGGGTATTTTTACAAATCTAAAACAGATGTTTTCTATATTTACAGAGATTGATCATTGCAAAGTTTGTCTTCACAATCATCATCTTCGTTTGCTGGTCTATATTATCAATAGCAAACGTTGATCACTTTGCCATAGAAAATTATGTGAACTTCAAATCACTTCAACCTCTATGTAATGATGATATTTCTTTAAAAAACTTCTCAAATGTTGTGTTCCCTGAAATCAAGCGGGATTTCATCAGCAGCCCTGTGATTACTTGTCTCAATCTTACAGGCAATAATATTGAGAAAATTGATAGAGGTGCCTTCGATAGATTACCAAATTTAACTCAATTGTTTCTTTCAAACAATAAATGGAGCAGCCCATGTGAACTTCTTAATTTTGGAAGTCACGATAAGTTACAAATGCTTATTATGAATGGAAATGCAAAGAACTGCAGCATCGACAACTATTACAGATCATCTCTACAGATTTTCGGCGATTATTCTAACTTAGAAATTTTATCTCTAAGGGAAAATTGTATCAAGGATTTTGTGCTTCACTATAATATAGACTCCTATTTTGCTCATATTCCGAACTTTTCGATTAAAAGCTGGGTGCCCTTCCCCAAGTTAAAAATTCTGGATCTCTCCGGAAACAGGATATCAAGAAATGATAGGATTGTAAGACTATTGTCGAATAGCTTATACTTTCTTGATCTTCATGATAATTTGCTTAATGATTTACGCTTAAACGAAAAAGGAAACAAATTGTTCGCACTGAATTTGGATAGAAATAATTTTAGCACTATTAACAGTCAACACGAATTCCAAACGACTTTATCGATGACTTGTCTGAAGGATCTACACTATCTTTCTATTTCCAAAAACAAGATTCATACTATCGATTCAGGTGCTTTCAAAGACAATAACAAATTGCTCTTTTTGAATTTATCCTCAAATGACCTATATGACCTATATCCGGAAACATTTGCAAATTTGCAGTATTTAAAAACACTCGATCTGAGTGAAAATAAATTCAAGAATGTTCCGCAAATTTCAAATAAAAAAATTAGCACTTTATACCTTAATAACAACTGCATATATAAAATACTCTCGCACAGTTTCACGCATATGCCAAAATTGGTAAAATTATTAATGAGAGAGAATCAGATTTATGAAATTGATGTTAATGCATTTGCTCCTCTTATTGTCCTAGAAGAATTAGATTTGTCGAGAAATTTGTTAAGCTCTTTACCAAAAGGATTGGCGGAAACTTTTGTATCTTTGAAATATTTGGATTTAAGTAAGAATAGATTCACTTCACTGAAGTCTTTGTTAATGAATACATGGCCATCGATAAAAGTATTATATTTAATAAAAAATCCATTAAAATATCTTAATGTTAAATATTTTGAAAATTTACCGCAGAA
Source organism: Acromyrmex echinatior (assembly GCF_000204515.1). The sequence goes on along the minus strand of NW_011626992.1, from coordinate 681,935 downwards.
TCTCACTATTAACTTGATAAATAATTCAAATTTTACAACTTACGTAAACGGTATGAATATTTATGCGTGTTTATGTTTATACATATATATATATATATATCAGGGTTGGGTTACTTTTTAAAAATAATGCGTTACTGTTATCGTTATTGTGGTAACTCACCGTTATATGTTATCAAATTTAAAAAGCAACTCATTACCATTACTTAAAAGTAACGATAAAAAATCGTTATTTTTCGTTACCTTTTTGTAATTATGCAGGATGAGACGAGCCTACTACTCACCGATTTTGATGAAATTAGACTCAATCGACACGTTTTTGCACGAAATGAACGAATCTGGCAAAAAAATAAGTCTCTGTCCCGTAAACTGAGATTAATGGTTAAAGTTGATGACTATTGAGGTAAGGAAATCTATCCTAATTTCATTAAAATTGATGAATAAACCTATCTTCTAATTACACTTGTTAAAATGGTAAAACAGGCTTCTAGGATAGAGTATAAATAAACTATAAGATATTTAAAAACATTTATCTTTTAACATTTTTATCTTTTATTAATATTTTATATACTTATGTTTAATTCTGTGGTGTTTTATTATATAGTAAATATTTTAGTTTTTAGTGCTTATGCTAAAGCGACGATACTGATTGAAACAAAAATAAGCAAAAAGTTTTTTATGTATTTAGTATTTATAATTTTATTGTCCGTAACGGCCGTGACCTATAAAAAAGTAACGAGACAACGAGACAAGTAACGGGATCAATTTCGTTACTCGTTATTAAAGATGTAACGTCGTTACTTTTTTTACTAATAAAAAAAATTACGAAAAAGTAACATTATTACAAGTAACACGTTATTTTCAACCCTGTATATATATTCATGCATGAAAAATTTTTTATCGGGGCTGCGCACAAAATTCCTGTAACATGTATGTGTCATATAACATGAGTCATATAACATGTTTATAAGATTCATGCAAGATTCTTGATTTACCTACATATCATATGCGATATATTCTTATATGTTCCTATCCGAAATTCGTATGTAAAAATCCTCTTGGAAGATCTCACAAGAATTTTTTTTGTAAGAATTTGCAATAGGAAGGCCACATTACCGCACCCACATTTTACTTCGAGTTTTATTAATAGTGTCCTAATAGTACTCTTAATAGTAATAAATATTCATAACTTTGAGTTCAGAATCGATTTAACAACATTTTAACGAATGTAATTGTCAAGTTTTAAATTTATATATTAGGTGTTGGAATTAATTCGTAGCGTTTTTAATGAAAGAATGTTATTTATTTCACATGAGCATTAAAAAATACATTAATGAAAGTACTTCCCATCACTTGTAAAACGCTACGAATTAATTCCAACACCTAATATTATTAACAAAGTTATTGTATAAAATGTAACTGCGGCGTGCCATAATACCTCCTTTTTCTCTGCTCTGTTTCTTTCTATATATTTTATGAAAATTTACAAAGATTTTTAAAAATTTATTATTAGAATTTAATTATAGATAATATATATTAAAGATTCATAATTTTTACATTATAACAAGAAATATATATATTTTTTATTTTTTTATATATTATTATATTTAGTATTTTATTTTTAGTATTATATTTAATACTATATTATTTTTCTATTATTATTATTTTATAATAATAACAATAATATAATTTTATTATCACAATAATTAACACAGTAATCGAAACATTTATTCAAGTAATACTACATAAATAATTAAATATAAACAACACAAATAATAGAAATAATAATATAAATGATTAAATATGAAATGTTTCTTTATTGATCCTTTCGATTCGATATCTCGAAAATAGCGCACTCTACGATACTTTGCACTGCTGTGCACTACCAGCGTAAATATTTTTGAAATTAAAGATTACTAGAAATACTAGTTACGTGAAAGACGTGAAAGTACTTGCGTATTTACTAATAACATATAATTAATACATATAATTAATCGCATTAAATTTTATCATATATGTGATAATGAGTGAAAAACGTGAACACGAAGGCAATGATACGGAAGACGACTGGATTGGACCATTACCTTCAGAAGCTGCACAAAAGAAGCAACGAGGTTAACTAACCTAACTAAGATTGTTGTCATTAATTTTTTATAATTTTAATAAATGCTAAATAAAATTCTATTTATATGTGTTACTGTTTTTTTCACTTCTTATTCTCCTGTCGAACATATGACGTAATTATTTTCTAATAATTTAATACGAATAAAAGTAAAAAATATAAAGCTTCTCTACTCCACAGAGAAAATTTTAATTTTTCTATTGTCTCTGAGATCTTTATTCTTTATGCTTAATATTTCTTGAGATAAAAAGATTACGTTTTACTTTAAAAAATTATATATATCATTTGAAATTTTTTTCTTTTGATTTTACAGTCTTGGAGTATGAACAAGTATACAAAGATAATTTGCCATGCTGCGAATGTTATGAAAAATCTTATATGCATAGGGATGTCATTACTCATATTTTAGTAACAAAGTTAGTATGATAATAATAATTATGTGTAGCAGTTATTTTTCTCAAAATCTTATTTATATTTATTGATATAGGTCCAATTTCGTAATAACTGCCAGTTGCGATGGACATGTAAAATTTTGGAAAAAGCAGGAAGAATTAATAGAATTCGTAAAACACTTTCGAGCTCACTTAATGGCAATACAATCGATATCTGCTAGCTGCAATGGTGTTCATGTATGTTCAGTCAGCATAGATAAAACTATGAAAATATTTGACGTTATTAATTTTGGTAAGTATTAAAGTTTACAGGTGACTTAAAATTTCAGATATAGAAGACATATTTAATTATTCTGTCATGTATGCTATTTAAGATATGATAAACATGATAAAATTGGACTTTGTGCCACTTTGCACTGAATGGGTTTATTCAGCTGGCGATGCTATAGCTGCTGTGGCAGTGTCTTCACAAGAATCAAATAAGATATATATTTATGATGGTCAGGGATCAAGTATGTCTTTACACGTATTTGAAAAACTGCATACTAAACCAGTTGTCATAATGAAAGTAAGTTAGGCTATAATAGAAAATCAATGAAAAAAATCAATCAATTAAAATAAGAAGGAGAATAATATTTCTTTTGCAGTATAATCCTGTATATGAAACATGCATTTCCGTCGATAGAGCTGGAATATTGGAGTACTGGACAGGTCCAAAAATGGAATATAAATTTCCTAAGTGTATATCATTTGAATCAAAATTGGACACTGACCTGTTTGAGTTTGCCAAAAATAAGACTTATCCATGCGGTTTAGCGATATCGCCTGACGGTAAACGATTTGCGTCCCTTAGTGGAGACAGAAAAGTTAGGATCTTCAATTTTCGGACGGGCAAATTATACAGAATATTTGATGAAACACTGCAGAGATTTAGCGAATTACAGCAAACTGTACAGCAACTTCCAAACATGGAATTTGGACGTAGGTGAGATGTTTGCATTTTGTGTAATCAAAGTTAAATTGATTCCAATTTTTCAATAACTATTTCTTTAATTTCTATTATTATCATAGAATGGCAGTCGAGAGAGAACTGGATAAAACCGAAACAAATTTGGGAAATATTATTTTTGATGAGTCTGGTTATATTATTCTGTATCCTACTATGTTGGGTGTCAAAATGGTGAATCTTTATACAAATCGTTGTATTAAAATCATGGGAAAGCCAGAGAACATACGGCCAATGCGGCTAGCATTATTCCAAGTATTGAATAAAAATCTTATCATTAAAACACTAGTCATGAAGCAACAGATACAATAAATATGTAATTCAAAATAGGGAAAAGCGAGAAAGACTACTGCCGCATTAACTGTCGAGATGGAGGCTTCCGAGAATCCCACAATGGAAATGAATCGGCCGGATCCTACGTTGTTTTGCACGGCTCACAAAAAAAATCGATTCTATATGTTCACGAGACGAGAGCCGGAGGACACAAAGAGTCAGGAATGCGACCGCGATGTATTCAACGAGAAACCTTCTAAAGAGGACATCATATCTTCCACGGAGGCCACAAACATGCAAAAGATATACGACACGGCGATAATCCATACGGCGCTCGGCGATATCCACTTGAATCTCTTCGGCAAGGATGTTCCCAAGACAGTGGAGAATTTCTGCGTTCATGCGAAGAATGGTTACTTTAATAGTCACATATTTCATAGAGTTATCAAGGGTTTCATGATACAAACGGGCGATCCAACTGGGACTGGTACTGGTGGTGAAAGCATATGGGGAGGCGAATTCGAGGATGAATTCAAGCCAAACTTGAAGCATGACAGACCATATACTCTGAGTATGGCAAACGCAGGGCCAAATACAAACGGCAGCCAGTTTTTTATAACATTGACACCGACAGTGAGTACAAATTTTTTCAACAAAGTTTCTCAGAAATTGATTATATATGTTCTTCAGATTTTACTTAAATATTTTGTTCGTTTTTAGCCCTGGTTAGATAATAAGCATACCGTGTTTGGCCGAGTTCACAAAGGAATGGAAGTCGTTCAGAATATCAGCCAGGTAAAAACAAATCCTAAAACTGATAAGCCTTACGACGACATACGAATAGTTAGCGTGACTGTTAAATAATTTTATATAATAAAAATCAGAAAACATTAGTATAAAATATATCAATACATTTTCCTTCTTAATAATTTCATGATTTGTATATTTATGATGTCCATTTACTTTTGCGTCATTTGATATAATAATCCTCTGATGAAGTTATATGCTCCCGTGACAGAAACGAATAAATTGACGCTGAACAAATTATAATTCTTTGGTATAATGACCAGTGAGTATCTAGAATTATGCAAATTCAGATGAGTCAACTTAATTAATTTTCTATAATAAATCATAAAATCTCAAGTAAAAGATATTTATATACCTAGACCAAATAGCACCTGTAATCATAAGACTCGCGGTTTGGCTGAGAGAAATCGTATCTACAGGTCGATTAATATCTCCTATACCCGCTATAACCAGACCCCATTTAAATGTTGGCGCCCAAAAGAATACGGTTGTCGGACCTGACAAATTGATTTTTTCTCGAAACATTTTTTGATAAACAATAATAAGATTGGAAATAAGACCGTTTATATTAGATACATTATTTTAAATACGAAGTATTATATTATTAATATTATATTACGCCGTTACGGTCTGAAGGTTAAGATGTTGAATTATTATATATATTCATTTAAATGAATTAATTTCAGAAATTATAATTGCGTGCCGATATGGTTGTCGGACTTTCAACGCAATCAATCTGAAATATTAATAATCCCCCCAAATTTCCCAAATTTAATCTTAAAAAACTGTAATAAACTTTTATTGCGAAAAATATTGCCTCGGAGTCGAGCCCGGATTTCCTGCATTCCGTGCAAGCGTCCTAAGCCTTTATTTTTTGATAAATTTAGGTGTAATCTCTTTCTGAGAAAAAATTTAATTGAACAGACCATACCTGCAGGATGCAAAAATGCGGCGCGAAATTGCTCGGGTAAGACCGAAGCGATCTTTAACATTAATCTCTTATAAGCACTGGGTGATGCCATAATTCCTTCCGTGTAAAACTATTCTATTAAATTGAATAAATATATTTTTTATAATATAAAAATTATATGAAATCTTCATAATACAGCCTGTAAAAAAAAGATGTAAATAACAGCTATAATATACACATATATTTCATACAATTTCGATAATGACTTCATTCAGTATTAACATACACTGAGTACCAAATATTTTAATTGTCCATGCATCATTGTATTTATAAATTGTAATTATTTGTGAAGCCTAAGGACTGTCAGTTAACATTCAATTAATATGCAAATCACTTTCTTAATTTTTAATTTTTTAAATAGTTTGCGAGATATTTTATACATACATTCTATATTCTTATGATATTATAATCATAATAACCTATTTTGTAAATAAGAATTCATTCGAAGAAGCAATAATGAAAGAACTTAGAAGAAAAAACTTAAAAGAAAAAGAAAGGCAACGAAGTATCGGACAGTAGCGAAATAAACATATTAATATTTTATTATTTATTTATTATTTCCATACGTAGAATTAGTTGCATAATTCTTGCAACAATGATATAGTCCACTACGTCACAGTATATATAATTCAGTATATATAATCAGTATATATAATTTTTTTGCATTAAACTGCAATTTCATGTCGACAAAATTATCTGTCACAAAGATTTGGCCTGCAGTGTTAAAAAATGAAATACAATACAATTAAATTTAAATAAATTTTAAAAATAACAAGAATACAAACTGAGATAAAATAAAATGTCGGTACACATAAAAGATAAAAACAAGACGAAAACAAAACCGTGCTCGAAGGATATGGAAGAACTAAAGTATCTGATATGTGCTATTGACAGTTGGTACGTGCAATTTAATTTATGAAATTCCAATAAATTTCAACGATCAAAATTATTGCGTGTTTGGTAGAAGAAAAACAATTAACGTTTAGTTCCTGGCAATTATTAACTGTTCTAGTTTCAAAGTATAACATTTATAGCAAATGCCCAAGCATTCCACCACCGCGCAGTATAATTTTACCCCCGAGAGTTGAAGAAATTCCTTGCAAAAGTCCACCCAGGAGGCCGCCTTGCATTCCACCACCTCGATGTTGTCCGATAATACCTGGGCCTTGTTGCCCCCAGTCACTACCGATACTTTACTGCAGTCCTTGCTACCCTTGCACTCCATTACCGTATTGTTCAAACAAATAGAAGGATCAAGAAACTTAAGAAAATAAAGAAAACGTATAAAATTAACTCATTGATTGCCACGTCTTTTACATTATAAATGACGTCTAATTTCATGAAAAACTCTCAGAAAGCCAAACACATTTTCTTTTTCACAATTTATTTTCTTTTTGCCTTAAAACATTTAAGATTTAAATATTAATAGAGTCTGTAATATTTTCGACATAAAAAAGTAAAACGAAAAAAAAAAACATATTTGACTTCCTGGAAATATTTCACAAAATTATATAATATATTTATGAAAGATATGCAATTAGTGTGTTAATATATTGTATAATATTTATTTTAGCTTATGCATATTTGTCATTTTGGGATAAGCAACGACGAGTATAAAGATCAAAAAGGAAACCCTTTCATAGCTGAAATAAAGGAAGGAAATTTATTACAAATCCATATAAAACATTCATATTTTGTTTGATTTTAACGAAAAATCTGTACGTATACGATCGACAGAATCTAATCAAAATATCGGATATCTTTTTCTCTTTTCGGAAAAACGAGATCAACGCAGCCCCACAAACGGTGATCTATTTCGACATCATATGATCTGTTTTCTGTTCCTAGACTGCACTAGAACTTTCTTTTTCGTTTTCGACAAATGTAAAACATATACCTATCTCATTTTAATTTTCAAAAGTGTAATACACTAGTTTAGCCGCAGAAAACAGACCTATAGAATAATATCGATAGTCGCGTATTTTACAGGATTGCATGATATGTTCCAAATAAAAGCATCACCGCTGTTCTTATAAACAATATCAATGATGAATAAATACCATTATGATAGAGACAGAATCATATTCGTACCTCACGCGCATCTATCGTAGCTTAAATATCGATAGCAAATAACCGAGGCTACTTTGCTTGGTCGATTGTGTGTTTATTTTCAGGAATATCATCTTATATTTTTGTATTGCTCGAGGATTCCGATACGATCAGTATAAAGATACGTTGGCGAACGTATCTTTATACTGATTACATTTTAGCATATACGCTTTTCTTTAAGTTCAGACAATTCGCGATCAAAGGTTTCAATCAGATTTCAGCAAAACAATTTCTTTTTTTCTTTTTTTTTTCAGAAAAGTGCTATTATGAATTCTCGTATATCTCGATTCTTTTAATCAAATGATTTTCATCTGCTACTGGAGTTATATCTTTGATCCTATTAAGGGGGAACATCACCCCAGTCAGAAATGATAATGGAATCGACATCGAATCGAAAGCATCAAATCGACGTCGATTTGATGTCGATTCCATTATCATTTCTGACTGGGACCCTTGAGACCTAAAATTAAATGATATCTAATTTTGGCAATTTTTTGCAGTAAACTAAATAAAGTCAATTAAAAATTGTTTTTAAGGACTTTACTATATGAATTTTCTTGAAAATAGAACTTAAGAGTATAAAAAACAATTTGTTTTTTTATCACACAAAATGGCGAGTGCATAATGCATATGCGGTGTACACGGAATTTTCTACACATTTTCATGTGGAACAAAAATCCAAAAATTTTTATATCTTAACATACTTAAAGCTAGAGAAATACGTAGGATTATTTCAAAATATTTATTTTTGCAAAAATGATAAATGTTCAAAAAAAGCATTACATTTTCAAAAAAATTTCATCTTTAAATGTTTAATAACAATAAAGTTTTTAATATATCACAAAAATCCTACGTACTTCTCTAGATTAAATATCTGAGAGTAATCCGTACAAATTTTAAATAAACCGATTAAGAATTGTAAAAGTTATCGTGTATATCATGTTTGTAAACCTCGTTTTGAGAAAAACGCGTTTAAAGTTTTCACCTTATAAAATTATAAATCGGAATTGTGCCTTTAGTGTGCAATGCCTGCGTCATACATTTTACAAGTGGCAATATCTATCTGGCAAAAACCTGTTTCTTTGAAAATTTGAATTTCCTTTTATCTGCGGAACTCTGCTCCGCTTGGAGCAAACTCAGCGACGAGGCGATACACGATATTGGCTCTAATTATACAATTGATTACCGACTTAAAACTATTGTAATATTATTCTTAACAATATGAACTATAAATTTAAGTAAAAAAAATTTTGATTATTTTCAAACCTCAAGGGTGGGGTTCCCCCTTATATATCGTGAATTTTTACCGCGGGAGATAGTTAAAATATTAATTAAATACAAATTGGTGTTTTTTCGGCGCGGAGGTAGCAAAGCGATTGACTTTCTCATTACCAGCTGATATTATTAAGTAATTATTATTATTATCGTTACTACTAACATGCTGCCTTATAAACATTCATAATCTACATTATTGACTACATTATTGTTGGCTTATTTATAATTCAGAGAAATGATGAGCTTACAGTAATATTTCAAGTAGACCGTTAGCACACACACACACAGCACAAATATGACGTGAAATATTGGGAGATCTTTGCAGAATTTTCTTTCTGAAACGCCAAAACTAATTTTACGCCTCAAAGCCACATTATCGTAAATTACATTCGTCTGTTTGCGTGAGCTTACATATCAGATGCAGAGTATTACATTTGCATCTCATAAATGTAATTTTTTATCACATATCCTGTCTCATTATCGATGACTTTATTTCTGATATTACATCGCGCCGAGCTCTTATTTTATTCAGTGGCCTCGTGATAAATCATAACATCGTATTCGCTATGATGAGTCACATACAATAAGACCCATTCGAAACGGAATATGTAATAACAGTCATTCTTTATATGCGCGGCACGAATAGAAATGCGACGCAACGTCGGAGCTCTCTCATAAAATTGTGACTTATATTGCTTACGCATACATACGTATGTGCATGTTTCGCTCTAAAGGGCTTACCAGATTGCTTGGTGAGAAAATGCATTTTGAGGATAGGTGGAATTAAAAATACAACATTTTGACATTAAAAATGTATTTTACATACGTATTTGAGATTGTATATATTTATTTACACAATCTCATATCTAAAAGACTGCGAAATCAGAAAATTTTTCATTTCTTATCTTTCATATGAAATTTGACTGTATAAAGAATGCTCGTGTATAATTTCCAGAAATTTAATCTGAAGCACAAAACTCAAATATCTTATACTATCTATCGAGACTTGGCACATTTTAATGTTTTGGTATTAATGAAATTATGACCTTTTTCTAAAACTAATTCTTCTTTTCAAAAGGTCACAATATTTATGGAAAACTAAAATCATAAATTTAAAAAAATATTGCATCTAATAAAATATTTGAATTTTGTAACAAATCAATCCTACAATTTTGTCTACAGTTTAAAATACAGTTTCGCAGCAATAAACATTATATATTTATAGAAAATTTTTAAAAATATATCTAACAAAATATTTGGATTTTGTAACAAATCAATCCTACAGTTATTCTGTCTACACAGTTTAAAATATAGAGTTTCGCAGCAATAAACATTATATATTTACAGAGAAGATATAAACAAATCGATTTATTGTTATTTTATAGTTTTCCAGAAAATTATATAAATAAATACATTTTTAACGTCAAAATATACTTTATATTCCGTCCTTCAAAGAAAAAAATATTCATTAAAAATTACATTTTTTTACCGCACAGTTAATCTTTATTAAATCCTTATCCATTTGACTTTTTGAAAAAAGGAACGTATCTCGTTTAACTTTTAAAGTTTCTATTGTAAAAGTTTATATCGGGATGTTTTTGGAGTTAAAATTTTATTCGTAAAACAAATATTTATCATGTTGGTAAAAATTACGTAGTAAAACCCAAAAATTTTCAAATTAATCTGTATCCACTAGTACCATCCAACATCGTTAGATTTTTTTGTCATTAAGATACAAGAGAGTCTCATTTATACCTTTTATATATACATGTATAATAAACATCATCAGAAATTTATATTATTAGAATCGTATTTGAGTGAAGATAACACCGTACATTGTGTATCAAACCACTCAAATCTTTCACAGTTGAATCCAAAAACTTGACTACGAAAATAATTTTTTATATTTTATAACATTTACTACAATATTTTTTTTTTAATTAAAATTTGAATAATTCCTTTTAAATTGAGCCTTATTGACTCAACATTCATCAGAGATATCATTTTTTTTTACTGGGACACTGGAAAAGAATTATACTCATTCGGATCCACCTCGTTTGAATTATATGCCAACTAGAGCGGCAAAATTGCGTTGCATTTCAACGAAAAAGCTTCAGGTTGAAAAGAACGACCGATCTTTTATTTTCTTGCGCACGAATACAAAAGCCCTGAGGTCTAGTTTCTTTCGTGCGTTACCAGCAACATCGCTACGTGTTGTAGACACGAATTTCTTTGAATTCCAATTTTGTGCCAGGCATTCTGAGAATCCGCTCGATATTCTTCGCGCTTCGCGTTACCGATTCGCTGCGTAACCACCTCTATATCAGAGATATAGAGGTTTTCTCGTCTACGTCGCACGATCCTCACATATTCGCACAGATAGTACACGTATTCGCGGACCGAAGAGCGACATACTCGGACGATCGATATCTGATGAAATCACTTCTCTGTCTCCGCCGTATACGGAGTGCTGTGCGAGGAGAACGTTAGAGAACGAAGAGGTTTTCGCAGCTCTTAGTTTTCCTCTTAAAGCCAAGCAGGTGCTTCAGAATCCGCCTGCGATGTTTGCTACGACGGCGCCTAGTTGCCTGATCCCGGCTACGCTGCGGATTCAGCTTGATCTGTGCCAGAATTCCGACCAAGAGCTCGTCTACATGATGAGCCAGACCCGAGGACGTCTCGATAAATTTGCAACCGCAACTGTTCGCCAAACGGCGGCCAACTGTCGGCAGCAAGTAGTGAACTCAAATGTCATGCGACTAATTAAAATTTCAAACTTTAAACAATTCTAAAATTCAGGATAAAATGACTTTATATGCTGTGTATTTTAATTAAAATTTCAAACTTTAAACAATTCTAAAATTTAGGATAAAATGACTTTATATGCTGTGTATTTTAATGTATATAGATCCAAAATATACATTTTCTGTGCATTTTGATTCCTCAAATATTTTTCGTATTTATAAGTTCTATTTTAGATGATTTATATCAATGTTTATGTCAATTTGTGTTAGTATTTTCGATAAAATTTTACAAGTTTATATGCAGTATAATATTTACTAAAAGCATTTCAAAAATCATAATACATATTTAATACACAGGAAATATCTATTAAAATTTTAATACGTATAAATATTTTAATACATATAAAATATGTATTAAAATGCTAACATTAAAATATGTATCGTATAAATTTTTAATAATATTCTGATGTGAATATTAAAATTATCTAAAGCAGACTTTCCAAATTCTTCTGTTATATTCTTTTCTATTAAATTATAATTTTTATTCTATAATCTCAGTGATAGATTTATTGTTTTTATGAAGAATTTATATTAAAATTATGTAAATTTGGATGTATATTTACGACGTATATAGGATTTTTATTGAATCGAGATTTTTACTGAAAATTCTCGGTCTTTATTAATTCCTTTATGGTTTGCGTTATAATTATATTAAGAAAATTTATGCGAAATCTATGTACTCACCCATCGATGGGACTTCCCGCTTCCTCTCGAGATCCACTTTATTGCCAACCAGGATGACACCATGATTCACCATGTAATCGCTTTTCCACAAATAGAGCAGTGTCTCCTCAGCCACCTTTAAGCTTCTTCTATCCACCACCGAGTACACCACCACGTACACATCCGGATTATAAGTTGAACAAAAAGTCTCGACCTCGAAAAGATGAAAGTGAGGGAAAAAATGAGAAAACTCATGGAAAAACATCGATTAATGAACGAACGATTCGGTTTTCATTTTTTCACCGAACAATAAATTTTATCGTATATAATGCAACGCAATATCGCAATAAATGGAAACAGAAGAGAGAATATTGTGATTTTTAAAGGGGCATTTATTTTTCAATAGCTTGCATATCTACGTTTTATTTTTTAAAAATTTTTTATAGCTCTGTAGTTCCGCAAGATGTGTCCTCGTTTTTTTTTACGTACATTTATGTATTGCTAACGCTTTATTACATCAAGCACCCATGCAAAAACCCTCTTTCAATCTATCTTGATATATCTTGAAGAAATAATTTACTTGACTCCCTTTTCACTGACTTAATATTCCTTGACCCTTTCGAGTCTGTCGATCTTCTTTAATAAATAAAGAGTAACACCTACGTTTCTCAGTTTCTTCCCTTATTTACACACATCATCGTTTTTACGACGATTTATATTGGGGTGTATATCCCGAGGGTTTACGCCAACATCTAATAGGCAATAATAGAGTAAACTCGATAAAAGTGACATCGTGTTGTAATTCTATTTACGAGAGCGGCGAATGAGTTCCTTCCGGTATCCGATAGTTATTCATTTAACGCAATTTCTTAGGTAATTGACCTCTCGATGCATCAATTCGGTATCTATTTTTACTATACGATAAAACATCACATTTTACTCACTGACATTTCCGCAGCGGGATGATCAATGATTTCTAATTCCGTCTCCTGGCCGTCAAGCATCACGGATACGTTCTTCTGTCCGTACTCGTCGTCTGAAAAATTGACATTTGCAATAATGTCCGACTATCGATCAGACTGGCACGTCGTCGGTATTTTCATAACACGCGTAATTAAAAAAATGATTAATGCTTCGCAAAAAGCAGCGGTTGAGTCGAAAGATAACACACGTTCTCAAAGCATACTTTATTCTTTCTCTTTAGCAGCTAGAAACGGGAATCCCTCATTAAAAGTATGTGCGCACAAATGTGTTTATTCAAAGGAAGAAATCTAATTACGTCCGAACAATGGTGAGAAAATTTTATAAAATTGTCATTGATCGTTCCCTTCCGAGGGACCATTACGATCTAGGTTGAATTCTCATGTCATCAAAGTGGAACCACCGAGAAGAGAAGAATATATATTGCCTCTTTCTTTTATACAGAAATACCGATAATCTCCTCCCCCCCCTCTCTCTCTCTCTCTCTCTCTCTCTCTCTCTCTCTCTCTCTTTCTCAGCAAAGTACTTGGAGCAAAATCGATACATCAGAGCTCTACTCTTTGAAGGTACTCACGATGAGTACTAGTTCACAACCGTGTGCGTTTTCAATAAAATCGGCCACGAGGGAGTGACCTCGACGGCGGAAACACAGCGGAAAATACCGTACGTACTTTCGTAGCTACGTACATGTTATATCCGGCGGAAGAACAAAGAAAAAGCAGGGAAGACAAAGACGAGCGAAACATCTTTCTTTTCGAGTCAATAGCGCACCGCGTGTTGTCTTAACGTCATTTCCGCTCAAGTGTCTGCTGTATTATTATAGATATATGGACAGGGATCTCAACAGTACAGCGGTATCCGATACCAATGTTGGTTATCGGAAAGATTTGCTTGATGCAAAATATTCTAATTTATGTTCTGTTTACGCTAGGCGAAATGTAATAAAGAGAATTTCGTTGTGCAATCCCCGCTCGAATAGTTGAGATAAGAGCAATTGCTATGAAATATACATTGCAAATATGACAATGTGAAACGAGCGGGTTTTAATTGCAGATAGCTTACAGGTTATTAAAAAGGCGAATGAACGCCGTCGAGTTTGTGGGACAAAAGCGTCAGGACGTCACGAATAATTCATTACAAGCGAAAATTGCTTCCAAGCGAATGGTTCGTGCGAATTAATTGGCCCGACTGGATTGTTAAATTACAGGTTATTACTATATTGTTGTTTGTGTGTGCACACGTAATGAGAGAGAGAGCTGCTTGCATTAGAATGTTTCCCCTTAAATTATTATTAAATTTTGTTTCTCGTATGCGTTGAATTGTGCAACATCAGTAGCGTTGATTTTGACTGGTCACAGCGCAAAAGCTGTTTTACAAAAGAGAGAGTATCTTGTTATTCGGTTCACGAGCATAAGAAAATGTAATGGAGTTCGAGATGGGAATGAAAACCGCGAAAGTAAAAAGTTAATGAGACATAAGACGCGACTTGCATGCGAAACTAATTTCTCCAACACTGTTCGCGAAAAATAATTAACGCTGTGCGCATTCGTGACAGACAGAATATATTCCACTATATAAATTACACAGAAAATATTGTTCTCGTTACAGAATTTTCTCATAAATCTAGAATATAACGGTATTCATAAAAATATTCATTAAATTGGCAATCAATTATAAGCACACTTTTATCATGTAAAAAAAAATTTTAGAAAACGTTATTTATATATAAACTGTCCTGTGTACGTATAAAAGCAATGTTTATGTTGTAGTCAATCAAAATTTTATTACATCTCTAAAGATAATGATTATTATAATACATATTGCGTAGTAAAAAAAATATATAAAAACAGTTGTTCACTCAGATTATAAGAGATATATTTCTCACTCTGGATATTTTAAATAGTACATTGAAATATTCAAACGGTAATTGTAAAATATAAAACGTATTTAACATTTCTAAAACGTTGGAATTTTCCAGAATAACACAGAAACTTTATTGTATCTTCTTCTATATCCGTTTCTCGTGCGAAATAATTTATCGCATACTCGAACAGTTAAATAATATAATCAAAGCTTTAAGGGAAATACGCAAATATATGTTGTACCGCTAATAACGTTTTATCCAGCGGATTAATTAATTCTGTTTAATGGAAGTGTGCGATATCGCGAACAATCCGATGTAGTTTGTGACAAGTCCTACATAATTAAATGTGAAATAGCTGTCGCAAGGCGATCGTTTGCCGCGCGCAGAGTTTTAGAGGCGAAGTGAATACTCTAAGGATGTCTCTTCCGAAAGTAGAAACGACAATCAATTTCCTTCCGGTAAAAGCGATTCTCCGGCTGGACGTGCGATTGAAAGCAACCGATCTGTTCCATCGCGAAAGAAACGTAATCGCCATTTCTCTTGATATCCGTAAGTTTTAATCACGCCAGTTATTGTTCAGAGAGTTTCACAAAAGTAATCCAACATGGAAAAAAAGACTTGTTAAAACAATTGAAGATCTCACTGATTCAGCAAATTTATCAGCCGTAATATATAGTTTCAGTTTTCCATGTTAAAGTTCCAAGCAAAGTTGTACAGCTGAATACAATTAGCAATTATAGGCAATCATATTTATCGTAATAGCATAACATATTTAATAACATAGTAAAAATAACTTTCTATGAAAATCAATCCAATATATAAATCAGAATTTTTAACAAAATATAATAGTTAAGATGCCTACTTTTGCTGCTGTAATGAAAGAAACTTGTTACGTTAATAACTTTTCATTGTAGCCAAGAAGTTGCGTTAGCATACTTTAAAGTTCTTGCAAATATAATTTCTTTGATGAACCATGAAATCTTCTTAATTAATAGAGGTTGAACTAGCCGAACTATACCCAGATAACACAAAGTCTAAAATTAAAACATACAAAGTCTTTTAGACGATAAAAATGTCTTATCAATTTTGGACAACACTTTGCGTTGTCTGGGTTAGCTTTGTTGAATCATCTAATCTATTTTTTCCGTGAACTACCGATGACGTAGTCGAGATTATTCTGGATCGAATTAATTTTCGAGGTGTCGAATTAGATCGGAATTAAATCAGGACTACAGAAGGATGACGGAAGAATGACAGAAGTAAATCCAACGTAAAAGCAACCATTTGCTTACCGAGAGAGGCGTCGTAAGCGCAAATGTAGTCGCTCGTGGTAAATTGTGCAGTTAGAGCGGTTTTCCCGACTTCTGACGCCCCCAACATGCCCACTTTATACGTCGTCACCCGCTCGCCGTCAGCTTCCTCTTCTGCTTCTATACCGGAGAGCTGCGAAGTCGAGCTGAGGAGAAAAAAGGAGAAGTATAATTCGACGAATGAGGTATTACGTTCGAACAAAGTACACGAGAATTCAATACTTCATCTTGATCATTTTCAATTGCGAACCGGTACTCGTCACCATTATGATAGTATAATTAAAATGTGGCTCTCTTTCGTTAAAGTAACAATGTCGACAATTTTCATTGAATATACGACATTGACTTATTTCGAAAAAGTATGTTGAATGCTCAACGTCATCTTCATCAGCTTGTCGTGGTTATTATGCATAGCATTAAATAATCTTATTTTTTATGATTCTGTGGAAATGTTAACATAATGGTAATTTATTCTTTGTGCGAAAATACGATTACACGTCATTTTTATCAAAATTAAGCTTCTCTACAAATTTCAATTTTACACCATATTTAATAATTCAAGAATCTTTCGTCATTAGAGTATATCGCTGTATGAGTATTTTCCTTCCTTATTTATATATTATATTATATTCTATATAATATAATTACATATAACTATATTTTGCATAATTATATGTAATTATATAAAAGTGTAATTCCGTATTTTTATATATTGTACATACGCAGAAAGAATAGTTTTGATGAAGCATCTAAAAAATTAGTTCTCTGTTTAGAAAAATTTAAATTTTTAGACAATAAATCGTTCTTTCCGTATAAAAGTAGTATAGTTTGTATATAAAATTATATAATACATAATAATATAATATAATATATAATAATATTACGTATTCATTACTTTTATTTATTGTACATCTTGTAATGTATCGTAGGTCTTTTATCTTTTCATTAAGAAACTTTTCTCTGTCTCGCTTAAATTACATACTATTTCTTGAGAAAATAACCAAAACAAACAATACGAAAAACGGTATCATGGACGATCATCTTACGACGATCTCGATTTACGTCACGTAAAGTAAAATCATACGAAGGAAAAGTATTTTACGTATTTGTCTTCGTTTCCTGTTTCAAATTAAACAAATATATGTTTGCTTTGAAAACAACAAGCAAAACAAGAGTGAACGTCGAAAAGAGTAAACTTGTGAAATGTGAATCTATAACTCTTCGTGGCAAGACAAAAGCTACAAGACGCGAATGCACAGTAATGCAACATATTCAGATATAATAACACTACAAAATCTCTACTCCTGCAGGTCTGCTTTTCAAAGAGAAACATACAGAGGAAAACTTAATTTTAAATTATGTTATGTGTTATGTTGCACGTGTGTTGCATTTTCAAACTACCTTTTTCAACTATCTTTTTCCGAGAATCCCCCTCGCTGGGGAAGTACTTTCCAGGATTACTTGTCATCGTCACGTCTTTCATCAATCCAAGACGCTCTCTCTGAGGATTTGACAGTGTTGAAAATGTAATTCAAAGAACGAAAAGAGAGAGAGAGAGAGAGAGAGAGAGAGAGAGAGAGAGAGAGAACGAGAAAAAGAAACTCTCTAAATTCTAAATAGGCCTAAATGCAAGTAAAAGATACCTTTAATCTCTTTTAAGAGACCAGCAGAATCGGGGACTCTTTACAGTCTTTATTCTGATTCTCCACCCACTCAGGACGCAGTCTACGTGTCGTGTAATTATCTGAGGGCAATTAAGATGTCTTGAAGCGCTCGTGCAGTCGCGATTACCCTAAATTCTGCATGACGTCCATATGGCGATTGGCGAGTAATCGAGTACCTTACTGATAACCGCGGGCGAGACGGAAATCAGGCGGAAGAAATATATCGAATATGATCTGCTCATAAGTTGGTACTGCAGGCGCAAGCAAGCGTAAACAACTGAGAGGATGTCAACTCAAACCTTCCAGATAGATAATCATCCCGAATAGAAGCTACCGGCTATAAATTTAGAGTAAGGCAAATATCAACTTGTCGTCAAAGCAAAATAGTTTCCACAGGTAATTTCTGATTTACACAATCCAAATTTAGAGTTTATCCGATAGATTTAAATTCTCTCGTAAAAGTAAAAATAACGAGCATTAACATGTATATAATAATATATCATTCGAATTAATTGATGTAATAATGACATTTTATTTTTTTTATTATACTTTATTTTTGTTTGTTACGTTAATATGTAATTATTTTATTATAATTAGTAGAATATAAATTTATCCGACATAGTTATTTTATTCTGAAAATCTATAAATTTAATGATCATATAAAATACCTTATAACATTATGTTAAAACAAATATATTCAATTTGAAAAACTAGGAAGAACTTCTAAATTATCTTAAAGAAAAAGTAATGTAGGATTAAAGTATGTATCATTATGTATAGATATATCAGAACAGAGAAATTTTTCTTTGAAGAAGAGTTTTCTAAATATTTCTACTAAGAAACAATTGCGCACATATTAGAGCACATGAAACAGTACATAATTATTATAGATATATAATTATAATAATTAAGCAATTATACTTAATTATTAAATAATTATTGCACACAATACATTTACGCTTTTTACATTTTGTTGCATTTTGTTTTACGTTTTGTTTAATATAAAGACCCTTCAATTCGTCATGAAAAATCTCTGTTATTTCTCCGATTTGCATATATTGTTTTCTCCCTCGGACACAAACAAGTCGAGAGCCGTATCATGGTCTGGCCCACAGGCAACCTGTGTTTTACGTAAAGTCATACAAGGGAAAACATTCGACGTATTTTTCTTTATTCTCTAAACTGACAACGTCGGTATGCGATAAAGCCCTCGAAGGAGAAAATAAACAGCCCAAGCCCAAAATGGAGATGAAAATGCGAGGGAGCGTCCGCACGTGCAGCACGTGGAAGATTATTGTCCAGTGTCCCTCTCCCCATCCTTTCTTTTCGTTCTCTCTTTTTGCAGTCGCATATTATACTTTTATACGTTATATTGATATGCGAGTAACCATTATAGAGATGAAAACGTCCAATTAATGTTCAACCTTTGAGCTTTAGCTGCATATTTTTGTAACCCTCGTTATTATTATTATTCGCGAGCGATAACATGAAAGGGAATATTATCTTCGTTTAATCTGGCGACTGTTACCTTCGCGAGAATGGCAGCGAATTGTAAGCCGAGGATGCAGTCGTTGCGCATTTTTCCGAGTTGCGCTGCAAATACTGTGTTTCAAATAAAAGTATTTCAAATACATGTCTCCCAGTCCTGCACGTTTTATTGCAATTTTATAATACATGACTGCGAAACGAGTCGTTCATTTCCTTGACAGTTCGATCGAATTATATACGCAATTATTTCCCTGCATATTTTCAGAATATATCATTTCAGAAGAAAGCTCGAGTTTCAAGTCGGAATCCGGCTCGCGTTCTGGCGAGCGGATCGATGTTGTAAGCAAGATTTATCGCATGTTCAAGGCATGTTTATTCTTACCTGAGTAATCTACTCTCTCGGGTGCTACTACAGCTGGTAGAGGAAGTAACGCTGTTGATGCTTCTGCTGCGGCGTGTCTTCAACGAATCACCCAAGTTGTTCACCCCATTTGCCGTTATGGAGAAAGACCGAAGTCTATAATACTCAATGCCGTCCTCAGTCTCACCTTCTTCATATCCTGTTACACCACCCCCGCGTCTTGTATCGACCAGCATCGGCTGCAAGAAATAATAACAATTACTTTGTCCGATCATCGTTTAGACGAGCCTATTGGTCTATTTGCTATGGCTGAACTAGTGTACACTTTTGGAATTTTAAGTGAGATAAATATAGAGTAGAGCGGGGCTAGAAGAGCAAGTTAGGCAAATATCTAAATAACCAAAATATATACAGATACGTCTATGCTTGTGTAAGGTAGCACAAAGACAGAGATTACTCTGTGTTTGATACAATAATCTGTGTCCGGCTGTCAACAGCCAAACACGTGCGCTTGTTCATTTTCATATATCAAAAGTAATATTATTAGATGAGTATTTTTTTTGATAATTAAAGCGATTAATAACAATCAAATGTGTTTTTTTAGTTATTAACATATTTTTTAACTTTAATGTTCAAATTGTTATTTTATTTACGATTTTTCAGATAAAATTTCAATCAACACCGATATGGGACTTGTTGAACCTGATATCCCACTATTAACTTATAAACTCAGCTGCTTAAATAAAATCTGTCTTTATTGATGCTTTTTATTCTATGTTATTGATTAAACATATATTTTACGTTTAATTATTATTATAAAGAGTAAAGATTTTAGTTTTTTTAATTTTGTTAATTAGAGTATTTAAAAAGTGAGAATATTATAAATTATTATCTTCATGGCTCAGCTTATCCTTCGAAGAAGCTCAACATGTTTCATGAGTGAGGCATATTGATCCACTTTCCTTGTAATTAACGTTTTTTCTTATTTACGAGATATATTATGGATTTATAAGTACTTAATTATTGAGTCAGATGAACATGCAACGTTTTAAAGCATTTGCCATTAATCTATCGTAATTGAGTGAAGATTTATAACTTGAAGAAAAAGTATCACTAGCCCCGCTCTTCTCTATGTTTGACATTTAGCGAAAGCGAGAAAGAGATTAGGGAGTTTTTGCAATACCGTTTATCCAGAACACTAAGGTCAGAGTAGCGATCATGTAACTTTTTCTCTAAGGTGAAAACGTGAAAAGTGAAAATTCTTTGTATGTATGTGTATATATGTACGAACATATATAAAAATTTTCACGTTTCCGCTCTAACGATTATCTTCTTCTTAACTAATTAAAAACAGGATAACATGGCTTTAGCGTTCACCGTATCTGAATTCACGTTATTGCAAAAACTCCCTAGTATTAGTGCAGTCTAGCGCAAAGATAAAAAACAGATCTTATATCTATATTCTTGGAGGAAGCAAATTTTAATCTGACAGCCTGAAAATCGTTGGAACTTAAAATTTTTATTCTAATTCTTCTGAGTTTAAATTTTAGTTCAACAAAGTATTCTGACGAGGAAAGTGTTATGGACTCATTAAAATTGAAAACTTTTATTCTGATTTTAAATCTTTTTTCAGCATATTCTGACAAGAAAACACAGAAAATCTGTTCTAATTTTAAAGCTTTTCTGTTATAGTCTTATAATCTGTTATAGTCTTATAGAATATAAAATAAGAAACACGTATTTTTTATACGTACTCTTACTATCCTTTAAAAATATGACACATACTTTTAGAGGATAAACACCTCTTTCAAGAAAATCCGTTATTTTCTTTTGAAACGAATAACATCGAAACTATAAAAGATGAAAAAAATGAATGATTTCAAGAATATATTCCCATACAGACATGTCCGAAGTACATCAGAGAGATATTCTAAAAATATCACATATCCAAAATATACCTTTGAGATATCTCTATAATGTATTTTGGACACATTTGCTGTTTTATAATAATAATAAAAAATTTATTTTAAAAAGTTTTAAAAAAAAATAAAAAATTAGAATTTATTATTGTAAAACTAGTTTTAAAACTATTCATCTTTTATATTTTAAAAAATATTTCTCTTATAGTTTTGCTTCGAAAGAAACTAACCGATTGGATGTTTTACCTCCTAAAAGTGCATCTCCTATGACGTAGAAAAAAATACGTATTCATTATATTTGACCTAGATTACGCTTTGACATATTAACGCTCGTCAAAATCGAAAAGAGACATTTTTCTGTATTTCCTCGTAAGTATTATACGTTCCAACGTATAAACGAGACGATCTCTAACACACTGCATTCCAAAACTCCACTTACTGTCAGTACTAAAAATTTACAACATACGTTACATGCACTTTAGATTTTCAGCATTGACGGTGAATATATCAGAACGCAGCCTGAAAATGAATAATCCCATCATCCGCAAACATCATCATTAATCGACAGATTCGGTATTGCTCGTGATATTTCGATGCGATTTGCCGACATTCATTGATTGAATTATGAGCTACATGACATAAATCGATGTATAAAGTTCTGTAAATTTCACCGAGCGGCGGACATGCCGCATCAACATATGCATATGCTCGTCTGTCTTTTGCAATTGCGAATTTGGAAACGGAAAGGTTTTGGAGCGGAAAGATGGCAGAAATACGCGATGCGTTCTCGAGTGTGGTATTAGGGTCGCGATGAATCCTAACATGTTCGCTAATCGATGCGAAACACATCCGATGACATAATTGTCGCGTTCCGTTGTTCCATTTATCCGCTTGTCTGAACAACGTGAATACAGATATTTAATTGAATGTCGATTCGAGAATATCGATAGTTTAAATCTATCTCACATAGTCTTCCCCAATCAAGTTCATTTCTTTGACGGTAATGAGAAGCTCATGATTAAAGCTTGACAAATATATATCGACGTCACTCTGTAGAAATCGCAATATTAATTTTCTCTTACTTCTCACGAGAAGTTAACATCAACCATGTTTTCATTGCATCGAAGAAACCTCGCGTATGTTCGAATTACTTCGCAGCTTCAATTTGCTGAGTCCCTAGTCGCTTAACAAAACAAGAAGGCACGATCCAACGAAGATAAAACGTGAGAATTAAATTGAAATTATTCTCGGTCTAGATAGAATATTAAATTAAACATATATATGTGATTAATATTATTGTATAATATTAACCTAATAATAATATGTGGGATTATAAATTTATTAAAAGTAAATTTAAAATAACACAATTATATATAAATTCGAAGTATGTAATTTGGAGTCTTTAGATAATTAGATAATTAAAACTGATTGATCGAGAAAACTTTAGTAATGATATTTCAGTAATGTTTTCTGTCATTATAGCACGAATACAATTTATCTCATACATATTGAATTTGTAATGGAAGTCCCGAGTTTCGCAGATCTTGGGAAAAATGCGAGGGATGTTTTTAAGACAGGATATCACCATGGCAAAGGTCTTATCAAATTCAATATCAAGACCAAATTCGCCAAAAGATTCCAGCTAATGAGTGACACAACATTGAATTTTGAAGCATCAAAGGTTGAGAATCTATATATACATCTCTCTCTCTCTCTCTCTCTCTCTCTCTCTCTCTCTCTCTTCCTCTCTTCTTAATTCAGATATTTTTATTTCCTTAATAATTAAATTTTAGTCATTTTATCTACATTAACGATATCGCTAAATATTTATTTATTATTTTGTGATTATTCGCGAGAAAAGCAAACAAATAATGTGGATGATCGCTTATTTCACGAAAAATTTTGCATGTAAACGTAGTTGAACCAACTATTTCGGCAATATTTGCATTTAATTATATATCGGTTTATGCAGACAATATAAGCGTATCATTGAATTCGAACTCGCAACAATTGTTGCTTTAAACTTGGAAAACTGATAGATTTTTATGTTTCATAGAAACTATACTTATACAACAATATTTTGACGCACATGAAATATCAGCATTAACAAATTGGATAAATGTTATTTATCTTTATTTGTTAAATCACGTATGATTTATATGCATGTATCACAATGTATTTCGATAACGATGTATTTATAAAATAATACATCAGATTTATATCAACTGAATATTTGAATTAAATAATCTTGGGTATCTTATTGGGTTTACTTGGATGTTTCAAAAGCAAGGCAGAAAATTGGAAAATTTATTCATAATGAATTAATGATAGTTAAGCGGATTAATGGAAACAAAGTACAAGGCGAATGCTGGCGCTCTGCTGTTAAAATGGACGACCGATGGTGTGCTTTTCCTGGGATACGAGTTTAATGGGCTAATGAAGGGCATTGATTTGCTCTCCGAGTGCTCTTACAATCCGGAAACGGCTGCGAAAAGCGTGAAAATCGGCTCGAAGTTTGTCAACAAGAGACTCAACGCATACTGCGAGATATGTTAGTCATGTTAATTTCCTCAAATCTAATTAACTTTACGTATCGCATTTTTTTCGCGTTTAAAGGCGTGCACGATCGCGTTCTCTTGAATGTTGATCGCTTCGTTCAATAATGCCCGCGGACTTACCGGACTTCCCTAAAGCACGAGCGGCAAAATTCATAGAACAAATTCATCCTCTATTTATAAAGTTTCGCAAGGTAACAGCTTTGGCCAGGGCGCTGCTTGAATGATGGATAAAGGGCTTCATATACTGTGCTCACGTATTCTTGTCTAAGGGAAGAAGACTAATTATACACTATAGTCCAAACCTTTTATCGTCCAGAAAAAAACCTATTAAAAATATCAAATAAAAACTATGCCGTTAAAAAATTTCTATTCCACACGTACAATTACTGCAAAAAAAGTATACATATTAATAATATTAAACGTAGAAAGTGGCACGTGTTCTTTTTACACAAAATCAGACCACTTTCTAATATTACGAAATACAAGAGGCATTTCCGTAATTAAATACTCCGTTCGTAAAATAGTAAAAAGAATCGAACATGAAAAATTACTGTAGAGCGACGAGTTTTCTACAGTAAATCTCTCTTCCTCCATCCCTTTTCTCCCATCGTGTCTAATTAATTATTTCAGAGACGGCAACGACAAATGATATTCCCGATGCTCTTTTATACATGAAATGAATATAGAAATTTAAATAAAATCAAACTCACGCAGAAACGAAAGGAACGTGTTTTTTATTCAGCTCACTATAATATAGTCCTCTGGAGTAATTCGCTTCAAACTTTCTCCCTTGTCTCGCGCTTCGTAACAGAGATTGCACGTTGCGTAACAGAGGGAAACTTTAATAAATAATTCCTTCTCCCCGAGCAAACTCCTTTCCAATATCACGCAAAGTTCACAGGAACAATAGCGGAACCGCATCCCGAATGTTTACCAACAAGTCGCGGCAATTTCCGTGAACACAAGTTTCCGCGATGGCGACCGATACACAAGCACTTCCGGAAGCTTGTGGACAGTCACACTGTCGCACGAGGCAGTCACGTTCGATATGAAAACACATTCGAAGGAAGAGCCATTACATTTTTCGACAAAATAAAACGCATTGCAAATATACGCGCGTGGAAAGGCGGGTGAATTAAATTTTGGGAATTTCAATAGTGACGGTGCTTTTTTGCGTCCAATTAAATTTCGATAAACGAAAGAATTAGAATTCTTTTTTTATTTTTCGAGATGGGAAAAACGCGGAAATCGAAACATCCCGTATCTTTTTCGCCCGTACTCGGTTACATGTGAATACTCGGTTACGTAATCCGATGGTATCACATGTTGAATCGTCGAAATTACTAGATTTCTTGTTTGCAGCCAACGTTTTGGATTCGGGTACCAATGTGCTCGGTTCGGTGGTGGTGAAATGCCGGGAGCTGTTTCTGGGCTACCAGGGTGGCTACGACATGGTCTCGAACAACATAACGAAAAACGACGTCGGTGTCGCTTATGCTTGCCCAGACATTGACCTGCACTTTCGATGCACCTCTATACCGTACGTGTACGGGCTCTCCGTGTTGTACAAAGGTAAAAGTTGAAAGATCCACGATAAAGGTAACGTGATTTTTTTCCATCAGCGATCCCCGCGTGATATTCCCTTGAAATCGCCGACAGTGCTGACGGGAGAATAATCATCCTCGCGACAACAGAGTAATTTCAGTCTTCTTCGTAATATCCTCCCATTATTCATTGCCTCTTGCGAAATCGCGACGTCGTCGTCAACTTAACGGAACTGTTAAATTACCGCTGTCTTTCTCACGTGTTAAGTAAATGGGGGATTAAACGTGCCTGGCTTAGACGAGCGTAATGAGATCCTGTCGCTCCTGTCTCTCTCCTGTGTTCAGATAAGCGGAATACGGACGTGTAATACAAATCGTTTAGCACATATCGGGGCTCATGTCAAGGCAGCGTTATCAATTTTCTCGAGGGAATCGGGAGGACGAAGGTAGAGAGGGTAATTAGTATACGTTAGCGTGTAGAGAGTCCGTGACAACGTCGCATAATAGTGACGTACTGACGTACAACAAAGCTCAGATCGTAAACCGACACCATCGGGATTACGTAATGTTACACGTTGATGACCTCGCTTAGAATTGGATTAAATTGAAATTATGTGCTTTATACGTAACTTTTAATTATCCCAGATAATTGAACCTGTATGCATCAAGAGCACACGTATGCATTGCAAAATTACGTTACATATCGCCCACTTACTACAACGATATAACTAAAAAAAATCATTTTTTTAGTTGCTTGTAGAGAAAAAGAACGGAAAAACACGAAGAAAAGAAAAAAAGAACATACTTTTATTCTTTTGCAATTAATTATTATACATGAAAATTGGAAAGAGAGATTTTAAAATTAATGTTGTAAAATTTTAATGCTTCAAAATATTAAAATTTATTTTCTGGATTTTGTTTTTCCGAATTGTGCTATTATTATAGCAAATGAGCGATATTATGTTAGTAATTCCAGGAAGTCTGCTGTTTTTTTAATATCAGTGTATCAGAGAATGAGCAAATCCTGCATTATCCGCACATTATAATAGTAAAGTATGCTCCATTTCTGTTGCATTTCTGTAATTATATATTAATCGACTGGCACATTACAGTAGTAAAAACCTTTAAAAAGGACTCAGTACATAGTAATCTGCTCTCTATAATTATGATTGAATTTATTGGCATACGCTAGCATTTTATTTGAGATGTTAATTTTTCAACAGGAGCTGCGTTTTCAGAACGATACCTATAATAAAATAATAATAATAACAACAACAACAATAACGATGATAATAATAATCCGGTTTGCGTATTTTTAAATCAAAATGTTGAGTGTTTTTCAATCTATCGTTTCGTTCTATCGATCGCGATACTTCATCTGCTCTTCAGCGAGGCGCGACTTGGACATCGCGGTGAACGGCATATACGGGAAACGAGAGAATACGCAAAAATGGACAGTCGGCGCCGGAGCGAAGTGCAAGATCGACGAGAAGTCGACCCTGCGATTTAAGTTCGACACTGATCTTCAATTAGCCACAAGTCTCCTACAAAAGATCGCCGACGGTGTTACGCTGATCCTTTCGTTCAACATAGACTGCGCGAATGTCACCAGAGGTGGTCACAAAGTGGGACTGGCACTTAACGTCGAGGCTTAAACTTACGAATCTTAATCTACGACAGATTTGCATGTCAGATTTGTGCTGACCTTTATATTGTCTGTTGCACGTCAATGGTTGTGAAATCTAGCCGACGATCGACTACATATCAATCAAGATGTAACTGAATTTTTCTTTTATGTAGAAACTGTGAATCTGCGTGAGAATAAAAAATTATTAAGAATTAAAGATCGTTAATAAAAATATTTCTCCTGAAATAAGAAGATAAAATAATCTTTTTCTATAAATTATGTACTTTAAATGATTAATTTTATTTAATATTTCCTCGAATATTTCTGACAGTTGCAAGTTGATAGTTCGCAATTTTATAAGTCTCAATGGTCGTAACGACACGTCAACTGCAGTTTCTAGGGAAATGAAAAGAAGAATTAATGAATGACGTAGAAAAGCCATCATTTCTCCAGGCACCTTATCCGATTTTTCATTTTTAGTTGCGCGATCGCGTTACATGGAATATCGACGAAATTCGGAAAGGGTAACAATCACAAGGATGATATTCCCAGCTCCATTGTGTGCTTCTACCATACACTGTTTGGCGGAATTTACGCACTCCGTATTCATTTCACTTTTCAATACGCGTGAAATCATCGTCATCGTTACAGAGAAAGTCTTTCGGCCACGGTTTCGCGGTATCTTTCACAATGGCCGAGAAAATTAACTCAGCCACGTGCGCCATCGATCTGACAATATGTACATACATGAGACTCATCGTTATGCATTCCGCTATATTTGCTTCCTCACTGAATTCACAAATTGTTATAAATTATTCTCTCCTTTTCTCTTCCCTCCCTCTTATAACGAGAGAACACGTAGAATATCTCTGTATACGGAAAAAAAAATAGATTATAGTTCAGCAAAGCTATATCTTGCTGCGCGAGTTTAGCATTTATAACTTAGGAGATTTGATGGTTCAAGAAATTATGTCTGTCAAGTAATTATCAGCAAATTAATTTTTTGCTACAATAAAAATTGTTAATATAATAAGTTTTCTTCATTACAGCAGCAAAAGTTCGCGCCATTTTATCCATTTTTATAGTTAGCATGTTTTGTTAAAAAACTTTGATTTATACTGGATTGATTGTTAATAGAAAAATATTTTTCTGTATTAATAGATATATTTATCTGCTGTGCTGTTACAACAAATATGATTACTTATAATCATTAATTTTATTCAGCTGTACAACTTTTCTATTTTAACATAGAAAACTAGCCTAATTAAACTGTCCGTATATTATAGAAATTAGATAAATATAAATGAAGTTTTTAATTGTTTTAACAAATTTTTTTTTCCATGTAGATTTTTTACCGAAAATTTTTCTCTAAATCTCGTAGAATGAAATCTCTACTCGAGAAGAAACTAAAAATTTAGCTCTTGTTCAATATCACTCTTGTTCAAGAATGGCAGATTTTCACTCTTTTTAGAGTGAGATTTACTCTTTTAATATGAGATTCATTCCAAAGGAGTGAAATCTCAATCCCCTTTTTCGAGTGTAATACCAGGATAGATAGAACTCACTCCAAAAAAGACGGATTGAAATTTTACTCCTTCGGAGTGAATCTCATTCCAAAAGAGTAAATCTCACTTTAAGAAGAATGAAAATATCTGCCACTCTTGAACAAGATGGCCGTATTTTCATTCTTTTTCCAAAACAGAGGCTAAATTTTCAGTCTCTTCAAGTGAGATTTCACTCCACGAGATTTAGAGAGTTCAGAGGTCGATTTTTTATCCCATATATTCTTACCCTGTGACGTGGGACCGCCGGCATGCTGCTTGTTCTGCTGCGATACTGTTTGGGACCGGCACCTCCACGAATGCCGGATGCCAAACCAGTCGAACCGGAAGGACTCGTCGGACTGGGACCGCTTGGACTCGCATTCGCGCTTAGATGCGACGACGATGACGCGGCGCCAGGACTCAGCGACGGTGTTCTGGTCGGGCTTCTAGGTGAGGGTGACAGGTGACCCCAAGGACCAGCCTCCGTTTGCAGAAATCTATCATACAGAAATAGAATATTATGACGTTGTCGTAGGCACGTGCCACGTAGCGTCGTAGGCAATCCTGACCTCGCATAAATCCGAAACTTTTCAATCAATTTACAATTCCGCGATTCGCTGAAAAGCTCCAACGTCAGTAGTCGATCTCGGATTTAAGACGCTAAGGATTATATTTGAACGCTCGTTGAACAGATTGATTGCCGTGCGGACGTCAAGCGAACTATACTAGTCAACAATGAATCACTTTTACGAGAAGACAACCTGTGTAAGTCCGGCGTGGGTCTGGCAACTGCAATGCTGGAACTTCTACGTCTCGAGGTAGTCGGTGACTTCGGTCCATCCACGCAGCTGTGACCCTGAGATCCGGATAGCGAGGTGTGTTGAACACGGACTTCGACTTCGCTGCTCCGCCTCTGGAAAGCCCTTTTGCTCCAGCGTCGGCTTTTTCCTTCGACGCTCATGCTGTCTGGCTTTCTGCAAGTTTCCGGCTTTCTGCAAGTTTCCGGCTTAGCAGAGACAAGAACTACGTTCGAAAATATCAGCCGAATATCTCCGTGCATCCTTGCTGTTTATCCAATGTTAAACAAAGCTAAGACGACACCCGGATTTCCGAACGCAGCTAAGAATACCCGGATACACAACGTTCCCTGGTTTCGCGTAGCAACTTTCGGAGCAGTATAATCCTATTTTTACGCATGCATTGTGCTATCGATTTTCTTTGCGTATAAGCGCTCTATTTCCGCTTCTCGCATTAAACCCAGTTTCGGTGGAAGATTGATTCATTACCGGCGGCAGAGTTTAGCGTAAAATTGTCCCACGACACATCTAATCCGATTGCGAGAATCTCAAATGACTTCAATCAATACTAAAGACTTCCTACGCGTGTTCGTCACATGCCACGAACCCCAAGTACGACATCGGCGAAACAGTCCGGATTGCTCTCTCCAAATTAAAAAATATAATTTCAAGATGAAGTTGCCGGGAGTCCTCGACTATCTTATGATATTAAAATATTATTGAGTTTGCAAACTTTCAAATCGTTTAAATGACTCGAATTTCGTATATATTTCACTCGTTAAAAGTTAAACATCCATATATTTTGAAAGTAGTTTTAAAATGTAAATGTGTAAATAACAACATTGAGATTTGTAATGCTAAAATAAGCTTTATGTTTCAATTATCTCTTGTTCCAGTATTACACATTTATCATTATTTAATCGCATTAGGCTAATCTGATCAATGCCCACAATGCTATTTATAGTTATTTAATTATATTGATTTCAACGTTTAACAATTAATTAAGTCTTTAACGCTTCAGTAAGAAATTTTAATATCATTTTCGTTGCTCGTTAATTGACAATTGCTTTATAAATCTGGATATAGTTTTGTTTTAGTATAGTTAATTAAACTTTTTATATTTCAGCGAATACATGAACATTGTTTTTTGCTCTAACTGACAATCAATTTATGTATATCAATATTCTCTTTCTCTTCTCTTTTATTGATTTTTTTTATTTTTTTTTTATTATCCTTGTAAAACGTTTTCTCATTTCTCCTTTCCGCTTTGAAATAGAACTACTTGTTGCCTTCTTCCACGAGAGAGAGAGAGAGAGAGAGAGAAAGTTATATATATATTTTCTTACAATTTAGATAATTTACTAAATAGACTCTGTACTAAAAAATATTCGCTAAAAAATACTAAAAAATTTACCTCGGTATCAGCTTGTCTTCAAGCATGCTGGGTAGATCGTCACCGTCCTCGGTAAGCGCCGCGAAAAAATCTTGAAATTTATCCGGGAAGCTGCTCGGCGGACAGACGTTCATGGAAAGAACACGATCGGAAACATTCCGAGAAGTTCTCTCGACGATCTCATGACGATCCGCCACACTGAATGTTGCCATATATTCACTAGGAACTTCACAAGTTGTTATGCACCACCTACAACTTCTCTTTGTCACAAATCCGTTTTTCCCTCCATTCGCGCACACCGCACGTGGCCCTTCGCGAAAACTTCGCGTTGCGATAAACGGATCAGCAGAATCCAATTGCCGGTGAGTTCCAGAAAGTGACGTGATCTAAATTCGTAAATGCACAGTTTTTCACGCTCCACCTAGAAGCTCCCAAGAGCCTCAAACAACGTGGAAGATGCTAATTATTTGTAACTACTGACGAAATTTTTATTAATTTACAGCTAATTAATTTTACGTTTATGCGACACAGGTCGACACAGGGATGAGTCACGAGTCACGTTACGTTGGATGGAAATCTATCCGTTTTTACATGTCGCGATGAAGAGCAAAATGCAAAGCAGCCGCATGCAACACTTGCGCTTTCACTCTCATTCGAGAGCAGCTCACGATATTAAAGCACCGGAGTGTGCCGGTTCCGACGCTTCCGGATGCGCGACGTGATCTACGAATCGAAGCATGTGTTCATCGCTTCCGTCTTTCCTCGAATAACTATAGCATCACGAGGACAATTAAGATACGATGAGAGTGCCTCCTAATCCTTTGAGCGATCGCAACCCTTTTTCCACGACGAGGACCTGGCGAAAACTAAAGCTCTCACGGTTGTTGCACGTCGTTCTGGCTCGGTACCTTGCCGGACTTGCGCAAGCGTGGTTCACCCCAAAACTCAGCGAACGGGTGGATTCGCGGTAACGTCGTAAAAGTGATCGTCTCCCTCTCATTCGCTCTAGCCACCGTAATTGTCATAGAGTAAAGGAAGCTTTGTGGCGACCGACAACGTGGAAATGAGAAACGTAACCTGTCACAAAAGACTCAACTTTGGAATTCCGTAATTTATCTCTTCGCTAAAACACTAAAGAAGGAAGTATGCAAATGTAATGAGAAATCTTTAGGAAAAATTTAAAATTATACCTCGATTGCGAGTGGGAAATTGTGAAACGACAATTTTTCAACGTTATCGAGGAGAGACAGTCTGCCCCGATTAGATTTGTGCTACTTCGGGTGCGTGTCACATGAATAGGAGAGGACAGAATAATTTGATCTGGAGCTTGTGGTCACGAAACGCGATAGAAAACCCACGATAAAATTAAGGTATGCATTGGAGATTCCATAGAAGCTTTTATCTTCCAATAATTGATCCGATATAACGCAGCAAGAACATAAAGCTCGAGCAAAATAGAAAAAAGTAGATTAGCAAAAATAGGATTTTTCAAATCTATTTTCCGTCCTAAAAATCAATTACAAAAAGTCTATTTGATTCTTGCATGTGAACCTGAGCTCGTTAAATATCTTCGCGCCGAGGAAGAGGAAATCTTCATTTAGCTTCCACTGAATACTCTGCTCAGTTTTACACATACAATGTTTAATGAGAAATTTCTCAAATTCAGTATTAGAAGCAATATTCACTGTGTTTCTTTTGTGCAACACAAAGTGCAATATGCTTTGAATTGATTAAAAAGCTCATTTAGTCTCGAGAGATGTGATAGAGAGAGAAGGTGAAAGAAGGAAGAGAGCGAGAGGTGTGGATAGGGAAAAGTAATTCAAGGAGCATCGTAACAAGGAACGTTCTCTCGGTTTCAGCGAGATCCTCGTCCCCACATCTTCCTCAATTCTAAAGGGAACAAGTATTGTTCAAGCTGATTACGTAGTCGACGTATATGGATGTGCGTCGCATGTAAGGGAGGGACAAACGATACTGAAATGTAAATTCACGAAATAAGAACGTTCTTGATGTACGGTGACAAGAGGGACGGCACTCCGTAACGACAAAGCTCCGGTTTTGGCACAAGAAGAGGGGTTGGTTTCCTCTCTTCGCGTTATTACCACGTACAAGAAAGTCGTTCTCACTGTAAGAACTATTTTTCCGAGAACTATATTCTACGAGAGAGAAGAATCTCACTGTAACAATCTCCACGTGAGGACGTATATACTTAGGAATTACCTTTGACGAGACGGTCTTTATTCCCAACGAGATGACTTTTCTTTTCCGTCGACGCTGACAAAGTCGAAGCGAGATATTAACATTTCGAATCAATTTAAATGCTTCATATATCGTAATCAGACGCCATATGGCTTTCGACGTGTAATCTTGGGGATTCGCAAGGTTGACTGTTTGCGTAATGGCGATACAACAATAGAGACAAAATGCTTATTCATCCTTGGAAATTATGGGAGAAATTAGATATTAGCAATTAATATTATTACAAATACGATGTGTAATATTATAAATCTATATACAATACGTGACACGTGCAGTCAAGTAAATATTAATATCGTTGCGAGCGCAAGGAGGAATTATCTAGGTGGAAATGCCAACGGCGGGCAGTGTCAACATTTTCCGGATTCCGCAACGGAGTGAGTTACGAAATTAATTAACTTAGGAGACACGTTAACGCTACGTGTTAGTGGCATGTACGTCTTGTTCCGTACATGTTTTCGATACTTGCATGCTCGATATTCAAGACTGTGATTATTGAAGCGATAGTAATTACGCAACACGTGCCCGTAAATCGGAAGCAATAATCGCAATTAAGCAGTATAATAACTATCAACAAAATAATGATTTATTGTACCGCTACTTTCCCGAGCAAAAACGATACCGTTAGTTCGTAGTTATTTCTCCTTAACTATTTTAAATACGAGCAAATGAGATTTGCCATTCTATTATCGAAGAATTTTTCTTCATAAAAACTTGAAGAATTTTCTGTAGTTAAAAATCGTAATAGAAGCAAACTGGAAATTAATTCAGGAGGAGTCGATACAATTCTCGATAATAATGGATATTCCACACAATACACGTACGTCATTAATTAACGAAAGATATTTCACCGCAATGGTTAAATATTTATCAAGAGTACCGTTATTATTATGATTTATAGAGGATATGGCGAAAAGAAGGGCCGGCCATCAAGCATGAAGAGAGAGAGAGAGAGAGGGAGGGGGAGAGAGAGAGAGAAGGCGATCCAGGCGAGCCTGACCCCGTATGGCTCGGGAGGCTTTTCCAATCCAGGGATCGATCCACGCACGTGGAGGGCTACGAGCTTGGAAACAAAACAGACCGCCTCGTGATAGGAGCAACAGTCTCCCGGCGGAACATCGATTAATATCCAGTCGTAGCAAATCGTGGCACACGTTGGCCTAAGCCGACTCCCTTTGCAGGAAACACGTTTCGCTCCGATTAAACTAA
Organism: Acromyrmex echinatior; assembly: GCF_000204515.1. The sequence goes on along the minus strand of NW_011626992.1, from coordinate 647,002 downwards.
TTAATTTGGTCTACGAAGGTGTCTTAAACAGATAAGTGATCCCTTGAAAACGAAACAGAGGGCTTCGTGAAAGGAACCACAGTCTCCGGACAGAGCATCGAACGCTCAGCAAATCGTGACACGTGTTGTCCTAAACCGTGGCTCTCGTCCTGAGTAGGAAATACGTTTTGCTCCGATTAAATCGAGTTGATATAAATTGTACGGCTGTAAGGGTGTCTTATGCCCATTTTCAATGTAGTTTAATCTCGATTCAACTGACTCTTCATCTTGTTTTAAGAATTAGGAAAACATGAAGAGTAAATAGAACAGAAATTAAAGTTAGTCTACATTGGTAGAAACAAGTGTTAAACAGATAAGTCAGTCCCTTGGAAACGAAACAGAGCGCTTCGTGATAAAAACAACAGTCTCCGAATGGAACATCGATTAATTCCCACTTATAGCAAATCGTGACACGCGTTATCCTAAGCCGTGACATTCACCCTCCGTAGGAAACGGTTTGCTCCGAATTAAACTAGTCAATGAGGATATATTAACGGATACATTTTCTTTCCTCTCTGCATTATTCTCTGCTTTCGCAATAATTTTATGTAATTCACCGACCATAAGACAGAATTTCAAATTGGCGAATTACGTAAAATTATTATCCATTCGACACTATACTTACTATTAAATTAGCGCAAAATGGAAGCGAATACGAAGATACACGACGGTTTCCTATTTCCGGGGGAAATTAAATACGATCTGCACGAGTCTGCACGAGGATCTTCTCAAGGATTCAAGAGAGTAGACAGGCACGCAAGATGCGCCTTTGGTATCTCTCAAAGCTTATAATATCGACATGTGTGGCGGATTATGTTACCGGAAAGCTAAATTATGATACTAACTGGTGTGCACCGTGGGAGAAATTGCTCCGCCTCTGCTTGTCTCACACCCTTCGCTTTTATCTTTAACATAACACGACCTTCGCTTATCAACTTCGTTCACGAAACCTTTGAAGTTTGGAGGAACGCGGAATTTCCTCTACGAACTCAAAGTTCAAGCCCTCTCGTACCTTTCTTCCCCAGTCTCTAATTAATTGCCTCTAGAGGGACGACGACGATGCGATATAGAACGTCCTCTAAAGTATCAGAATTATTTTTAATCCAATCACTTTGCCGATTTCTTCTCACATTAGAAGTCTCACTCTGAATCATCCGTGCGATGAAGAAGATGTAAAGGTGTTAATCTCCAATCCTCTTAGACTCTTAGTTACTCATCAAACGACCGTCGCACTCGTTGCTCTCTCTCTCTCTCTCTCTCTCTCTTTCTCTCTTCCTCACCGCTCATTCACCGCTCTTTCAGAAAATCTCAAAGTCCATAACGCGCGCATTCATTGTAACTCAGTTCGTAATATCGACAACCATATCTGCCATGACGCACGATGACTCGTCATATGTCTGTGCATCCCGGGAGCGCGCAATATGTACGCACACCTGTACGCACGGCCGAGCAGGTGACAAGCGTGTCACTCGGTTCGGTGATTGGTAGATCGATAGGACTCTTGATTGAGTCTGGTGGTCGGGAATACCCCTGCCGTCTCCGTGATGTCAGCAGTCTCTGGAGTCTCCGAAGCGCGATAAATAAAGGACCAACGATAAGTGGCAGCGAGGTACGGGAGTTCCTATTCACAGACCGGTGACCCTTTCGAGAGTTCGCCGAAGCGAAAGGAGACTTTCCGGCCACGTGAAGACAATGCACCGGCCTATCTTCATTGCTTATACTCGCTTCTTCTCCCCTTTTCTTTTTTTTTTTTAACGAAGCTGCAACGAGACGCGTCAGCGATGTATCGTCAGTGATGTAGATAAAGCGCGTCCCCGACAGCTTTGCACGAGAAGTGGAGGTTCGAGGGTTCTGATTAAGATCCGCGTAAAATATCGGCGCGGAAATTCAATCTGCTACATTCAAAGTAAAAATGAGGATAAGAATAATAATAATGCAGTGCACTGATTGAAATGGCTGAAATCTGAACTTTTGATTGACACGGTTGTTTATCAACAATAATTAATTATCACGTTATATTTATTCAATCTCCGTTCGGATCTTGATGATGGTAACACGAGGATTAAGCAAAGAATAGCTGCGTTCAGCAGAGAAAACAGCTTTGTAATTGTTGTAAAATTCTTTAATATGATAATTTTATTTGCTCTTAATTTCTCATTAAATCTAAATATACAAATCAATAATTCTAAATTTCACAACAATTATAAGCTGCTTTATTTGCTGAACGCCAATGAATAATGATTCTGCATTTACAACGTACACAGAAAAAAAATTAATCTTAAATCGGCAATATTATCTGTGCTCATATATGTATAAGCTACAATGTTGCAATCAAAGATTTTAGTCTTTATTTGATTAAATTTGTACTGATGCAGGATTATTAGTCTTGAATTGGAAAAAAAGTAACAAAAAAAAATAAATAAAAAGCCCTTAAGAGCCAACGCAAGATATTGTTGCGAGTTACAATTTATTCTATTGTATGTAATATTACATACGTTTCGTCCCACGGTTAGAGGATCCTTTTCAGTAGTTAAAACAATAGAGTGAGCTTTCTATATTTAGTCAATAAAGTAGGTCGATGAATAAAGTAACTTGCGTTAATACAAATTCATCAAATCAAGACTAAAATCTTTAAAGCAAGATTAAATATATTATTGCTTATATATACATTGAACATATTATAATATTGCCGATTTAAAGCTCCTGAGTAGTCATATTGAATCGTGACGTCAGAAGCGAGAAATGATACGTTAATTTTTATTAGGAGCGATTTAGTTTTGAGGGTTTTGCAAGAGATGGTATTATTATCAGTGTTGTCAAAGACATTTCAATCACATATTATTATTTCTTCACATATTATTATTTCTTAATGCTTTAAAATTATTCCATGATATTTAATCATTTATTAATAATAGATGTAGAACATCGTGTTTATACCATTTAAAGATGAAGCTTCCTAAAAAGCATTTTCGACATACGTTGCTTTTGTTTTCTAATTAGAAGAAGAAGGCAGTTCTAGAACTCTGATAGAAAGTTATAGTGATGTTACTTCATCAATTAAGACGTGTGAATATTGGTTCTATCGATTCAAAAGTGGTGATTTCAATGTTAACGACAAAAGCTGAAAAATGCAGATTTGCAAACATTATTGGATGAAAATCCAGCACAATCCACGTCACGAATTAAATGTTGATCGTACAACAGTTATTAAACGTTTACGCAATATGTTGTTTAAATAAATCAGTTTTTGAGAAGAAAACTAAATCCCTCAAAACTAAATCACACTCCTAATATTACGTTCCATTTTTAAATAAAGACAATTTAGATAAAATGAAATAAAGATTACTTTAAAACAATTGCAAAAATAAACGAAAACTATCCTTATCTCCCTTGAAAGTTAATATGCATATTTAATATTATTTAATATTATTTAATAAAAAGTGATGAAAGCCACATGAAGTGTTTCCAATGCACATACGTAGCCTATTTTAATTACTTGTTATTTCTTTATTTGATTACGCTGATGTCGTCTAAGTTCCGGCTCTTAATCTGCTAAATCGCGTACAGCGTATCTAAAATTCATCTCCTACTGTGTCCGTAAATACGACCATATATCTTCGTATTACCAGAGATCTGGCTGGCTTAAGATTTGGCAACCGTTTTCTCCACCTGTGTTGTCTTGTATTTCCTCTCCTTCGCTCCAATACTTCTCTATATCTGCGATGTCTCCTTCAGTTGAACTCTGAACATGATTCCTCTTTTAACCCTCTTGTCATTACTTATCCTTCTCTATATATAGTCTACTAAATTCCGTACCGTTTTCTCCTACACCTCTGTCAAATATTTTAATTCCCTTTTTGATTCAATAAAAACCTTTCTGTCCCTCTCTGCCCTTCTTTCGTTCTGTTGCCTCGCGTTTCATCACGTCACTCACAGTATTTAAACGAGACTGATGTAATTGGTGTGGGTATATGCGTGTGTGTGTGTGTATGTGTGTGAATGTATGTGTATGTGTGTGATTTCAGCTATTTATTGGTTTACCTCTTATTGCATTGCTGCCTTATTCTGGTTTTATTACAGCAATTTTGTTGACGCCTAACCATTTGCAAACTACTATTGTCTATTGTGTTTATGTTTATGTTAACTATATAGTCTATATATTGTATCATATTTTATGTCTATTACTCTGTTAACATGTAGTCTTTTTCATAAAGCTTTGTAAACTAATTAAATTAAATTTTCAGATGCACTTTTTATCACCTTTTACGATTTACTGACTGTCAGAAGGGCTAAATATAATTTTCGTCCGTTTTTAAAAAATATTTTAAAACGGTCTCATCATTTTGTTTTATGCAAATTGTCTTTATTTATAAATGGCACGTAAAAATTAACGTATTATTTCTCGCTTCTAACGTCATCATGTAATATGACTATGGTGATTACTCAGCCTTAAGACTAATATTTTTTTTGTGTAGATTAGAGGTGATATCTAAGGGATGAATTAGAATAAAACGAATACAGATGTGTTTGCCTATATTTGTTACATATATTAAAGGTAGCAAGAAAAAGATGTAAAAAAAAACGAGAGACCGGACTTAATCCGGAATTTGTAATGAATATCGGACTTGGGTTCATGATCATCAAGATGTATAGCACAATTATATCCTCCGTTGAACTGCGATAAATGAAAAATTTTCCCTGTGAGATGTATATCGGAATAACTTTCCGCGCGACCTCGCGAATTGAATTTCGACCGATTACCGGAGGAAAAAGCTTTGTGAAGAGCCGACGCCTGGAGAGAACACAGAGAGACGGCTTGCCCGTCTTCTCACAAGAGAATCGGGGAAGCTTTTTAGATATATTTCGCCATAAATGACGACGAAGACGACAATGGTGACGAACCAAAATCGAATCAATGACGCCCACGTCAAAATGCTAAATTATAAAAGGGACAAAAAAGGTAAAAAAAAAAGGAAAGAGGCGGTGAAACAGCGAGACTAAATACCGTTGTTACACCGCCCACGTTCAAGCGTACAATAAAAATTTATTCACGCGGCCTCCGACCCGTATCCGACCTTCGACATAATCCCGACTTTTAAAGTGGCGAAGGGATTTGAATGGGATTTTAAATTGCTGCAGGCGTGACTCTTATGACGGTCGAGGACAGATTATACAACGCGTGTATATGTGTAGGTATACACACCACGAACGCACAGAATTTTGCGCAAATCCGCGATGAACGCGGCCGCGCACGAATGAGATTAAATCCTCTCATTTGTGAAGCTCGTTTCCATAATCGTGTGTCAGATCAAGTGTATAAATTGACCCTCTCGACGTGGAATAATACTTTTCCCTGTAACCAAATTAAGTTCGATTCTCGTTATTTTTATTTCTTCGAATAAAGGAGATTCAATTAAATCTTTTTATTTTTCCACAAAGACAACACAACTCGCGAATAGAACAGAATTTTTGAATGATCGAATTTACTCCGTCTTTTTTATAAAACGTTTTATAATAAGTCTTCTTGAAAAACGACATTCTCGTACAAATTACTGTAATGGTTATCGCGACAAATATCTCCACACATATCTCGAATTGATAAGACGCTCTTAGAAAATAGGGAGTTACAAATTCAAACCCTGGCTGAAATATTTTTCATAAGTACTTTGCAGTGTTTAAAGATGCTTATTAGCATCATTGCTAAATTGACGATTAATTAATTTGTGGCGTTATTATCAGCGTTAAGATATGGCCAATGTGATGTTACAAATGCTTCGAAGCATTTCTAATGAGATTTTGACCGCACCATTAATTTATGATTGCGCTTCAAATTCGACAAATCGAATTGACGCGCAGTTTATAAAATTGAAAAATATAAATCTATTGGATTTATTGTAAATCTACGTATGAGTATTATTAAGTATCAGAATCTTACTACTTATACCGAAAATAGAATTTTTTTTTCTTATTTGATTTATTCTTATCGATTTAATTTCCATTTATTATTGTTCTATAATAAATTTCAAAATTTATAAAGTATGATCGAGAAAGAGAGATACGCAATTGCAAGCTTGAGTGGCCACTGAAATTGTTTCGTAACTGTGGAATTTTCATGCATGCAGGAATTGCAATATTTGCACGTAAAAAAGTTTGACAATATTGTGAAGAAAATCATCATGAATAGAAAGGTGTATTGCCTACCGCAGACTCGAGCATAAAGTTTTAATTAAATGCATCAGTAATTAAGCGCACGGACACGTGTAACCTGAAAACAATCACGAACGTATTGCGTGCAACATTCTGATTTCTGAAATAATAAAATTTTAGATTATTTCGAATCAACTGTTATTTTTAGAATTTAAATTTACGATATCGTAAATTCCAACAATTCCAATTTGTGAAAATCCTCAATCTACAAATTCTTTAAATTTTTCATCTTCCCATATACTTTTCCGTCAGAAAATGTGACAAAACTTTTATGAATGCTTTCTTGTTTTAAACAAATATTTATGTTGAATTCTGCCATATTCTATTTTATTTTGCAATGCTTGTGTAGTTAATAAGGTGCTGTGTATACGCTTCAAATTAAACCTTTATAATACCTTCAAACAAAATGGAGCAAACAACTGGAAATATTTCAATGTAGAGGAGAGATGATATTATGGCCAGTGTAGATATAATAATCCCTTTTAATATCTCCGCTATTAAGTGACAAATTCTAGCAATTCCTTATGGAATTGTTTACTTAATAACTCGCTGTTATCACAGCACGACACTAATATGCCAATACACATTACTCAACATTTATTATTATAACATATTTTTACTTTCAAACATTTTGAAATGTTTTTTTAAGATACATTTTAGCATTTAATTACGCATATTTCCCCATTGTTCTTAAACTTGAACATATTATCACAAATATATATGTAATGTACAAATAATGTATGTTTGAGTGTGTCCTTTGTTATTTAACATTTTATTTGGCTGTATATAATTCGAGTTAAGCAAAGTAAAATAGTATGACATTTTGCTAATGTGGCCCTCTAAACCCCAGATAGCACAGAGTAAATGTTAATAAATATTTATTATTATTCATTTTTTAAAATGTTATACAAATATTTCATACATGTTTTATATAATGCTTTATTCAAAATATTGTATTATTAAAAGACTAAATATTTATTGTAATATTTATGATAAATATAAATAAATATTTCTAATAAATATTTTTTATTTAAATTGTAATATCTTATTAAGAGTATTTCCATAGCATTTACTACAAGATTTATAATAAATGTTTTTTCATAATATTTATAATAAATGTTTATGATTTACGCTAAAATCACAAAAATATTTACAAGATATTTAAAATAAACTTTATGAATATTTATAAATATTTTGTAGATAATTTTATAAATATTGTGTGTTGTCTGGGATTATTGACGGTCTCTTTTTCCAAGTTTTCATATCAAAATAATTATTTCATCAAACCAATTGTAGCTCTAGTGTTAATCTATAATTTATATACATGTTTATAGATTTTTAGTACTTTACTGCTAGATTTTTAGTCTATATTTGCATAATTTGAATACATATATTCTACTATATTTTACTTTTTTATTAATTTTGTAATTCCTGTTTTTTTTTTAATAAAATTAATTTTTTAAATTTATTTTTGCAGAAGGCCCTATCATCTCTGTTTCTCTTCGAGTGATTATGCAGTATCGCCATATTTTTATAAATAGCGTCCTAAGTGATAAATATTTCGTAACTTTGAGTCTAAAACTGATTGAAACATTTTGACAAATGTAACTCTTAAGTTTTAAATTCAAATATTGATTATTAACCAAGTTATTGTAAATGGAATACCATTTTTTCCTTTATAAAGACAAAATCTTTGGATTGGAAATATGTATCTATAGAAAATTGTGAAGTACTATGTCGAAAGTAGAAAACAAATGTAATATATTGTGACAAACCTATGAAAAATATAATATGGGTAGTTTGATGAGTCAATGACTTTTTTTTATTTTTTTTTTACTAACATTCGACTTATTTTTCAACACACACAGCCACCTTTTAAAAATTCACTGACTTATCAAACTGCTCACGTTTACATCAATTTTTCACTTCTTCTATCTAATAAAATAAATTCTAAAGATGCCTGTTTTTCTGTTACAAAAATCATCAAGGTATCTTCAGAACTACTTACTTTATTTGATTTAGAGAGACGAATCATTATTTACGTTGTTCACGAATATACATAGGATGAGAGTAGGAATCGAATTTAAAATTCACTGACTACCACTTTTACGAAGAGCCACTTCTATTTGTCTCTTTTATTCTAAAACCACTTTTTTGGAAAACATACGCATGATTCATTTTCGTCCATTCCATAAAAAGATCTCATTTCACCAAACGACATTAAATATATCATCGTTAAATATATCGTTTCGAAATAAAGTTTAATGGAAAAATAATAAATAAATAAGAGTGTTGTCCTGAAAGTATCGCGTTGTTACTTCGGTAGAAAAGAAGTATAGCGAGATCTATCTCTCCCAGAGGAGCGGACGATCAGCGATTTGTATGGGAAATGATCTTGTTTGTGCGCCGAAGAAAAGCCGATTGATTCGTAATTGGACGTCGTAAATAACCTGATCGCAAAGTGAGCCGATTGCATTTTCTTGCAACACAAATCATTTAGAGCATTTGTATCAGTTACATTCATGAAACGAAGCAACAATAACGCGAATATTATACATCAAAAAGATATAGCAAATTCGGTATTATTATGTATACAAAATAATAATTTGTGATCTCGTATTGTGAGAGGTATATAACCATATCCGAGATACAAACTCGTTACAGACATTTCCAATATTTGTTTAATGGCACGTTAAAAAGGACGGTAATGTAAATGAAAATTAATAATGTTTATATATCTATTTGCCGCCATGAACGCAGCGAAGAGATAAATTTTAAAAGTCCACACGGTACAATCTCCCAAATGTAATGGATCGTCGCAAAATCTTACAGCGCGTTAAAAATTATTGACATTATTAATTTAATGTCGCAAGAGTGACCGAAAGTGGTCGCGGCTGTATATACGATCGATAACGCTTATCGTGGTTTCCATGGATACATCAGTTACAAAATCGAATTGTTCGACGTTTCTCGCAATAACACATGTAAACGTCTCGCTTGTAATCATTGATGATAATATCGAAATTATACAGAGATAAAAAAAAGACCAGCTCGTTGCTAAGAATAGATTTGGACCGCACAAGCAAACGCGAACAAACACGAATGAACAACTGACTTAAACCAGGACGAATAGCGCTGCCTTATCGAAGCGAATTGTTTGATCGTATTTGTTCGCGTTCGTTTGAGTGATTTGCAGTTTAAGAGAAGAGGCAATTCGAGATTCGTTCGGGAGTCGTCCCACGTAGAGACTTTTTCCAATAAGAGTCTGGACACGAGCTGCAGTTTTGTATGGAAGATACAGGGTGGTACTTTTAATAAAAATCTGCGAGAGAGAAGACATACATTTATTATTTTTTTTCTTTCTCATTCTGTTCCATCTTTTTCTTATTTCTCTCTCTCTCTCTCTCCCTCCCTCCCTCCCCCCTCTCTCCCCCTCTCAGGAATTGTTAAAACATGACGGATCAATCAAAAGTGGCTTTCTCGTATCCAGACTCTTATTGATTGACATTCATAGTCGATTCTTACATTTAAGACTGTCTTATATTGGTATTCATAGTCGATTCTTATATTTAAGTACAGTTTTAAGATGACGTTAAGCTAATCAGAGGATTGGCTTAGCTAAAAGAAGAACGGACTGAGTATCGTCCATTGTTTAGCATTTCGTTTTAGTTTATTTTGTGAGGATTTTTTCGCAAGTTTTTCGCTGCCAACTACATTTTGGAAAGCAAACCAGACTGTTATTAGGTCCCGCACATACATCGTGGTCCCGCGTGCAAAATATCAATAGCTGACTAGCTGCTCAATCGATCGCGGCGAACTGGTACGACGACGCGTATCATTCCACGTACGCACCATTTGCGTATTTATTATCAGAGTATTATCGAGAGTAAATCCCCTCAGAATACGGGAAAAGTTGTATAGCCCTGCAATTTTCACGATTTTTCAGTGTAACGATCGTTTCGCGAATTCTTAAGAATTTTTCAGCGGATGTATAAAATCGCGCGCGATTGAAGTTGAATTTTGATTTAATCAAAGCGAACCGGTTCACTCGTCCAACACAATAGTTCCGTCGGAAAGTTCATTATTGTCGGTTAGTTTCGCAAACGGGATTCCATCGTGGACATTAACGCGACCACTTAATGGGAGCTAACGATTTGCACTTCAAAGGCATTTCTCGTTTGTCGTAATTCCCGGAAATTATCGACGTTGTGTTGGACACGTATTAAGCGAGATCGTCTGACATCAAGGCAACGTTGCGAGCCAATTAGTTTACATTAGAGGTCGACCGGAATAGATCCGATCTCAATGAAACCGAGACTATTCTCTAATAACTCGCGTTTTAAAGAATCTGCGTTGATACGAGCAAGCAAATGCCTTCAAACTCTCCATAATTTGAATAAATAAAAATTGCCGTGTTTAATTGAAAGTCGTGTAGAACATCAAATAGCAGAGATAAAGTAGTTTGCAAAATATTTAAAAGCCTTCGCACACGCATTTAAATACGTGACCTTTCATTCGCGTTTTTCCCCTATTCGCGGAGAAACGAGCGTCGATAACACTTTGAAATGGAAATTACATTTGTGCGCGGTGTGAATATTTTCTCTCTCGCTTGTTGAAATTCGTTTAAAGAGTCTCACTTTTCGGCAGCTGCGCGATTCGTTCTCGTAAATTGACAATTTAATGCGTTGTAATCGTTAATTTCTCCGTGAAATGCCTCAAGTATTTTATATCATTTTAGAAAGCGTGTAAATTACTTGTAAAAATCGCTCTCAAAAGATTATAATCACTTTGGTGAAGAATGAAAGAGCAAAAGTACTCAGAGAATACTTTGTATTTCGGTTCCTAAAGAAATATTAATCGATAAATTTCACCAAAGTTTCAGACAGCAGCGACTGAACTTCCTTTCATAATTTCTTTTTCATCATGCTTTGATGTTTGTCAAGCTTCGATTCAACTAGTACCTCGTGGGACTTGAAAAATCCGAACCTAATGCCACACTTGCCGCCAGCTTACAGAACTGAAGACATTCTCAAGAATGGAGTAGAGATGGCTGAAGAGTAGAGTTCCCATGCAAAAGAAGTGGGTCGAGTGCACCAACACGAAACATACGATGCGATGAGACCCATATATCCTAATATTATCGACATTTTGAATATGATTGTGCTATGCAAACAGTGAGTAAAACTCGTGGTAAAAGTAATAAGCTATGACTGTTACAAACCATAATGGGATTTAGAATATCTGGAATTGACGACGATTAATTGTAGAACGAGATCCTTGAAATACTCTGGCCGGTACAATTACGGACTGTAGACGATCGAGCCAAGTATCTTGAGCATTATCGGATATACCGTGGTCATACCAGTAGTTTCTGCACTCGGAATAATCGGAAACTCTCTGATCGTTGGTCCATTTGAAAGCGAAGACATACTTGAAAGGGTCAGCATACACGTATTTAGCAGGTCGATGGAAACGTCGGAAATCAGCCATGAATTAACGTGGAATTCACCCGCATCTGCCATCCGGATTTGTTATTGTTATACAACGCTTGGAGAGAGAATCCTCTGTAATCACCCTTGATGACAATTATGCCGCAGTTGCAAGCGAGGATTTTGGATAAATGGAATAGTTCAACTTAATTGTTCGATTTAAATGTTCGACTTAAAAATATCCCAAGTAATATTAATTATATCAATGTTATAATTGCAACAAGAATTTCTATAATTTTTATACAGTGCTCACGACTTTGAATCTGATCACTTGCGTCCCGCTCGTTTTCTGCGGTCTGGTCAGAGGCATTTTTCATTCTTACGAAAAGGTTTAATTGAAATTCGACGCGTTCGTTCATTTTCCGATCGGTTCCATTACCTCAAACATTATAGTGTGGCCCGCGTTAGGCGTGAGCGACGATTAATAATAGGGATTGATAATCTGCGGGTAAAAATTTTCTATGGAAATTATAATAATTGCTCTGTTAGTCCCGCAGATAAAGAAAAATTTAAAAATTGTGATTATATCACTCAAAAAAGTGATCTTGCAGTTATAGCGAAAATTATCTAAGCACGAAAAATAGCTAAAATAGATAAATTTCTAGCAAGTACTGCGATATTGAATATGTATGGCACTTAATCATACAGATGACAAAGATAGAATTTAGATTTGTGCTATAAATTCCATGCGTATGATATATAATTTTCTATCAGATACAAAAAACATATAATTCTAGCTGGAGCAGCAAAATATTTTTTTGCGTGATGTACAAATCAATTAAGTTAGTATAAGAAAAGACCAATATAATATTTTATAATAATAATTTTTTATTCATTTTATAGTACTTTTATGTAAATTCTAAAACATTTTTCCGTTATATTAATTAATTTTATTATTGAGTTGTATGCATTTTATTAGCAAAAAAGTCATGTTTTGAAGAGCTGGAATAATTTAACGAGATTCAATTCTCACAGCATGTCGCGATGGAAATCACCTAGACTCTGCAGGCAGGAGATAGCACGCAACTTGATGATCTTCGTTACCTTCTTCGCCATTTTGATCAACATACCGTACTGCTTCATGTACAAGTACAACGAGCGTAGGGAGCTGGTAACGACCAACTTCTTTCACTTGCGGTAAGAAACGACGATAATGATGATCACGAAAAGGTGTACTGACGGATATATCCAATTCCCCAATTCCTATAGCAAAGTATTTTCAGTCACCCTCAACCTTTCACAGAGGTCGCAGACAGAGGTCGTTTTTCTTATCTCCTGTATTTCCAGAACAACGATATTTCATCAGTTATGCTTTTACGAATTTAATTTTGTTTGAAAATTTGGATAAAATAATATTGAAATGATTTTTGCAGATGGTTCAAATCTTCAAACTTGGCTTCAATTCATAATATTTCGCCTGATAGCCACATATTTGCTTATCGCAAATCTCATTATGATATATTTGATGAGGAGGGCTTCTCAAGCAGAGCGAGATGTTGAAATTAAAGTAAAAACATGCGAGAGAAATCGTTTGCGGGTAATTACTTTAATGCGAGAATCTACGGAGATGTTTATCGTACAAGTTTGCGTGACAAGGCTGTGAATTAAAAAAGGCTGTGAACCGTGTTTTGTAAATTACTTCCGATCTAAAAACACGCTTACAGAATTACAAGTTAGAACGTTAGACAGGAGTTTTTCGATTGTGAACTATAGAAATAGTATAATCAGTTTTGAACTTCCGTGCTAGCTGCACCACTTCATTCTATGCTACTCCTGAATGGGACGGTTGTTGTACTCCACCACTTTAGAGCGTCTCGGAACATGATTTGCATGAAACTCATCCGAGAACCGAGTGGTACCCGGAAACAGAGTCTCGCACGAGTCATTATTGTCTCGCGTAATTGGAAAAGTTTCCCTCAAAAATCGACGCTGTCTTTGCGAGCGCAATTATTAAAACTTTGTCATCGCTTTTGCTGCAGCGTAGATCGCTTTCATAGCTTCAAATAGCGTCATCCGATCGATATTGATTCACCTATCAATAGTAAATAGCTGGCATCTTTCTTTTCTTTTCTAATTGTCGATATTAATTATTGATTTATATTAATATTTTCCTACATTAGAATCAGAAAATTGTAGAGTCGTCCAGTACTACATGAAATTACGTTTCTAAAAATGCACATGTCTGAAAGATATCTCAAAGACGGTTCGCTTTGCTTCGTTTTATCGCATTGATTTGCTATCTATTAGGATCAAGGCTAACGATTAGATTATGCTGGTCGGCATCGTATTTCTGTTTCTTGTGGGCGAGCTGCCAACTCATTTGGCGTCGCGACGCAGCGCCGTGTCTGCTTTAAGGCGGTAATACCGGTGATTCCTTCAGATTTCGGGAGGATTTATAGAAAATGACGCTACCATTATTAAAGCAGTCTCAGTCAAAAGAATACGTGTACACAGAATGTTTTTCTCGTGTAACGCTGTTAAAAGAAGATCGCCATCAAAAATACAATTTTTGTTATCAAAAGTAAAAATACAAAAATATGATGTACGACGTTCGAGTCTATTAACTTTGAAGGTATTTTGAATTTAAATCAAAATGACTACGGGATTATAAAGGATAGTCGTTTCGTTCAAAGTGTATAAATAATTAAACTTTAGTGCATAAATAAATGCAGAAATAATTAAAAACTTTGTATATGTAATTAAACCTACAAATTGGAATCCATGTAATGTGACAAGCGTTCTTATGTTTCACCGATAATTTATTCATTTTGTTGTACAATATATTTTCGCATGTGGGCGACTCTTCTCAACGCGCTAGCGAGCTCGACGAACTTCATACTTTATTGTGTGCTGAGTCCACACTTTTCAAAATATAATATTTAAAACGCATATTAGTTTTACAGAACATATTGTAAAAAGGAGACATGATAGGAGAGGACCGATCATTTACTTCCATCAAAAATCACGCAGCAAAGTGAAATGTGAAATATTTGCATTATAGCATTTCGATAACAACAATTAGTGATCCAATTTATCTACAGATCTTCATTGAAAACACAATAGATACAATAATCACGCAAAGTGAACCACAAGAGCCAATTGTTTCTTATATTATAATAATAATAATCGTAAGTAGTTACAACTCTACATCGCATATCTTTTCTATTTCTATAAAGAATAGGTATAAATATAAGGAATAAATATAGAGAAATAAAAGATTAGAGATAGAGATTAAAAATAACGCATAACAAATGCAGATAAAATATAAGATATATGTTACATTTTATTTATATCTATTGTGAGTTACGTCTAATCTCTAGTCCTAATTTTTTTATTTCTTTAATAGGTATGTGCATGTATATTTTTCTGTTTCTATTTATATTTCCTATATATTTCTTTTATTATGTGCAGGGTTATAATATAAACAATTTTTAGCAAACTTTCAAATATCAGTTAGATTAAAGTAGACTGCGACTTAAAATCTGACATGTTTAATACAGTACATATTATCAAGATTTGTTGTTTTATGTTGGTGAAGGACTGGTTAATACCTGAAAGTGCGCTTATCATTCGATTCCTGACGGTTTCGCAGGTTTCGTAGTTGAACTTTCTCTTTAGTGGGAATCGATAGAAACACTTCTGACGCCGGCGGAAACGTCATACGTGATTGTTTCTGCCATTTGAGCATTTTTTTCTGTTTTGTAAAGAGCTGCCTGGCCAAAAGATAAATCAGCTCGGTTACGCTCAACATGGAACCACCGAGACAGAGACCGAAGATACCGCCAAAGGATGCTGTAATAATTCGTGCGATTTCATTAGAATCTACCGAATAAAATTAATTCAAGCGAAATAAAAAACCAACGAATTCTCTATCGCTAATCGAAATATTGGAATCTAACCCACCGATGAGTGAATCCCAGCTGATGATACTTTCCTTGCGATACTCGACATACGACACATCGCCAAAAAATACGTACACAAAAGACATATTATTAATATTGAAACCATTCCTAAAAATATAATAAAAGATATGAAAATAAAGTATAAACAAAAATATAATCTCTTCACAATTCAATAAGAAGTTCAATTAAAAGTTCAAGTGAAAATAATATAAATAATCTCATATTGCGAAAAAAAAGCTAACGTTCTTTCCATTAAAGGCAACGAGTAGACTCACATTAGATCAGAATCAAATCCCACGTCCTCCAGTTTAACATATTCTGAATTAATGGTATATAACATATCTGTACACTGGGGCAGACACTTTTTACAAGTTTCCGTGTTCGTGTGATGTGGTATCGATTCTAAATTTTAAAAAACACTGAGTACTATATAATTTGCTAGTTCTATATAATCAGATATACGGTATATCTAATTATAATATATGTATAATAAATATGTTTGAAACCGTTCGTACTTCGAATGCTCAAAAGGCAATTGATGTCAGACAAGTAACATATCTTCTTCCCCTTATCTAACACATTAAAGATTGTAATAGTTATCATGTCAATTATAAGGTGTTATTATACCCTCCATCTGTAATTTAGATTTTTTTTGTTTAATCCAAGTTTTATTCTTTGTTCTTTACACTTTCAAGAAATGTTGAAAAATTCGGTGTTACTTTTCATCGGTATCTCTATTACAGCTGCCAACAAGATATTTTAGGAGGGAAAATCTTTATTTCAGAAAAATTTTAAAATGAAATTTCACTTATATCAAAAAAAGATCCAGATTACAGACGAGGGTTTATTTAATATTTATATATCATGCGTATTAACGCATTTTCCAAAAAGTTATAAAATAATAATAAAATGAGATTGAAGAATACAGCATACTTATGTTGTTCCAAAGGAGAAATTTACTCTATTAGATAATTTTGTATCTTTTTTATGGACACTCACGCGTCTCCGGATAGTAAAATGGCAGGCAACCGCACATATGATATATGTGTTTAGCTATACAATTCGATATGCACGATTGATGACTGTAGTGAATCTCGCCTGACACCTGTATTCATCACAATTACGTAAAATATGGAAGGCGAGAGTTTACAGCAGTTATCGCGTTAAATAAATCGACTTAAGCCGAGGGGCACATAATTTCACCTCGTCGTCGAAGTAGCACAAACGTTTCTCCAGAGGGATGGTCCTCAAGCTTTCCATGCCTCGGATAGACGTCCCGGTAATGGATATCGCCATGACGTGACCGACTGGCACGGCTGCAATGTGTGTACCAATGTCGGGAAAATCAATTGGGTCGTGTATTATGATGGAAGCTCCTACGAAAGGGCGCGAAGTAGCTTTGTACATGTTAGGCTCGATATTTAAAGCGACCGCGAGTCCCACATCGCGGCCGCTTCCAGGCGCTTTCTGCAAAAGAAGAGTTTATCATGTGCACAACGTAGTCGAAATTAGATTATAACAGACTCTAACCACAAGCAAATTTATCGAAGTCCTATGAGAGAGAAAGATATATATAATATCTCCTTACTTATAGGGGAGAGCGGGGTTGGTTGTCACAGTCTTCGATTAGCGATTTTTAAAAAAAAGTAAATGCCTGATTTTTTTAAATATTATATGCGTTATAATATGTCTATATCCTTTAGATATTAAAAAAAATATTACTCGTGAATTCATCATATCGCAAAAATAAATTGTTTAATTTTAAATGAAGCTGCGAAAATGTGACAATTAACCCCGTATTCTAGATTGATTGTCACATGTTCTAGAATTGACAATAACATATTTGTTATTGACAACACATATAAAAAATACAATTTTTATTTTAATATCAGTTTTATATTTTGAGAAATAATAGTAATTATGATATTAACTTAAATAAAATAGCTATTTTAATCATAAAATACATAATTTATTTTTATATTGTAGTTTCTATATGAAAAATGAAAAAACATATCTATATGAAATATATATCTATAATATATTTCATATAGATATACCATATACTAGAAGTATATTCTCTAAAAATATGTTCTCTAAAGATATTAAAATTAATTTCCACCTGACCTTGTCTCATTTTGGTCAATCTACCCCACATTGCCATGTTTAATAAAAGAGATTGTATTCACAAACTTTGTCAGAATAATAATTAATTAATTATAACATAGGTCTTCTAAGATTCATTTTCTATGAATACAAAAATTCTATGAATATCAATTAATAATGCCGAAGACTTGTTAGACAACAAAATAAGTGATAAGAAAAATTTATTCAATAACTTCATTTTCTTAAAAATTGTTATAAATAATATATATATATAACATATATAGTACATATAGATATATCTTTCTCTCTCGGAGGATTTTCACAAAATTATTCGTGATCAAAGTTAGGTTATTTGAAATACTTTTATTTGAAAAACAACATTTGTAGAATAATTGTATTTGTATTTCAAATACTAAGATTGAAAATCAACTTTATTATTTAAATTATAAAATACAAAAGCGTTCAATCTTTCGATTTTATATACAAAATACGTAATATTTTCATTTGTGCTCCGTTGAAATAAAAAATACAAAATATAAAAATACACTCGACTAAAAATAATATATTTTAAATAAAAGTATTTCAAATACGTGCTCAGCTGTGCTCGTGACTAGATTATGTTATAGGGTTTCTAACTAAGTCGAAATCAATGCGAGAATATCGAGCATTACCACTATTGTGTGCACACCCGGTAAATCATCTTCAGAAGTATTATTGAAGTCGGTAGAATTAAAGAACTTGACTTTGGACCTGCAGGATAACAACAAATATAATAAAATACACGTCTAAATGTCGGATGAATATATCAGACTAGTGTCGAAGGTTTGTCAATTTTTCTATCAAGCTTCTGTACATACTTCTATTTTTTATCGGATAAAACCAAAAAATTAAATTATTACTAGTAACGAATAACTCTCAAAGTTTAAAAACGTTTCAAAATGTACAAGGCAAATGAGAGTTATTAGGAGCAATATTAGAAATAATAATAATATTCGGATAACGTATAATTAAATTAATACAGTGTTAATTTTATTATAGTTATCTAAATATATATTATTATTATTTCTAATATTGCGCCTAATTAACTACGCGCCATTGTCGTTTACTTACGTACTTTGAATCATCAAAGAATCAAAGTTTTTTAAAAATTAAAACTAAGATCTTCCTTCCAGATGAAGCAGGCTAAAACTTTGTTTGCAACTTTATTCGATGAATATGACGAACCTTTTGCATCAACTTAGCATAAGTGCATCAACTTTCCATAAAGCAAAGCAACATTGCAAACATTACACCAATGTTGCTTTTGTATGTATTAAACAATGTATATATAAGATAACATGTCAAAGATAAAGTGTGAAAGAAACGATGTGTTTCCGAGAATTTTCTCGCGACAATTACATGTGTCCAACGTTTAGCTTATAATGGGAATTGAAAGCGCAACAGAAACCCTCTTTGGACTTGATGGTCTTGAAGATCTTGCTGCAATCGTGAATCTTGCCAATCCAAGCGCATCTCAATAGCAACGCGCTGCAAGGCTGCATCAACTATGAAAGATATTATTAACTCAAATCTTGTTTCATCATCTGAACGGAATCTATGATTAATCTGTATCTCCTTGGAATTACAAATTGATCATTAGAATAGTATTTTATAATTTTTCACCTGCTCCATGAGCGCTTCGACCGTTATGTCGAGTTTATCGAGGACCTGTCTCGCGGTCGTATTGTCTATAGATATTACGTTGGGTCGTATTAATTTCATTAGGGATGAAAAAAATTTATCGCTGTCATTCGTGGTGAACCCATCCATGTATCTGTTGAATCGTGTAAAATTGGGACATAATATCAGACACGGAGATTCAAAATTAATTAAACTAATTTTCATATACATAAATTGTCTATTAGATTGCATGTTAGATAAGTACGAAAAATTTATCATATCAAATAGTTTTTATTGAAGAAAATTGAAAGAGAAATTAGCAAAACTGAAACAAAATTGCCGAATTTGGAATAAATTTTTTTAAACCAAACAGAAATTTTTTAACTGCATTTTTTCTTCAAGAATTTTAATTTTTTTTAAATTGTATACATATGTCAAACATTTGCGATATACTATCATCAAAAAACTTTATTTTTCTAATTTTATTTATTAATACAAGGATTCATGACAAACGACGAATCCTTCGCACCCCAAATGAATATATTAAAATAGATATCTTATTAATCTTACAAATTCTTGGCAATAAGGTCGGCGTGTGGGCGGTAGACCTTATTATTATTACATATAGTAACGGCTGGAAAAGACACGTTCCATATCGGATTTGACGTGTAAATAGTCGTAACTATGGGATTGTTCGAGTAATTGGCCCACAAGCGTAACATCAATATAATACCGAACACGATGGCCAACATACAAATCTGTCGAATATGAGAGTAAATTACGTTTCCTGGGCAATATTATTGAGTCTACTTTTGAGCTTTTGAAATTATTATAAGGTTCTCACCAGAAACCAAAGCATACTCTCGATTATCGACAATCCGTCCATACTTATGTAACGAAAACCGTGCAGATTAGTATTGTCACAATAAACATTAAACCAGTCCAGATGTTTTTTCACGTATGCCTGACATTTGCGATATCCTATCACGACATGTAAGATATTAATTTGTTTCCGAAGATATATAAATAATTACTAAATCCGTACTGAATATTAATAAGATATTAATAAGCACCAATATGTATTAATAAATTAAAATAATATTAGTGTTACCATGCTTTATATTGTCGAATTTGGATTTCTTATTCCAATTAGACTTCATGTTTTTTGAAGCTATCGCGTTAATGCTTATATAACTGCCACTTGCCAAGAGAACTACGAATGACTAGACGTATTGCCGAACGCGTACTGTAATTTCTTTGGCCAGCGGCTACCCTTCATTTCCGACTCGGTCGCTGTATATTCATTAGTCATTTAATTTTCTATCAATATCCCTAAGTAAATTCGATGAAATGACATTAAGGTCCCATGTTCACCTAAACGTCCAATCTATTTTGATTATCTGCTTGCGAAGATCACGAATTTTAGGTCAAATATTCTATCATGAAACTCAATAATTTAAGATTTATTACATTCGACTAGTTTTCTGATAAGTAATTGAAAAAAAAAATTACTTTTAAAATACAACAAATTCATCGTACAATCAAAATCTAGGTATCCCTACAAGTCTAAATTTTATGTACTATCGTTTTTAATTATTCGGCTAATTTTTTTGCTAAGTAATTGAAACATCACTCTTTTTAAAAACGTGATATATTTCACACCTTTAGATCTAGACATATTTATACAAGTCCAAGAAAGTATTTTATATTTATCGCAATTTGACAGGTTATTTTTATTTACAAAGAACTTAAATAGTTTTTCAGACTCTTTTATTTAGAAAAATTATTATTATTAATATTCACTATGCCGGTATTAAATCATAATAATAGGTAATGTCAAAAGCAACACAACAGGAATTTAACCGATTTCATTTGATAAAAATAACAGTGTTTCTCTTTATGTTAACTTTTATTTGATAAATAAAAGTAATAATTAGATTCTATTTATCTATAGATCTTCAGTGAAAATCCAATAAATATAAATAATCACGTAAAGTAAACCGCAAGAGTTTACTATTTCTTATAATAATAAATAATAGTACATAGTTATTCTACGTAATAATTAATAATCGTAAACATTATACATTGAAAAGAGGTAATAGCTAACAAATGTATTTTGTTTAATGTATTAATACAATATTTAGTAAATGTTATTAAATATAAATAAGTAACTGTTTGGTATAACACATGATAATTAGAAAAGTAAAGTAATATTAAAAAAATAAATTAGCATTTAGTTAATTTTAGCTACATAATCAGACATTTGATTGAAATTACTTCGTCAAAGGTTTAGTAATTATCATCTAAATTTAATTTATTATTATCGAACTTTTTTTCAGTGTATACACCGCATATTTTCTATTTTTTAAATTCTGTACACAATGGAAGAAATATTACAAAATAAAGAAATAAAAAATTAGAACTATAAATTAAACATAATGTACATAATAGATATATATAAATAAAATATGACATATAATATGTCTTGTATTTATTTGTATGTTATCATATAATATATCTTATATTTTATTTGTATCTGTAGGGCGTTGCATTTAATTTTTATTTCTAATCATTTATTTCTCTGTATTCATACTTGTTCCTAATATTTCTTCCATTATATGCTTCAATCACAAAAAAATGTTTCAACAACTTGTAAAAAATCATTTCGATTAAAGTAAACTGACTTAAAATTTGACATGTTTCATGTGATTCATGTTGTCGAGACTTGTTATTTTACGTTGATGCACGATTGGTTGATACCACGTGACGAAAACACGCTTGTCAACCGATTCCTGATGGTTTCGCGGCTTTCGTAATTGAACTTTCTCTTTAGCGGGAATCGATAGAAACACTTCTGACGCCGGCGGCAATTTCGTACGTGTTTGTTCCTGCCATTTGCGAGTCTGTCTTCTAAAGAGCTGCCTGGCCAAGAGATAAGCAAATTCGATAACGCTCAACACGGAACCACCGAGACAGAGACCGAAGATACCACCGAAGGATGCTGTAATAATTCGTGCGATTTCATTACATTCTACTGAGTAAAATTAATTCAAGCAAGATCAAAGACAAACGAATTCTCTATCACTAGCTATTCAAGATATTGGAATCTAACTCACCGATGAGTGAATCCCAGTTGATAGTACTTTCCTTGCGATATTCAACATATGAGGCGTCGCCGAAAAATATGTATACGAAAGACGTAATATTTTTATCGAAATCGTCCCTAAAAATATAAAAAGTATGAAAAGCAAGTTTAAGAAAAAAGTATAAGAATATAATCTTTTCACACCTCAGTAAAATGCTATTATTATTAAAAATTTGTGAAAATAATATGAATAATTGCATATCTCGAAGAAAAAGCCAACGTTCTTTTCGTTAAAGGCAATGATGTGGACTCACATTAGATCAGAATCATATCCCACGTCCTGCATTTTAATATTTTCTGGATTGATAGTGTAGAACACATCTGAGCACTCAGGCAGACAATTTTTGTTGCAATGATCCCCATAATTTAGTTTCGATTCTGAATTTTGAAAAATAACATTATATACCTACAATTTTGTATAATCAGATATACGAAATATCTAATATTATATATACAAGGTGTTAGTTAAGTATGTTGCTATACTCAACAGAGCGATTCTTTGGTTTATTTCAAGTAAAAAAGTCTATATAAACATGTGTCCTAAATGGCTTAGTTTCCGAAATATAGGTGAATGTTCGCAAATGTTTGACGAAACGGTAAATTGCGTTAGAGATATCTTTCTGTATAAATATGCCTTGCTTCACGTGAGTTATCATTCGCACAACCGTAAACAAAGTCAAAGTAAAAGTCACAAAATCAAAAATAGACTCCTCCTAGATTAGAATCTCCTCCAGACTTAAATCCTTTGGATTATTTCCTTTGGGGGCATCTGAAATCATTGGTTTATACCACCCCCAATTGAGAATGAGAATGATTTGAGGAATCGAATAGTTGCTTCATGCGAAGTAATACGTAACACTCTGGTCTTTGAGCGTGTACGTCAATCTTTAAGAAGAAGGCTCGATGGATGTATCATGGGGCAAAGTGGACATTTTCAACAATTCATCTAATTGTTTTATTTCATCAGAAGAACTGAAGCCTGTTTTTGTTTTTCCATTTTTGACTAGTTTTTGACTAGAGTTCAAGCTGTATCTCTTTCAAATAAACAAATTGTTACTACACGTTTAAATTTTTTTACTTCGGAAATTAAACCGTTTAGAAACAGATGGACTTTTTTACTTGAAATAAACCAAAGAATCACTCTGTTGAGTATGGCAACATACTTAATTAATCCTGTATAATTAATATGTGCATTTTCTTACTTCGGATGCTTAAAAGGCAATTTGTGTCAGGCAAGTAACATGTCCTTATCCCCTTATCTGCCATTGAAGATCGTAACATAATGTAATTATCATGTTAATTGTATTCTTCTTGTATTATTATGTCGCGTATTAACCTTTCATCTGCGTTCAAGATTCTTTTTCAAGATTCTTTTTATTTAATCTAAATTTTATTCTCTATTATAGACTTTCAAAAAAATGTAGAAAAAAATTCAGAGTTACTTTTCAATATATCTGTTACAGATGCCACTGCTAATAAAATATTTTAGAAAGGAGAGAGAGAGAGAGAGAGAGAGAAAGCGAGAAATAGCGAGAGAGAGGAACCAAATTTCACCCTAAAGTGGTATTTCACTTGTATCAAAATCCAGATTGCAGATGAAAGTTTATTTATATATTATCGATTATCGTATTAATGCATTTCCAAAATATCTCCTTCTACCAGGTATGGAATTGTACAATAAATATTGATAAAGTCGAAATTGAAGAATACAGCACTTATAAGTTGCCCTAAGAATTAAATCCATTCTATTAAATAATTTTATGTATTTTTTTGTGTACACTCACGTGTCTCCGGATAGTAAAATGGCAGGCAGCCGCACATATGATATATGTGCTTGGCTATGCACTCTGATACGCACGATTGATAGCTGTAGCGAATCTTGCCTGGTACCTGCGGGTATATTCATTACAATTAACGTGAAATATGGAAGACGAGAGTTTACAGAAGAGTTAACGCGCTAAATAACGCTTGATCTAAGCCGAAAAGTATACATAATTTTACCTCGTTGTGGAAATAACATATACGTTTCTTCTGAGATATGGCCTTCAAACTTTCCATACCTCTGATAGACGTCCCGGTAATGGATATCCCCAGGACGTGACCAATCGGCACGGCTACCATGTGTGCATCAATGTCGGGAAAATCAATTGCATCGTGTATTATAATGGAAGCTCCTACGTAAGGACGCGAAGTAGCTTTATACATTTCAGGCTCGATGTTTAAGGCCACCGCGAGTCCCACATCCTGGCCGTTTCCGGGCGCCTTCTGCAAGAGAAGAACTTATCGTGTGCAATCACAAGTAGTCGAAATTAGAAATCCTATAACAGAGTCTGATCAGGAGCGAGTTTATCCATTGCCGAAAATTTAAAGGGCCATGCAGAAAATAAGACATATAGTAGATATTTAACGGGAAAGTACCGCACAGATATTTAATGAGAAAGACAATGTAAAAAATTATAATTTCTTATTCATCTCTTATTTTCTTGTGCGATACAGAATTCCTGGAGGAACGATCTTTAAAAAGTTATAAAAGGAGCATTATGATCAGGGCTGGCATGTATTTGAAATATTTTTATTTAAAAAACAATATCGGTGAGACAATTATATTTTGTATTTTGTATTTCAGCGGAGCACATGCAAATATTTTGTATTTTGTATTTTCAATACTAAGATTATGACAATCAATCTTATTACAAAATACAAAAAATTTTTAATCTTTCCATTTTAAATAGAAAATACGTATTTTCATTGTGCTCTGCTGAAATACAAAATACAAAATGCACTTGTATCGCAAATACTGTGTTTTAAATAAAACTATTTTAAATATACATGCTCAGCCCTGCTCCTAGCTGCTCCTAGATTCTGATATAGAATCTCTAGTCGAAACGTGAGGATAGAGCATTACCAAAATTGTGTGCACACCCGGCAAATCATCAGAAGTGTTGTTGAAATCGTTGGTATTAAAATCATTGGATCTACGGAATAATGATGAAAGTGTAAAATACATATTTATATGTCGGATGACATTTATACATATATCGGACTATTGCTGAAAGTTTATTAATTTTTCTACTAAGTTGTTGTGCTTCTATTTTTGTATCAAATAAAATCAAAGAATCAAATTATTGCAATTAATTAAAATACAAAAATTATTCAAAATATACAGGGCAAATATGGGTTAATTAGGCGCAATATAGAAATAAAAATAATATTTATATAATATAAGTATAATAAAATTAATACAGTGTTAATTTTAGAGAGGGCTACTTTTTTCTATAAATTGATTGCCTATATTTATTATTGCCTATAGATCAATTAATTATATGTATTAATACTGTAGCCTACAACTTGACTGCCTGCAAGCACTTTTGCGCACAAATATATAAAAATTAAGATTACATTATATAAGAAAGTAATTTTTGTTTTTAAAGCGAAGAATTTATATTTTAAAACAGAGAAATTTGTGTTAACAGAGAAATTTGTGCTTTTTAAAGCAGAGAATAGTGCTTGTAGACAATCGATCTGTAAGCAATAATATATAAGCAAATGTAACTTCATTTCTGAAATTATTATTTTTGTATACAAAAGCGTATATTTAATCGAGTTATAAGCAATACTATGTAGTATAATAATTGATCTAAAGACAAATGAGATGTAAGCAAAAGAGGTCCATCCTTTATTTTATTATAATTATCTAAATATACATTAATATTATTTCTAATTGCACTTAACTGAACTTAACTTTCATTTGCCTTGTACACTTTGAATCATCAAACAACCAAAGGTTTTTAAAAATTAAAGCAGAGAACTTTACTAGCTTCTAGATGAAACAGAGACGATGGTAATTATGTTGAAATTTCATCTGCAACTTTATCCGACAAATACGAACTTTTGCACCAATTTGACATCCCATACAGCAGGCCTATCTAATTTGAGCTCCGGAGCCAAAACACAAAGCTATCGACGCAAAAAAATTTATGTAGGTAAGATTTCGGGGACTGTAAAGTGTTGATATGCATCCAATTGTAAGTGACGCTTATCAATACCTTATAGTTCCTAAACTCACATTGGTTTTTTTTACGTCAATAGCGTTTTGATTCCGGAACTCAAATTGGATAGGCCTGTCATACAGCAAAGTAATATTCCAGCAATATTGCAAATGTTGTAGCAATGATGTTTTGTATGTACACAATATATAGAATAATGTAGCGTCAAAGAAGCGACATGTATTTCCAAGAATTTTCTCGCGACAATTACATGTATCCAACGTTAGGATTGTAGTGATAATTGAAAGCGCAACAGAAACCCTCCTTGGATTTGATAGTCTTGAAGATCTTGCTGCAATCATAAACCTTGCCGAGCCAAACGCATCTTAACAGTAATGCGCTGCAAGGCTGCATCAACTGCGAGAGATATCGTTAATTATTAACTCGAATCTTTTTTCGCTATTTGAACGGATCTTATGATTAATCTGTATCTTCTTAGAAATACAAATTAATCATTAAAACAATTTTTTTTCACCTGCTCCATGAGCGTTTCGACCGTCATGTCGAGTCTATCGAGAAATTGCCTCGCAGTCACATTGTCTATCGAAATTTTGTCGGGTCGTATCAATTTCACTAGGGATGAAAAAAATTTATCGCTGTCGTTCGTGGTGAACCCATCCATGTATCTGTTAAATCGCGCAAAATTGGGACATAACATCGGATATGGAAATTTAACTCCGTTGATCCAAAATTAATTAAACTAATTTTCGCACATAAATTGTCACATTAGATAAAAATAGAAAATTTATCATATCAAATAGTTTTTATTTGATGTAGTTTTTATGAAGAAAATTGAAGGAAAGATTAGTAAAACCGAAACAAAACTATCGAGTTTAGAATAAATTTTTTTTTTCAGATAGACAGAAAATTTTTAATTTAATTTAATTTTTTTTTAAGGACTTTGATTTTCTAATTTATCTTTTATTTATTAATATAAGGATTCGGAAGGAAAATGATGAACCCTTCACACCTGAATGTATTACAATATATATCTTATTAATATCTTACAAATTCTTAGCCATAAGATCGGCATGTGGACGATAGACCTTATTGTTATTACATATGGTGACGGCTGGAAAAGACACGTCCCATATCGGATTTGACGTGTAAATAGTCGTAACTATGGGATTGTTCGAGTAATTGGCCCACAAGCGTAACATCAATATAACGCAGAACACGATGGACAATATACAAACCTGTCGAATATAAGAGTAAATTACCTTTCCTGAACAATATTACTGAGCTTACTCTTGCACTCTTGAGATGATTATAGAGTTCTCACCATGAACCAGAGAACACTCTCGATTATCGACGATCCATCCATGCTTATATAACGAAAACCATGCAGACTCGTATTCTTACAATAGATATTAAACCAGCCTAAGTATTTTTCTACCCGCACGTGTGCCAGACATTTGCGATATCCTATTATGAGATGAATATTGATTTGTTTGGCGAAGTAATAATTACTAACTCGGTATTGAAATATTAATAAGCATCAATACAGAGTGTCTGAAATTTAAATGTCAAAACTTCGAGAATGTAGAGAGGATCGAGCTAAAAAATAAGTCCTGTAAAGATGTGCTCATTTTTGCTTTGTTTTGGAGAAAATAGCAAAAAAGACAAAACGTAGTTACACTGCCTTTCGTTCTTGCACTGCCTCTAAAATATTAGCATCACTAAAATCATACACGAAAACAATAATAATAATAATTCCGTTTTCAGGTAAAAATTTTTTTTATTTGTTTAGTGGTCTAGTGGGACCATTTTTTTTTATCCGATAGATTAAATGTAGCCAGATATATAAATTTTTTGGAAATTGACTTCTTTGATTATTTAGAAGACATCCATCTGCAGCAACGGATTGAAATGTAGTTTCAACTCGATGGATGTCCAGCTCATTATGGCAGAATTACTCAAACTAGACAGACTTAACTAGACAGACATTTTCCACAACGAATTGGACGTGAAGAAGTAGTATCTTGGCCATCTCGACCACCTGATCTGATACTCTGATCTGGACTTCTTTGTGTGAGGGAGTCCTGAAGCAGGAACTTTATTCGTCGTCAATCAACGCAAGAAAACAATTGAGAAATCGAATCGAGGCTGCAGTGCACTAAATATCGCCAGATCAGTGTTTAGTTGCAACAACGAGCTGTCCTAGATGCAACGCTTGCGTTGCTGCAAGAGGCCAACATTTTGAACAATATCTACATTAAGCAAGTGAATAAATACAACAGTAAGTAATGAGAAAGTATAAAAATGAAATAAAACAAAGAAATGAAAACAAAAATGAAAATTACTTTTTTTTCTATTTTTGCGATTTTCTTCAAAACAAAGCAAAAGCATATCTCTACAGGACTTTTTTCTTAGTTTATCGATCCCCTACACGTTCCCAAAATATTGACATTTAAATTCCAGACTGTATATATTAATAAATTAAAATAATGTTAGTATCTCACCACGCTTTACACTGTCAATTCTGGATTTCCTTTTCCAATGTGGCGTCATGTTTTTTGGAGCTAAGTTAATGCTTATAGAAAACAAACTGTTTGTCAAGGGAACTACTGAATGACTGCATATATTGCTGGACTCGTACTGCAATTTCTTTAGCCAGCGGCTACTTTTCATTTCCAACTCGCTGCATATTTAATTTTCTATCATTATCTCTAAGTAAATTTAATGAAATGATATTAAAGTCCCAGTAATATATTCACCTGAACGTCCACTCTATTTTGATTATGTGCTCGCGAAGGTCGCGAATTTTACATGGAATATTCCAATTCATAAAACTATAATTTAAGATATCTATTACATTGGACCAGTTTTCTGATGAGTAAGTGAAAAGAATCGCTTTTAAAATGTAACAAATTCATCGTACATTCAGATCAAAATATTGATATATATATACATATATATATATATATATATATATATAAGGCTAAAATTGTATGCACTATCGTAATTCTAATTACTCGGCTAATTTCTTTACTAAATAAATGAAACGTACGGCTATCACTCTTTTTAAAAGAGCGACATATTTCATACATTTATCTAGATATATCTATAAAAGTTTGAGACGGAAAGTATTTTACATCTTTATTGCAATTTAACAAGAGTTACTTTTGTTTACAAAGAACTTTTATAATTTTTCTAATCTTTTATTTATAGGAATTATTATTAATATTCGTCATACTGATATTGAATCACAATGGGTAATGTTAAAAACAACAATAGGTCTTAATTTAACCGATTTGACGGTTGACTTGATAAAAATAACAGCGTTTCTCTTTGTACTAACTTTTATTTGACAAATAAAAAGTATCCGTTACAAATAATTGTAAACTGTTTATCTTATACAGTACACGTAATCGTGATACGTACGAGTGTATAGCGCTCTTTCTCTCTCTCTCTCTCCCTCTCTCTCTCTCTCTCTCTCCCATGTTTGTGATTATACATGTTATCTCTTTCAACCTTCTCGCGATACCAAAGCCCAGTTGCAACAAACCGGTTTATATATCTGGCGTCGATATTTTCCCCATGCACACACGCACTCGGACACACACACGCGTCTATACATACATCCTCACGTACTGTCATTCATTCACGCGTGCTTATGTGC
Organism: Acromyrmex echinatior; assembly: GCF_000204515.1. Next base: position 616,790 of record NW_011626992.1, on the reverse strand, counting down.
CTCGTCGTAGTGAAATGGGTTACAATTAACAAGTGTATGTATTTACGTGTGTGTTTATGTGTTAGACGAAAAATGCATAACACGCGGACGAAGCTATGCGCGGTTATAGTTTTGATTCATTTCACGTAGTTTATTTTATTTGCGGTCTCATTCGCACTCCTGTTTTAAACAAGGGAAACCACGATTCCCTCTGCTTCTGAGGATCCCCTCGGGCCGTGATAATTCCGTGGCACTATTCACAGATCGACAATTATGATTATTATTTTCCTTGACATTGAAATAATATTATTATTTAATAATGTTACTTGATAATATTATCTAATCTCTAACTCCAAGGAAATAATCGAAAAAAAATAAATGTACAAAACACATATCTAATGTAACAACACGCAAAGAATATTTTCTCTCGATGCTACGCACTCGAATTTGAACAATGATGTAGAAACACAATGATACCGAAAAGTAACTAACAAAAGGGAGAAAAACAACAGAATTAGGAAATCTCGTCACGTGCAATCGCGCTCGTCCCTCTGTGAACAGTCGACCGGAATTTTGTTGTGAAAATAATGGGAGATCTCTAAATCTGTAAAGTCCATCACATATGCGAATTTACACATGGATCGTGATTTCACTTGGCATTTCATGTCAAGCGTGTCATTGCTCAAGCTCTTTGTATACCTATGCAAATCCACGCGCGATGATCCCGAAAGTGTAACAGACTGTGAATGCGTCACCTACTGCCTACTGGTCGATACAACTCTGCATTAATGGACATTGTCCACGGTCAAGATGCTTAAAAATGCCCTTTATAGGCACCCTGATAAGGGTGACGTTTACTGACCAGACTAAAATGTACTTTCAGGGGCTGGAGGAGAGAGAGAGAGGAAAGGGTATTACGAGTTAATTCGGGGCTGACCATCGGTACGCGAGAAAATTGGAAACGGCGATTAGAATGTTATTATTATTATGCTGATCATATTTGATCCTTTTTATCGTCTTATCCGTCAAAAAGGTTGTACTAGCTTAATATAGCCCGGCATACATTATAACAATTCAATCCTCTAATGAATGCGGGTTCAAGGGTGACATCACTTAATCATGTTGGGACACACTCGCTCGAGTATTAAAATCGACTATTCAGGGCGAAGCTTTCGTAATTACGATCGCACAAATGGCTAAATAATGCTTTTTTTTTTTAGTACAATCGTTTTTAATTGCACTTGGAAAATTACCAATACGGCCGCTATTTGCCAAAAGGTACTCCCGTTCAAGTAGTCACGTTTCAAAGTAGTGCTATATAGTAGAGGTATTTATTTACAGAGATCATGTATGCCGAATCCGGCTGTTATCTTCGCGATCGCATATCAGGATCTTCGTATCAGGATTTTAGCGTAAAAATTTTGCACATCGAGGATAATTGTAACGAACTATCTATTGAAATGTACATATAGCAGTGGCAATAGCGTTATAGCATTTCGGACCAATCTTAATTCATTTGAATTCGTGTCTTGCAAGTCTCTTGCAAATTTCTCTTCTGTACAATATAATACAAAAAGAAACAAACTGGCAAATGGAAAAAAAGAACTGAAAAATATGCTCCACTTACGCTCGTTAAAAAACATATAGGGCCAAAATATGATATTACTATCATGACGGACTTTGTAGTAGATGTGTGTTCAGTGTTTTATCCATATCATTTTCTAAATCAAATCATTCGGTAACCGTTCACTCTTCGCCGATGGTGCCCCCTTAATCTTATATCTCTTCATTAAGCCTAAATATTTCTACCCATTGTAACACTAAGAACGTTTACGCGTTCACTGAAGGGGATAAAGGTATGATTAATACAGATTTAGGGAGATAATATGAACGCAAAAATACTCTTATCAATAATCATAAAGTAATAATTAATATTAACTACAATAATAATGCAACAGCAGAAACGCATACCTGTCGGTGTATGCAGCAATTAAGGAAGGGAAAGGAACGTTAGTGGATCTTATGTACAGTTTCTTTTTGCGAATACACTTGTCAGTTTTTTTCCTGCGTTTGCCTAGTAAAATCTATTTTTTTCTCTCTCTCTCGCTCGATCTCTCCGTTCCTTCGACACTGTTGCCCTCGCATTCACTCTATGCGCATTTATTCTTACTTCCATAGGATTAGAATTTGTAAAGAATTTATCAAAAAAGCTGGAAAGAAACGTAATGGGAAAAGTGTGCGTTGTCAGATCTCGATGTTCAGGAGAGTCGCGACTAACGGTTTCAAATTGGCTGTTTCGCGCCAGCGTCTCGATTGTTCGTTGGCACAATCTATATAATTTGAAATTAAAATACGTTCTTTTCTGTCGGGTGAAAGAGACAAGATTTAATGATAATAATAATAATAACGAAAAAAGAGAAAAAGAAGATACACGATGATTCCCAGTAAAATAGTGCGCGATTTATGATAGAAAAAAAAAATATCATTCTTTGGATTTCCTTTAAAGGATAAATACGTTTTTTCGGGAATGCTAACATCGGGGAACATGATGCGGTTGCTCGCCAGTTTGAAACCCCCCGCTGTCACATCGACAGTACGTGTGGCTTGGCCGACACGATACAAATAAGAGAATTCTATACTAAAGAAAGGCCGACATCGAAAACGTTAACGTACTCGATTCGTAAATCGATTTACTCTGCAGGCTGCATTGGGCGACTATCATCCTTAAAAAGGATTGCCATGTTAAGGTCACGTTAGCATCGACCACAAGCGTTTATCTTCCTGGGAGAGGGTGATTCGCGTGTGGCATGTGTCATCTGTGTGTGTGTGTGTGTGTGTATGTGTGTATTTGTGTTATGTGTGGTAAATTCTACAGATTATTCTCCTGTGCGCAGCATTCTGCCGGAAGTATCCCAGTTTCTTGCACGCGTTTCTGCAGGTGCATGTCAAATGTACTTGTTTCAGGTTCCACTTTCAGCGTTTGTATTTGTTTGCCCAAGAAATATTTCTAAAAAAAAGTTACAAAAGCGCATCTTTGGCTCCCCTCTTCCCCGAATGCATCCCTCACCACGTCTTAGTAATGATCTGCATTCTCGTGCACGCTGAAACAGAAAAAATTAACGGAATTTTTAGTCAAAGACCACATAATGATTAAAATTGAAGAAAATAAATGATGTAATTAAAACGAGATAATGACAAATTTTCTTATATTAAGTTAAAATTTTTCTCTTTTCATTATGAAGTTTTTTAAAAATGATTTACGAGGTACAAAGCGCAGAATGACAAAAATGTAAGCATTTTATGTTGCGTAAATAAGATTTAAATCGTCGATATAAAAAGCCTTAATTTATATATGATATCTGAGCGACGCAATAAACGTACTCGGAATAAATCGCAATGACAACAGCGCACGAAGCCTTAATTGTATTAGTATGCATCACAAATGGAGTTCGCATTACATGAGTTATCAAAGATCCAAGATAACTTGGATATGAATAAATACTATAGCTTTTATTTAGCTGCAATTATTTGATGATTATAGACACATTATTGAAGAAAATGTTACTGTTTAATCGTGCGAAATTACGGCGCGTCGATGAGCAAACGGAGCGCAGCGGGAATGGTGTTAGTTCCGAAAGCAGGTCTCAGGCAGAGGCGAAGTTCTTGAACACCTTTGTAGGATGATTAGTGATTCCTTGTTACATCGAAAGTAGAACAACAAAATCACTAGTCTTCCATACAACGGTGCTCCATTTTCCCTCACGCTGGGCTAGAGATTTCTCCAGCGCGTCGTTCTCCTTCCATCCGTCTCTCTCCGTTCCTACTCCTTCACCTTTGCGAATGTTATAGTCATCTCGATCGTTTGGTTAGTCGGATTGTGTTAATTCCTAAAGATGAACTGATGCGATGGCGGCGATATCGGTTATAAAGCGGATGAAGTACGAGAAATTATTATCGCGCGTGACAATGACGAAGAAATATACTCCAATATATATTAAATAGCAGTGTATAAAATCGAAGAGTTTAAATATATCATTCACAAAATGTTAACACACTATCGACTTTATCTTACACTCACAAGCGTATTTATGAAGTTACTTATACATTTTCAAGATAGCACATATTATTTATATAGAGTATAATCCTTTCTTCGATTTTATTTTAACAATTATCTTTTTATATCATCAAGATGTTTATCGCGAAGCTTCGCAAAATTATAACAAAGTGGCGATGCATGAAATGATAACAATATATATTTTACAATGTCATACAAGCATTATATCGCAATTTTTATCATGTAATTACAAAAATTGTACATGCTTAAACATCAAGATATAGCATATATATGTGTATGTGTGTATATATATATATATATATATATATATATATACACACATACACACTTCCATCTTTGTTAAATAGCGCATTTAACAATAAACATGTTCGATTTTAAGTTTTATTAATATAATATAAAGGCAATATTTACAATGTTAACATGAAATAAGAAGCAGATTTTTACATTTAATGTAAGTATATGATATATGTCAATATAACAATTACCTCTGCTGCAGCAGGTACTGGGCCATTTGTATCTGACTGGGAATCCCAGTGATGGTAATGATGCGGTCGTTACTACCAGGCAGTGGCTCGTCTATAGTTATTCCAGCACCACTGTCGGATCTGATTTTTCTGATCCTCGCACCACCTTTACCAATTATGGCTCCGGCCAACTGCAAGACAAGATAAGATTCTATATATAATCAGATATATTTTCAATAGATATAGACTAAAATCAAAGATATCTCAATCAAACAAAATAATCATTATTAAACATGGCAGACATTTATCTATAAATTATTCTCAATCTTTAGCTATTTAATAGAAGCGCAATGACTTTTCGATGTATTTCTGTGTGCATTTTTTAAATAGTTTACAGATATACGCGAGACCTACAATTTGATATGGTTGACAAGATAATCTCGATAATTCATTATTACTTTCCGATGTAGCTTCCGAGAAGCAACGATCGAATAAAATCCAATGTTCCTAATCGGATTTTAATTCGAATCTTCGGTATAAAAAGCAAATATACAATTTTTTGCTACGATTACCAAAATAAATTAATGCAACGAATATTTACGTTTTTCTAGAAAATAAAACAAACACAAAGTAAGACTTACGTCTTTAGGAATGGTGACTTGTGTACTGGTCTTGTTTCCACTCATGTTGCCCTGGTTGCCTTGGTTGTTTCCACCCATAGGGCCACCCATTCCCGTGTTACCACTGCCACCCAAACCATTGGGCGCTCCTCCTTGCATCCCCCATCCATCACCTGTGACAAAAGAAACATTAACGGTTCGTTTCACGGATATACGCAAATCCCCGAACATTTCAGCGATGTGCAACGATTTAATGGAATGCTCGGATCTTTCTCATCAGTATCCTAATCAACTTTGTCGTAGAATTTTAATATCTTTATTACGATCAAGGATATTCGGGTCTTCTGATTAAAAAATAGATGTTTCTTTGATCATAGTTTAAGTGGATCATCAAGATTCCTTCTTACCGTTGTAATTTCCGCCGCCATAGGGTGGTGGGCCGCCTCGGGTTCCGCTCCCTCCCTATCCGCCACACCCGCCG
>NW_011626992.1:538382-610960 GCF_000204515.1 Acromyrmex echinatior | reverse complement strand
CACCGCCTCCGCCGCCGCCGCCGCCGCCACCACGACCGGGACCGCCAAATCCGCCGATCTTACCCTGACCACCATCGGCGTTTCCATAACCGCCGTAGTCATCGGCATAAAAATCATCGAAGTTGTGTGGATCATAAGGATTGTTCACACCCTTTAGCGGTGACTGGAAAATAAAAACTAAACGTTATATTTCGCTTCCTCAAAGATTGCTTTCCTACGTATTGTATTGGGTCATCTAAAAAGTATCCGCGGTTTTTAGATGATCCAACATATGTATTATAGAGCGAACTTTAATTCATTCAACAATGTTAAATTTATAATGTCAAATTATGCCTAATTTGAGTCATTTTTTATTATTTTTATAGGTCGTCACTATTCTTACACTGCTAAATATCAAAGGAACAAGTAATCCAAACCCTTAAATTAAATGACATTTTGTTGTTTTAACTTCATGTGAATCAAAATGTAAATCAATTCATTTATATAATCCAGTAGTTAGATTTAAAATAAACAATATTAACGTACGCACTTAATAAATAAAATAAATTCATTCCATTCAAATTTAATACATTTTCTCGAAATAAATTGTTTACCTCCATTGTTTTAAAGTTAAGCTAATGATATATTGAGTAGGAGCAGAGGTGACCTAAAATGTATGCAAGAAATGATTAAAAATAACTCAAATTAAGTATAATTTGATATTATGAATTTAACAGAGTACTCAATGTGTCGTTATTTTAACTAAAACAACAGAATTAAATAATTTAATCTAAAAAAATGTATTAAAAATTTGATTCAATTTCAGTTTCTTATTATTTACTGAGTGCATACGTTAATATAAACGTTGTTTACTTTGGAAGTAATTACAGAAATGGGTTAATTAACATTTTAATATATACTCTCTAAATCTAGTAACTGGATAATCAGTGAAATTCAACTAAAAAAGAAAGTTTGAGCATTATACCTAAAATACTGATATTTGCATGTTCATTCATTGAGTTTATTCACTAAAGTAAGATTAATTAGATTAATACAAGTTAGGTAAGGTTAGGGATTTCACATTTAATTCACATTTAATTACCAGTGGCATATTTGGCACTGATAATAGTGATTATTTACTGATTTAGAGAGTAGTACGTTAAAAATAACAAAATGTTATTTAACACAAGAGATTAGATTATCATTGCGTCTTTAATATCTAACAGTGACAAAACTATTGAAAATTGAAACTACTTCTACAAAAACTGTAATAATATTCAAATAATATTATATTCGAATGATATAAGAAACATATGTCTTTTTCAACAAAAAGAATCGACGTTTTGTGCGAGATGCAACGGCTATTAAAAATTTATTTAAAAAAAATCATGATCTCATAGTACACTCACAGTCTTAATGGTAGCGATCAATTCACGTATACATTCGATGCACGTTGTGGGTTTCCCGCAGATGCTGATGAGACGATCTGTACTGCGAGGGCAGGTGTTCGAATAGATCTTGATTCTGGCTCCGGTTTTCTGAAACACAAAAGTATTCGGGTACGTTAGACAAAATTTACAACTCAGAATTCAGGAAACTTTCCGCGTTTACATTGAAAAGAAGACGCAACTACAGTTAACAAGTTAAAGATATAAAAGACGATTCTCTCATTTTTCAAGTTGGAATGTGTGATTCCGCAAATAAAAATGTATCACGTTTCTAAAAATGTCGAGATCTCACATTTCTGTCTTCGACTAATAATCGCTGACATAACGAAGTATAATAAGTAACTCAACCCTCCTGCGTGTGCGTGTTCAACGGCTCTTTTTAATTACTCTGACAATCGGACATGAGTCACGATCAGGGTGTGATACTCCATCTGCTTCCTCGACAGCTCTCACCCACCCCTGATTAACGACTTAACGATGCTGAAATGCTTTCGTACTCGCTTCACTAATCTGCGTCCCGCTCTCTGCCGCGAGGTTTCTAAGTAATACCTCGAGACGACAATGTTCAGATCGCGTGCTGATAGTCGTTTAACAGTCTACCTGTACTTTCCGAGATCTCGATCACGCCACATCGAGACGGCTGAGGGTAAACGGCTGAGTGCAACCATTTGGTGGCACTTAAATTTTTCTTAAGCTAATTTCACCTGTCGTTTGCGTCGTAAAATAACTCGTAAGCTTTCGATGATAACAGATGAGATTTACAGTTGCAGGTAAAATAATATAATTCTGCGCATTGGATTGGAGGTAGGAAGGATGATGAACTGACAGACAGTGATGCATATAGGATGGATGTACGCGCGGAGATAGCTTTGATGCGAGTGATGCAAAAACGAAAAATTGCCGATAACATCGACAGCTGTGTGCTCAAACGCGAAATATCCAAACCAGATAACAATCTAGTATACGCTCACGTATACTACATATACACGCGTGCTGCATCCGGTGGTATTGTGCGGAGAAATCGCGCCGTTTAATTACGTAGATCAAAGCAACCCACTCCCTAAAATCCCGCTAGCCTCGTGCAGATCCATTCAAACGCTTCTGATGCGGACAGTCCAGCGATATTGAGGCTCACTACCTACTACATCTGCTACCTGGATACAGCGTTAATCCCCAAACTGATAGAATCGAGAAAAGTACATGAAGACAGACGAAGAAAGGGATAACGCAAACGTAATTTATATTATACGTATTTTTTTTTTTTTTGAGAGAAAGAGAGAGAATAAAGGAAATAGCGCGCGTACATTGCATTCTGTTCCAGCATAACAAAAAAAAAACAATCAACGTTGTTCGATCACCAGCGAATAACTGGCGAACGGCTATATATTGCTCGCGTAGATATCTATATAATTAGTCAATGGAATTCATAAGCGGAGAATGAGCCGAGAAATAAAAGCTCGGTGTCGCGTTGTATAATCAGCCATCCGAGCGATTTGAATGCCACGATTTGAAAGAAAAATCGATGAGAATTGCCATCGCAGATCGGTATTTACACGACATGCGCCGGGGGGCGGAAAAAGCCAAATTGATTTTAATCGAATTAATTAATTCTGCTGATCACGTCCACGAATCAGCAGGATTAATCTCGACGCGACAGAAACGAGAATGGGCGCGAATTCTTGTGTGCAACAACGGTTTTGGATTGACAAGGATTGTTCTTACGGTCCAGCATTATTTCTGATATTTGAATCATTTTCACCGGAAGTTGGCGAGCGTACCGTTGACATATCAAACTTTCATTCGCGTTAATATTCAAAATGAATTTTCTAAAATAGAAACAAGTGCGTTAGTTATATATATATATATTCTGCACCGTGAAAGTAAAACCAATTGCCATGAGAAATGAGCTCTTGATAATTAATCGAAGAGATGAAATAAAAGACAAAGATGAAAGCCACTCGCTGAAGCGCTTTTTGACTCGCGTTTTTTGCGGAGGACGAAGTGCCTCGAGAGAGAGAGGCGGATTCTCGAAAGAAATTTCCGCTTCTCCGCCTGAACTTACCTCTGACATTCGATATCGGTAAACTTGAAGAGAACAATGTGAATCGATCGTTCTTTGAAGGAACCAATGTGCCATAAATAGCACAGTATAAAGTAGTAGAAGTAGAAGTATGAGATTTCGCCGTGTGTGAGATTTCGCGAGGAAGTGAGATTATTCCAGTCGAAACATCGATATCACAATGCATTATGTATACCGTACGAACTTGTCTCCCACGCACCCTTGATCGTTCACAGCTGTATGGATTTTCAATTTTCCAGAAAGTTTCCGAACTTCCGAAACTTGCCGCGATCGCAGAGATTTCTGTCCTCTCCCTTCGAGTGAACATTTTCTTGAATATTCAAGAGTCGAGGAAGATAATTAATTGTCCCAAGTTTCAAGGTCGTAACTTGACATAATTATGCCAACTTGTGTACGCGTAGCGTAAGAATTTCTTCTCGAAAGAATGTTATACCTGTATGCTAATAACTCTCTCTGAAACTATAACTATAAGTTTTATATTTATATATCATTCGCGACTACGAGAGAGTCGTTATTAAACGTAAAGACATTGGTATTAGAAGATTAAAGTGGCTGTAACGTGCTTATGGTAATTCGGCGCAAACATCCAGAGGACTTCAAAGTCCTTGCACTGGGAGGATAACCATACGAGAGCGATTTCGTGAGAATGAACCGCACTGCGCCACCAAATTCGTGTTTGCTTAATAGTTCTCCGTTGCAACGGCATCCGTAGCACAAGTTTACAAACTTCAACGGTATTACTGGCGGCGTCATGCACTAATCTAAACGTAAATCGTACCATTCAATTCGATGCGACGAAGAAGTTCTTTCACAACTAGGATGATTTTACGTAAAGGCTAAAGAATATTGGTACCGATTGTATAAATGTTAAATAAGTCGAAGACGTTATCGCATGATATTTACTTTTCAATAGAGCATTTTCAATGACAGAATTTCGAATAGCGTATTTTATTTTAGTTATGCTGATGATTTGGTCGGACACGAACTTAGTCGTATAAAACAAGACGTTCTGTATTCCTTTGACTTTTATTTCGTTTCTCGAGTCAATCAGTCAATCGATTATCTTAGTAGCCTGTGTCCAAAGGTGAAGTTAAAAATAACACATTATAATAAAATTCAATTTCTAAAACAGCGAGAAAGACGATCGCGGACGGTTTAAGAAGGTTTTTTACTTTGTCAGGCTGTTTATGTAATTTTTAGGAATTTTTTTTTTTTTTTGAAAAGTGAATAAATATTTTTTAAAATTACTTTTATTCTTTATTTATTATTGTTTTAAGATAGATTTGTTATTTTTTTTATATGAAAAATGTGAATAATTAACAAATCAGTTTGATTTCTGCGCATCGTGTGGACGATTATTCATATATGTAATTATGATTCCGGATGTTTCAATTAAAATTAAAAAACAAAATATTTTAATTAGAACACTTGCGGCTGTTATCGGAAAGAATTATCTTAATAACTTAATTTTTTCTATTTTTTTTCAGAGCTCAAGAAAATAGAAAGTCAAACTTTTTTTTATAAATAAAAGCTATTTATTTACTTAATGAGCGAAATGAATACTAGTTCCGACATTTTTTAATTTCACTTCACTGAGAGATCCACTCAGAAATCCGGAATTGTCGCAAATGTGTACGATGTAGAAGTCAAATAGATCTATTATTCACATCTTTTATTAAAAAATATCAAATCTCTCCAACTTGAAACAATATCAAATAAAAAAAAGGGACAAAAGTAATTAAACAAAAATATCAACTCACTTTTTCAAAAAATATTCCTTAAAAAACTTGCTGAAAAAACGCGACAAAGTATTATAGAACATTCTCTTAATATCTCAAAAGAATTACATTTTCATAAATAAATAATAAAATTTTACAAGCATAAATTTAATATACAATGTTTTCAGATTATTCCGTCTACTGCGTAACTCTTTCTGCAAATCATCGCTAGGTGAACACCTCAAGTACTTAATGCATTTTCATGAGTTCGTAGTTCATGGAGACACGAAAGTCATACGCATTCATAACACACCGTTCGTGAAGAAAGACAGCTCCACTTTGCGGCTTCAATTCGTCTGATTTAGCAATTGTGCAGTGACTTCCAAGTAACACTACGGGAAAAAAATGCGTATTCCTCGTTAAAACATATAATCGCAAATTGCCTCTCAACGTATCTACTACTTTCGAATCAGGTGAGAAGCTACGACATAAACTGTCACATAAATCCCATGACACGTAAATGTCACAAACTCGTCGGGATAAGCGAAACAATGTTCGCATTTTACAAAACGGTTAAAGTACAATAGACTTTCAAAGCCCTCCGGATTACTACGTCAAAAATTCCTTCTATATGCCGATACACATTTCGATCAATAAATTAAAATTTATATTCTACATACCGGGCTGACTGATGAATGTATCGCCAATCGATAATAATTGAAAATTTCACATCGCGTGCGGAAATTTCTCGACGCTGAATTCACATACGCGAATTTAAATAAGTAACAATCTATTAAATATTAATAACGAAATACGCGCTGTAGATTCCATGTCAGTCGAAATACATTTGGACGAAGACATAAGAGACCATAAAATAAATAAGATATCACCGCTCGCGATATTACACACCGTGCGCGCGCACGGCGTTTGTCGGAAATGCTGAGAAAAATAAGGAGAAAGCGCGAAAATTCACCGTACGAGAAACCGTGTCGCAACGTAAAATGCGACAGGTACGAGGAGAGACTAGCTTTCATCGTCGACATCCGCGACGGAAACGAAAGGAAGGCAGTGGTCAGAGCATTTCTCTGAATACACGAGATATCGGGAATACGGGACAAAACGCGACAAAGTACGTCGTTGTCGTCATTGCGATCGTGTTGCTTCGTTTATACCAGCTGTTTTCCCTTTCAAAGTGTTCCTCTGCGTGACCGATCTGCGACCGAGATCGAGTCAAAATAGACCGACACATACGTGCGTCGTCCGAAGGTGACACGAAGACAAATCTTCGGGGGTTTTCCACAAAGCGATCTAATCGCTGTAACGTACAGCGGCAGAGAAACGTAGTCAATAAGATAATCACAAGTCATCGTTCGTACGTGACACCTCGCAGATTTCCTCGTGGTCCTCGCACTTCTCTTCACAGAAAAGTTTACAAAATTGTTTCTTCTTCAGTGTCATCACTATAATGGACGTCTACACTATCGATGAAGTTGCCAGTCACAATAACGCCAAGGATCTATGGATCGTGATAAACGGTGGAGTCTATAATATCACCAAGTTCCACAAGGAACATCCTGGCGGCGAGGAAGTGCTGCTGAAATTAGCGGGGCAAGATGCGACAGAAAGTTTCGAGGCAATCGGCCACAGTAAGGAGGCGATTATTTTTCGTGAGAATTTCAAAATCGGAGAGATAACGGATAGTGTAAGCTCCGATAATAAAACGAAAACGACAAATACAGGTTTGTTCTTTTCCTCGGTCGCTTGAATTGTACTGTGATTTAATACCGTTCGGATTCATTGCTTACAAATTTAACGCGATACGCTATAAACAAAGTCTCGTAAACAGTCGAGCTTACATTCGCAATGTTTACGTCATCGACAAATGTGGGTTTATGTACATAAGTATATCATTTATATACCTTTCATGTAGTTTCTTCAATTTCTAACAGTTATATTTTAGTTATTAGTTATTTCCGCTATTCATAATCGATTCTTTTATTTAAGATCGCCTTGAGTACAATCTTAACTCAGAAGTAGTTAACTAATTTTTGTTTTGTAAATAATCACCTGGGATATTTTTATACTCCAATTAAAATCATTATTATTAACAATTTATTACATATTATTGTTTTCCGATTTATTAATATACTCGAGAACATTATAGATATGGATTTAATCAGAATTTTCTTAAAAAAAAGTAAGTCGAAACCAAATATTAAACAAATAAAATAGAAATTTATTATAACAGTATTTTAAAAAGATAAAGATTTTAATTAATACAGCACTTTTTATTGCGGGTTTTCGATGGAATTCTACATTTTCGTAAAGAATAATTATTAAAAATGAAAGAAAATATATATGTGTCAAATAATATCCATTATACAAGACACTACAACATTTTTCAATTTTCTGCCGTTGAAATGTAAAAATATCCCAAGTGATTATTTTCGAATTAAGATGTCACAACAAACTAATCACCGTTTCATTATAAGACATTATTTGAGACTGTTTTGAAATAAGAACCGACTACAAATGTCGACCTTAGAACATTCTATCATATTTATGTTACGTCAATGAATAATGGCACAATAACTGTTCCTGACACCCTCACATTACAATCATTCTATGCTCTTAGGCCCAGTTCCACCAATGTAAGATTAAATTTGATCTCAGTTTACTTACTGTTTATCTTTATCTAATTCCTAGGATTACAAGAAGATAAACAATAGATTGAACCAAGATTAAAGTTAATCTTACATTGATGGAATCGGATCTTAGTAGAAGAATCGTATATCTTAATTCTGTTGCTTTTAGAAGAATCATCTTTAGAATACATCGTAGTCATAAATCATGTACTTTTCAATGTCACTAAGATCTTCACAAATTATTTTTTTTTTATTTGTAGAAGTAAAAGAACCAGTGGAGGAAGATTGGCAGTATCAAGAATCGGAACAAACGACGTTCTGGTCCTCGACATTCATGTGGTTCTCTTTCATAATTTATGCTATTATAATTTATTATTGGATGAGAAAACTAGGATTTATGAGCGCAATTTTTTAATTTTAACATAACGCTAAAATATGCAAAATATGCAATGTTATGTATAATCCATTCGAAGCTATTAAGTTATTGTTCTTGCACAACTATTTTAATGGATACACATTTACTTGAAAATTTGTTATTTAATGCTTACAAGAGGAATAAGAATATATATATAAATATATACTGAATAGATATGTTTTGGCTTGATTCCTTTTAATTTTGATTTTAATTAATACTATCGCTTTTATTGTTTTGCATTTATCATGTCCATATAATTTTGTACATTGTAATACAACTTGTAATGAAACGCTCATTATAAAGCAAAAAAATATCGAAAAAATATTCGAAAAAATAAATTAATCCGTAGGTCTTACGTAACTTAGTAAGTTTTCTTGTTTTAATATTTTATTTTGGTACGTGTTTTATGCGTGCAATATATTTGAACTTTATTCCAACGTGCGTCGAGGGAAAATATCAGCAAGTTCGTTTAAAATGCTCGTCCAAAATGGATCATCGTTCACGAATGTAACTTGATATGGAAATCGGATACGGAAAAGCTGTCATCAAGCATCAAATAAGCGAAATTATGAAACGGCCGAGCGATAGTCTTCATGTATAACGATAAACGTATTATCTGGTATATATGTATTATATAGCTTTCGCTATTATCACTTCTAAATATTCATTATTATAGAAAATTATATTAAATGAAAAATATCTGATCGTACAAGCGGCGACATACATTATGTACATATATAATATTATAATATAATATAATATATATGAAATTCTAAAATACACAGTGAAATTTCTATGCCAAAAGAAGCAATTTTTTGTGATAAAATTGTCCTGAGCGGTAATTTTGAGTTGTTATAATAATTGATTTTTAGTTGTTACGATAATTGATAGTTATTATGGAATATATGAAGAAAATGACAGTATGTATAAATGTTCGATGCTGTACAAAAATGCGATCAAGCAGCTCGACTATCAAGCTTATCTTTTTGATGTGGCATCATCATGACTAGACGCTTTTACATATGAATCGGGCATCATGCCTGCATAGTACGTGAGTTTACAAACAAGAACAGTACCTAGTAATTTTGTACAAAAACATTGCTATTATTCTCATTGCGTGCTTTCGGCTTACAAAATTTTCGAAAGATTTCGCGCCGTTAGATTATTCGAGAAAATTCAAAGGCAAAAAATTTAATTATGCGGATATATATCGCGCGTAATATGTTTATTAATTGATTAACTAAGTTAACAAATATTACAAAAAATGAAGATATTTTTATTCGTCATTTTTATCTAATAAGATACTGCCGATAAAATTTGCTCCAATAAATGGAAAATATTTGTCAGAATTCCTTGCAGTTCGAAAACTATATAGTGGATAAAGTGAGACTACTTCTCTTGGAACGAGTGAAAAGTATGTTTATTATGTTTCTAGACATTCTGTATATTGTATGTTATAACTGACAAATTTGAATCAGCAGAATTATCTTATCATCAGTTCAATGATCTTCTCAACCTCACGAAAGCCTCAGAAATACATGAAAATCGCGCGTGTATTATCGCTACTCTAACTAACAAAAATACTCTGAGTGATCAACGATTATCCGTAATTGCAATCTAATATTACAAACTTCTTGTAACGAGACTTCAATTCATAGCAATCGAGGATTTGTAATCAGCCTTTGTGAAAACAGTATATCAGGGGCTTTCCATGTAATGACACAAGTCGACACAAGTGTCGTTCTATCTTTGTTGTTCTCTGAATGTCAAAAAGGATAAACTGATGTTTGTGTCGACTTGTGTCACTAAATGAGAAGCACATATTATTACTTAGACTCACAGGTTTCTATGTAAGTCAGCCAATCGAGTCCGCCACTTAGGCATTGCCCACGATTTAACGCGTCAGCGTGTTTTGCTGTAAAGCAGCGGTTGGCAACGTTGCTGGCCTTCAGATAACACGAGGAGCTTATGCGGTGGGGTCCGGACAACGAGAGGAACGAGAAGGAGGGGAACATAGAACTGTACGAACGACAGACTGCATTCCGTAGTGCTCACGCGAATGCAGTTCCGAGGAGAGGTTCTCGCACGACATCTTATCTCGGCGAAGATTCGCATCTACGACTCATTTGTACCGTTGCCTTGCATTTCTCTCTGGATCTGTCTCCTTCCGTCAAAGAAGTCGACGTTATCCTTCGTAACACACCCTTTGAAGGTGCGAAGAGGAGGTATGTGGTCCAGCGAACGTCAAATCTCCGTCAACTGTAGCTCAGATGAGCTTTTCCATGCAAAGACTCGATGAGAGCTATTTGTTTCGAAAGAAACAATGGGAAAAGGCCATATCGATCCGACGCACTTCTCAAATCCGTATCTCGTTCGTTCGTATGTCGTTTCGACAGCGAAGATATTTTCGTCGAGATCTATTCTTGCGAATCATCATCTTGAATCGATATTTCCATGGCAAAACTCGCGAGTGTACTCGTTCAACTGCCTGCGATCGGATAAAGTTTGATTATTAGTAAGGGTTGAATCCGTGATCCTTCAAAGGCATATACTTCTCTAAATAGCAAACGGAAAGCGAGAGACGTACTTGCCACTTCTCTCAAATAGAACCTTCACCTGACGAAATATCCTCCGTTTGAGAACGTTTCCGCCGTCTGTGCGTCTTTCCGCGCATTGCACTCGAGAAATTACGCGACCTATGCAAATTTCGAGGAACCTATTAAACTAATGGCCCTCACTTTTACGGGGGCCGTGTTGTTTGACTCCGTAGAAACGTTGTTTGTCGAAAACGCATAGCGATAATGCTACGACATTATCTATTTAAGCGGATGATTAGATAACGAAAATATGTAGGAATAGACTATTTACTGTGTCATTAATATTGTTAGATTTAATGATCGCATGACATGGATGTTTGTTTGCTACGTTCGATATATCTGAAGTAATGTGACAAGTCATTTGAAAACGTCATTATCTCACTCAAGTATATAATAAGAATATAATAATCTTAAAAAACAATTCTGCAGCATAGTCGAACTTTGATTGCTGTGGTAACCAAGTGAATACTCGTTATGTAATCTCACTCTGCTGACCTCGTCATGATTGCATTGAACTACTCGTGGCACGTTGAAATGCCATGATGATCTTAACGCGTACATGACGTCGTATTTCTAAATTTATTTATAATTGCGTTACTCGCAAAACTTATTGACTCACTATACAATTAACCTTTCTAAAACTAAGCGTTCGGTAAACCGTATCGGTCAAATACGTGGATTACGTGATTTCATTCTTACACAATTTAAAAGGATAAGATCGTATCTTTGTGATAGTCATCAAACTCATTCTTGCGTTACGCGAGAGGAAAAAACATTTTACTTATGTAATGTCGAAGCTACGACGAAAACAATTTTAATAAGTTCTCTTTTCTTTTAGATCGACTGTACAAAGAAGAAAAAGCGAAAGGTCATCGAGACATGGCAGAAATGAAAGTATTCACGCGGAACGAGATAAAAAAAAACGACGATAAGGATAAAGTCCTTTTCATCTTGCACGACAAAGTATACAACGTCCGCAGCTTTCTCAATGAGCATCCGGGTGGAGAGGAGATCCTATTGGAACACAAAGGCATAGACGCTTCCGAAGACTTCGACGACGTCGGGCATTCGAAAGACGCGATGGAACTGATGAAGACGTACCAGGTCGGTGTAATCGCTGATTCGGAAAGGATGAACAAACTGCCGAAAAAAGGCTGGACATCGGGATACGTGAAGGAAACGGAAAAGAACGTTCAAGGATTCAGCCTGTCTTCTTATCTACTCATGGGTGGAATCGCGCTCGTAGCGGTCCTCTTTTTTTACGTGTATTAACCGATCCGTTGGAATTAATTCGGGAAAATGCTGTGACCGTGACAGTAACAGTGTGACATGTGATAGAGAAAGGTACTAGAACGAAAAAATGTTCTTGTATGTCTCTAATGCCTCTGTGGTCTCCAGGAGGGTATTTCAATAATTAACTTCTCCGAAAGTTTTATTTAATATATTGGGTCATCTAAAAAGTATCCGCGGTACTTTTGTCACTAGATATATGATCATCAACGCACATCTAGTGACAAAAAACCGCGGATACTTTTTAGATGACCTAATATATATCGAATCGTCGTTATATATGAGCGTTATATATTAATGTTTGATCAATGTTATATTGTCAATGTAAAAAGTTGTTAATTTTATCGGAATGCATGTGTTAATTCTATTGAAATGATTTTTCTATACATATTATATAAAATTAAAATTAATCGCTAAGATTATATTTAGAAACGTCAATTTTTAAAGCAGTCAGCGATTTTTAAATGAAATTAGAACATGTTTCCATGGATTAACTTTAATCGTTAAATCAAGCGATTTTATTATACGAGTCACAAAACAAGTTTTAACTGGTTTTATCTACGATGTTATTCTGTCTGTGTGTGTAAGTTGCAAATTGCTTTAATTCAAAGCAGCCTGCGTTGCATATGCGAATCTGACAAATTAATTTGATTTTAATTAAAACCATTGGTAATATGTCAGTTTTAAAAAATTAAGAATCAATTATATTGAAATAAATATCTTTTATTTAATTTTAAATGAATTATAAAACCATAAGTCGAATGATTTCAAAATGAATTGAAAAAATGTACAATATTAATATTTATTAGTCAACAATATAAATTTTATTTAAATATCGTAACAAAAAATTTGAAAAAAACTATTAAATAAACTAACGGAACAGATTATTGCAGCTGCGTATTAAAAGAATGTTTAAACATTGAATTATGCTTACTAGTTCGATAAATTTTTAATAACGTGTATATCTATAATAAATTTGTTTAAAAAATTTGTTATCTCAAGCTTTCAATCTATATTGCTTTCATAATCTTTGAGATACACCGCTCATAACTCGCATTTACTTTTTAAACAAATAAAATAAATATATATCCACTATGTTATCCAAGATATTTTTCTTATTTATAGACGATGATAAACCTGTTGTTTGTTCATCATAAGATACACTGATTGTAATTTGTTTTCTAGACACTTATAAAACTTTTCCGCGATAGAATAAATTATACATCCCACTTTCTATTCCTATAAATTGTTGTAAACTGTATATAACGACCACTAAAGAGATCATGAATTTTCATAACCCAGAATGTTTCTCATTCGTTTTTCCACAAGAAAATACAAATGAATGAATCGCGGATGTTCGGAGGATCACTATTGTATAAGAGTATTTTAATGGAAAAAAAATCAAGTGTCAGGTGGTTAATTGGAGTGTAAGAATTTAAACAATGCATGCAAACGTAACATGTGAAACAAATTGAGAAAGAGGGAGAAAACGTGGAAGAAACCGACAGAACCCATTTAAGACTAAATGATACCTACGTATGTTATTTACAAGCACATACATTTTATCAAACGAAGTCGATAGTATAAACAACAATCACACCTTTATATATTGCCTACTTACATTGTATTGCAAGAAACACTTTTCAAGTATGAACGTGTAAGCTGTTACCTGAAGAGCTTCCATTGTATTCGTAATTGGTTTGATTCGCTTGTTAGGTACTCTATGTAATTGTCATATGCCTATCGACACTAATTGTAACCCAGGACGGACGTTACACGCCCGCGGCCGTCCACGTGTCGACATTTACACGCCGGCCATCGGGGGGTTCGCTTTTCCGAACAAGTAGTGGAAAGTGGTCGCATTGTCGCACCACCCTCGTCGGCTTCGCGCATGTACGTCCGTGTTGGAACTCGCGAGGGGAAAGAGAGGGACCACAATGACATATGTGGAAAACCGCATATCCTTCCTGTCAACCGTCGGCCATCTGCTTTACATACCGACTTCCGGCGCCGGCGGAAACTTTGAAACGCATCCAACCCTCCGGCTTCTCTAGGTCGCAAGGTCCTTCAACTCTCATAATTTTCTCTGTCATGATTCCGCACTTATCGTCTCCATCTCTCTCTCTCTCTCTCTCTCTCTCCCTCCGCGAATCCTTTGACGCTATGCAAACGGAGACACTCTCGGCATGCTGACGGTATCGCTTGTTGAAAATCGCGACGTACGTCCTCGTTTAACTCGCGACATTGCAAATGCATTCATGGAGCTCTGAATATGATAAAGAACCGGTACAAAAAATCGCCGTCGACAACGACAATTAAACCAATTAAGCAAATTAAAACAGTAAGAGATCAAGTAAGAGATCATATTTGATATCTGGATATTAAATATCTCGTGTTCTTCGATATCCTATAATTATAATTACGCAACGTTCATCGTGTAATTCTAATTCATTCAATTTGAGACTGTGAGGAATTGCAACGCGCGTAAAGATTAAAGTGAGAGAACGGCACACGGCTGATATAACGCACGAAAGTGAAAAGAACTTCGTTTCTTTGTAGTTTGACTAAAGATTTACTTCAATTTTTACAACGAATTCAGTACACATAAATAATTATCGCAAAATATTCGATGCAATCATCTTTTCCGAATTATCTTAGTAATACTAGTAATAGAAAATCACGGCGATTTTCTCGACGGTTCTCGAAGGAATCTTCCTTACAGCGGTTTTACTTGGTGGTTTTTCACGGCGGGTTTTTTCACGATATAATAGCGAGACTCTGAACACTAAGAGAGAGAGAGAGAGAGAGAGAGAGATCGGCGACGATCGGCGCATATATTGCCTTCGTGGCCTCTTGGGGTCTTTTCTTGATAAAATTCAATAGAATTTTGCCACAATTGTAATTTTTGCGTGGCATTTGTTGTATAAGATTGATTGGCGCCTTGGATTCTTTTCGACTTTCAACGTAACAGTCATACGCGACAGAAAATCCGCGCATGATTGAATTGTTCTCGAACCTTCGATGGTCCGTTGCCGTTGTCTATGTGTGTGTGTATAACGAATTAATTTGAAATGAAAAAAACGACAAATTAATAGCTTTAGCGAGAATTAAGATCGTGCTAGAGATGAATTTACAGACTCATTTCATGCACACGTCCAACAACAATTAATGTTAATTAAAGAATTATGACTTTTTTTACGAATTAACGATCTCAAACAGAGACGCTTCTCTTCTCTCTTCTGTCGGCGGCGATAAAGGATCGTTTACATTTAGATGCCAGAGTGAAAACACTATTTTTTTTTATTTCTATTTACCGACCTCTCGATGGCTCGCCGTCGCTCTCTTTGCGAGGAAACGGAAACTCAATACCGTCCTTTTGAAGGGTCATAATTTCCTCTCCTTTTCCACCCGGCGAAAAGTAACTTTAAAAACACCAATGTACCTCTCGGTGTGAGAAGAGCGTAAATTTTTCAAAGGACTTAATGCGCGCCACTCTAAGAAAATCGTCGCAGTAATGCGAGCCAGTTAATTCAGCGTTTCAGAAGCATTTTTTGCTTGTTCTGCTTTTGATTTCGCGGTCGCTCGCGAGCCATTAAGTCACAGAGATTGACGGAAAGCTGACAGACGATACGGATAGATGAGACCACCATGATTTAAACGCTTCCCCACTGAATAGGAAAGGCGTAAGAACACGCCGCAAAGTCTGCAAGCGGGAAGAACGGGAAGAAAAGTGAAGTGCGCAAAGAAAGGGAATCCGCGGTGAAACGAGGAGGATTCTCAAATGGACGTAACGAGTTCTCCACAGTTTCCCGGTTGCTTTTTGCTGCCGTCTCATCCCCTGTTCCACTTACCTTTCCCTCCCGTTAGGTCTCACGAAAAGCAGCAATTTTTCCAATCCCCCTTAGATAAGACGCTTTAAAGGAGAGAGCGCCCGTAACAAGTCGCTATTTTCCTCCGTTGGTGACCAGGAAAATAAACTGGTGAACGTCAGCACGATAACAAGTGTATACGCAAAGGGTTAACAGACAGTAGAGGGAGAGACAAAGTACTCGGGCGCGCTCGGAATCGTAAGACGTGTTACTGCCGCCGTACCGACGCCGATGGAGGAGATATAATAAATATTCTGGTAAATGTGCGCACCGTCAAATGCAGGCCGTTCCCGCCGCGTTCTCGAGGACGGCGATATTTCACGCACCGCGAGATGAGCGCAGGGCACGCACGCGGATTTATGCGGCAAATTGTTTTTCACTCCTCTCGTTTGCCAACATTCAGCCCGAGCGTAATGTAAGCGTACGTGTAAGGAGCATACGAGAAATCCACGCTACGATAGGAAGGAAGGATGAATACGATAAAAACTTAATTGCCCCCAAGGATAGATAGGTCTATCTGGTTCTCCTTCGGTGCGAGAATTACAATCCTGCGTGGAAAAAGAGTTTTCAAGTACAACGGAAAAAATTTACCCTGTTGAAATATTTGTGTCGAATATAACACATTTCACATGAAATTTTCCTGTTCAAATTTTTGTATTCATTTAATATCCTATTTGGAAAAAAGAAACAAAAAAATATAAATGATCGCGATAGAGAAAACATGCTGACACAGTTTATGAATAAATTGTGAAAGTATAATTAACACTTATCATATGTTAAATTAAAACATATTTCATTCATTCATCTTGGAATTTGCGTTTTAAAACACATTATTTTTATATTACTTATTCATTTATTCATAAATTGAGTTATTTCGACATTAAGAAACGTTAAATAATATTACGTTAAATAATGTTTAATATTACAATTTAATACAAAATCTTTAATTATCATGATGTTTATCATTATGTTAAATTAATACTCGAATATGTTAAAATATTCAACACAAATGTTGTTAACAAGAACATGAATGAATCGTTTCCAACACAAATACATAATTTTTATCGTGTAACTAGATACAGGTCTGAAAATAAATTTTGAAAATAAATCAAAATTTTTTACAGCATTGTTCATCATATTTGAGCGTTCTACAAAATAATACAAGTATTGATAGTCCAACGAAGTTACTTTTAGATTTATATCTAAATTTTTAGGTACTTCAGCAAATTCTTTCCGTGTATGATTAATGAGAAGGGAATTTGTCCGAAGGGGATATTCCGGCTGAATTACATATATAATTATGATTCGATTGATTCGCGATCTGTTATTTTTTCTCACGATGTATAATTGCGATGCAATCGAGCTGACTTACATGGAGCAAATTGCGAACGAAATTGCAGTCAAGTTGCGAGAACCGTGTTTGCGGAACGTCGGCGAGCGCGACGATGCAACGGAAAACAGCACGATCAAATGGGTGCCTGTATTGCACTGTTGCCCCGAGGTAACGTTGGAACGAAACCCGGAAATACACAGTTTCGTTCCCGTTGTACGAAATCTCTATTTCGCAATACTATTCTCGTATATCGAACTCGAACAGAACTCCGAGAAGGACTGTCATTTAGCGCTTCGTCTTCCAATGCTACCAAATAGGTGACCACCTCCGTCGAAAGAAGGGACAGGTCGCAAATCGATCAGAAAACTTCTGGCCAATGGAAAAAAAAAACATTTGACGCTTCCTGCATTAGATATTAAAGCAGCAATGGTAACCTCATCTCTCGAGTTAATAACATTTTGTTATTTTTAACTTCCACACTGAAAAAAATATACTAAATTTTAATAAATCATTTGTTTGAATAGTGCCAAATGTAGTACTAAATATAATATAAAGATACATTTATTTGGCACAAGAATCATTAATTTGATTTAATTATAATTTTTTTAAATATTTATTTACTGTAAGTTTAGCTGGCACTAAATATTTGTCAAATAAATATTTATTAAAATTTAGCATTTTTTCTCAATGCATATGTCAAAATGTATCAATCCATTTTTGTTGTTAGTTTCATCGTAAACCTCGTCAATCTTAACGTATACATTTAGTGAACAAATAATAAATTGAGAATTTTGAGTCAAATTTAATGAATGTTCTTGAATTAAATTATTTATCCATTATCTCCATTATTCCAGTCAAATTAATGATTATTGGATAGGATCGGTGATCTATTAAAAATAACACAAATTGGATAATTTGATAGTTATAAATTTAATAGCGTAGCATCATTTCACCGAGTACCTTCCATTTACGATAGTAACAAACAAAGTCGACAAACATCATTCTATCTCTCTTAATATTCAATGAATAAAGACAGAATAACACTTGTGTCGACTTGTGTCACCGAAAGGAAAACATTGTTGTTTATAAGTATTAAACAGAGACAAATAATGTGCTCGCGAGTATTGTAAGCGCCAAGTGGAACGCACCCTTAGAAGGTTCGCAGCCGACAATAATACGGAAACGTCTGTTTCCGACGATACATGCATTGCAAGACGATGCACATGCGGAGAACATCACTCGCTCATGCTCGGAAGTGCATCGATGCTCGAGGTAATACGGATGGAACATCGATCTGCATGAGATTATGGCATGGCCGTTAGAGTAACGGAGTGCCTAAAGTTATCAGAACGTGGGCAAGTAGAGAGGAGTAGAGAGGATGGTGCGAGGTCGAATAATGGGAGCAACGGCTATATCGGCTGTGTACGCAGCTTTTCGAGAGTGTTTTGAGAGATGAACGAACTCCAGCCGGCGTCGTCGCGAACGAAGAACGGAAGGAGAAGAAATGCTGAAGAGCATTATTTTCCTTTGGCTTGCAAGATTGGCGAATTACGAGTTATTCGTCAATTTGAGAGGATCGATCGATCGTCGACGACGAGTAACCGATACGCTAGGTATCTTCAATTAAGAGTATTTTAATAATATATAAGTCACCCGAATACGCGAATGCCTGCTTAACTTTGAGAAAAAATTTCCTAAGGATTCCTTAATTTTTTAGACTAAAATTAGAATACAATTCTTGAGATGCAAATTTAATAAATTTTACTGTCTGCGTTTTTTAGCCGTTTTATTTCCTTACTTTCTTTCTAATTTAAAAAGTACGATCAAAAAAAAAAAGTAAAGAACTTTTATAGAATTTTAAAGAATATAAAGAACAAAATTTGCATAAACATAAAAGAAGCACCAGTATTTAAATATTACAAAAATACTTTTTTTCATTCAAACTTATCTAAACTTATCTACTAAAATTTCATCTACAATTTATATAACACTTCGTCATTCGTAAATTAAAGAAAACAAACTTCCCAAAGGGAGAATTTAACAAAAATTTGTCAGAAAGTTCAGTTTCTCTCAGGAAAAATATTTTAATATATATAGAATCGGAACCGTAAATTACCTGTTCACGTAAAACTGTATTAAAGGTAAACTAAGAATTCATCGGTTTTCAATATCCTCTATATTTACAGTCTCTGAATGTCTCGCAGCGAATGCACACCAAGTCTCACTCATGATGATGATCAAAGACGACGGCCACGTGGCAGAGTCCTGTTCATCTTGAAGAAGCTCAGCTCCTCTCAGTGGACAGTCTAATATCGCTAAAAGCTTTTTAATAAACAGTCTTAGAGTCTAGCGACGAGTGTGCACCGACATACGTGAGGTATACGAAGGCGAATCGCCTCTATGCGAGATTCCCATGGGAGAACGATGAGGTACGCTCTCGTTGGAGAGACTCTAAGGGGAAGGGAATAAAGTGGCGTACAGGATCGAGGAAGTATCGCAAAAATTTGCCTTTCGTAACCCGACTGACGCGATGTATGAAAATGTAGTCCGTGAAAGAGGAAAAGGACAACCGCGGGGAGTATGACGTACGATACGGAGAGGGGAAGTGTTTATTTTACAGAGTGGAGACTAAGACGTACAATATTGTCCTCGGCAAAGTGGTCGGTTCTATTTTCGAGTTCTCCTCTTCCCCTCCCAGCTCTCATGCCTTTCTTTCTCTTCCGTTTTACTCGTACGCTTCGCCGTTCGTTTTCCGCGAACGACATAAATTTCTGCCCGAGAAGTACAACGTAATGACACGCGAGCCTCCACTCATTTTTCTTTTCCTCCCACCGTCCTTTCTGAAGTTAAACACGAAGTTAAACACGACAGCCTTCGATGGGAATGGGATTATAATTATGTTGCATCTATTAAAAAACAGGGATACGTTAACTACGTTCTAAATTTCTTGCAGTGAAATATCACTTCGAGAGAGTGAAAATATTTAACTTCTTGGGGAAAATGTGAGAATCTTCTTTTCAGAGTGAAACTCACTTTTTTGAAGTGAGATTTCACTCCTTCGAAGTGAGAATTTATTCTAAAAAGAGTAAAAATTGTGACTTTTTAAAGAAGTAAAATATTTTAACTTTTTTTCAAGAATGGCTGTATTTTCACTACTTTCTTGGAGTGAGATTTCACTGTAAAAAATTTAGAGTCGTAAAAAATTTAGTATCGTTATTTAGAAGGAAAGGGTTGAGAATAGCGCTTTAAAAGTCAAATTGGTATTTAAAGTAAAAAATAATTTTCTCGCAAAGTAACGTATGAGACTTTGGAGCAATCGTTATGTAAAAAAATGCTCGAATGTGTTTTAAGATTGCGACGTAAGATCTTTGCGATAAAAAAATCACTGCTGCGGGAAATTTCGGCGAATGGAATTCATCTCTCGGCGGAACGCGATTTAAAATTAAAATATGACATGTTGGGAGAGAAGATGGAGAAGAAGAGGGGGTTCGCTGAAATTCGCTCCTCTCGACAGACGTGGAAAGTGTACATAATAAAAGCTTCCGGATCAATTTTCTCCCGATTCCGCGTGCAAGCCTAAAAAGATTCCAGTCTCTCTTTCAATCTCTTCTTTATGAAAACGTGAAAACGGAAGAGTTACATAAAAGTCACCGATAAAACTTTCATCTATAACGCTATCTAAACATTCATCGATTTAGTATCACGATCAAGTATCATATTTTTCGATCAATAAAAATATTACTTTAGATATACTGTTGAAAAATGATTTCGTCGTCCTTAAAAAATATTTCGGTCCGGAAGTTTTTTGTGAGAATTTTATCTTCGACAAACAAACAAAAAATTTCAAATACGCATAGTGCACATGCATGTGGTTATTGTTAGTGGAATTTGGTGTCGGCGAAATAGCATTCGCGAAAATATTGGCAAAACCTTCGTCGCTGATTGCAACGTAAACCGGAAAACATACGAAAGAGACAAGCACGATCCGGTTTGTTGCCTTTTTTCCGAGCATCCAATCGTTTCCGTCTGGCCGGTAGATTCGACAAATCTACACCGTTCCTAGGGATGCCAGCGTTGATGAAATGTGATTTTCGTCGAATATCGCGCGTGAGGTAATCCACGGCGCAAAATTTCATCAGCGCCTATTTCCCATTACGGTAAACTATCGCTGTATCGCAGTTAAATTTGAGTAGGTCATTTCGAAATTTTTTTTAAAACGACGTTAGCATACATTTAAAATATTACAATATATATATATATATATATATATATATATATATATATCGCCTTCTATCTTTATAATTATATAGAAATCAATTTGGTTGGAAAAACCGTGTGAGAGCCTCGAGTTTCAATAAATTTGAATTCACATGTATTTTCGTGCAAAATTACAATTTGGAATTAAATAAAAAATAAAATAAAAGTGATTCGAATTCCGCGTACAATTCGACACTATGAATGTGTTATGGAGCGTTAAGTGGAATGCAATCTATATAGTGTCAAATTAACACTATATAGTATCAAATTTATTCATTGTTATCGTATACAAAATAACGATATATTGAGTAGAAGCGATTCAAATTAGATTAAATTTGACACTAGAGATTTAATAGTGCGGAGTCCATTTGAAATTCAATAGATATTAAGAGAATAAATATAAAGTTTCATCTTATGAGTCTAAATGATGGATAAGACTGTCCGATAAAATTGTCGTTAAAGAAACAATTTTTCTCGTTTTTCTAATGCTTTATCCAGCCCGGAAAATAATCTGGAGTTGTCTATTTTTTCCAATTTCGTTTACACTGTTAAGTTTATAATGCCAAATTATACCTAATTTGAATCATTTCTATACTAAAAAGAGTAGTAATAATAATAGCTATCAAATATTTAGTGAAATAATGGTAATTATATGTTTGATTAGTATAACTAAACATAATTTCACTTTTACAAATATTTAATTAATGGTATTACATTGGTAATACCATTTGGTAATATTTACTTTATTTACTAAATATTTGTAGAGATAAAATTATGTTTAACCAAGCATTATATTAACCAAGCATTTAATTGATATTATTTCATTAAACATTTGGTAGCTATTATCAAAAGTTTAATGAAATAATCATTTTTTAGAATATAAATCCACTGCTCCTACTCAATATACTGTTAATTTCAAACAATGAAATTAAACAATGAACTCAACAAAATGTATTAAATTTGACTCAAATTTAATTTATTATCAACTAAGTGCATACATTAATATGGACGTTGTTTACTTAAAAAATAACTAAACCAAAAAATGGATCGATTCACATTTTGACACACATGGAAGTTAAAAATAACAAAATGTTATTGTCAAGGGATTGGGTTGCCATTACTCCTTTTCTATCTAACACTGTACTACGTTCAATTACACGCACATTCGACCACGTGGCGACAGAAATAATAACGATAAAAAAACCGACGTGATGAGAAAATAAACGGATATCTCTAAAAATCTTTCAATCAATTTGCATAATCGAGTACGCGGAATCCTTGCCAAGTATTATGCGTTCGATCTAAATTCAGCATCGATGCTCCACCGATTTGCGTTGCGGGAAGCGCGGAAGCGGAAACGCGTGTCTGGAAAACGCGCAGCATCTTATAGATATACATCAAACAGACGCAGCTTAAAGCAAATACAATCTCTTCTCTTTTTCGTGATCCCTTCATTTTTCTCTACGGTTTCCCCGCTACGCTTTATTCCCATCGTTTCTCTCTCGCAGTTCTAATAAACAGTTTATAAATCTCAGCGCAAACTCCGCTTTTTGAGCTCCCTTTATCGCGTTTACTCGACGTAGCCTATTCCTAACGCGGGCAAACGGATGAAAGTGCTTCTTTCTTGCATCCACACCCGCATCTACTTGCTTCCGCCTCCGGTTAATATTTGAAAGTTTTGTTTAGTAGTTCTCGATAGTGCGCTTTTGTGTTCAAAGTTGCAACAACGGTGAAAAGTTTTACAATAGATTCTTTTAAATGTTTTATTAACGGAAAGCTAAAGTTTCAAAAATGTCTGCGTTAACGCAAAGAAATGCACTCCTAATGATCGCAATATGATACAGCAAAAAGGATTTCTCAAAAAGAAAAGGAAGAGAGAGAGAGAGAGAGAGAGAGAGAGAGAGAGACAAATAGAGAGAGTTTGGTATCTCATAATAAGCGTAAATTAATTAATTTCGTAAGAATAATAAAAGACTCCAGAGAATATAAATCATAAAAATACAAATGCCAAGCAGAATCAACACTACTCTCTCTAAAATCTTTAAAATCTTTAAAGTGAAATCTAAAGAATGGAATCTCACTCTTAAAACTTAACATTCGAGCTACTTTTTTTCAAAAAATACATATTTAAGAGAGTGAATAATTAATATCGATCTCAATGAACGTACCCATGATCGACGGAAACCCAACAAGAATTCTGAAAAATCCTTCGAATTATGTGCACTAATCGTAAGATCGTGTTACGCGAGTTAGCCGAACCGGAGTGTGGAGAACCTCACGAACGTGCGAACGAACGACTACTGAAAAGGCGGTAGGATTCGCGGATCCGTCATGCGCTCCTGGCTCAATTTCAGTCGCTGTTACGACTACACCCGGACCTCATTCAACACCACAAAAGGGCCTCACCATTCCGCTCAACCACTACGCCCGCTTCCGCCGCGCGACGCTCCCCTGTTAAGTCGCCCTTGGGACTATCCAGCACTTGAAATAAATTGCAAATCGCCGGAATAGTCGACAGCTGAATGGAGCTTTCGACATACATATCGATTTCAATAAAACTTATTCGAAATTATTGCGTGCACAGCAATATCAATTCTTTCCACTTTTTCCCAAACCAACTCCAGAGTTTCGCAAATTCTTCATTCTACAATTCCATCAGTGTACGTTCTTGGTTACATTAAGATTAAATTATTAAAGATTCGGTTTTGATTTTAATGTCCGTCTCTGGACTATAATTAATATCAGAGTTTTTTTCCCCGCTTCTTTTTTCCTTTTCTTTGCGATTAATGTTTTAGGTGTATTAAAAGTTATTCATTTCAATACACATAATTGACACTGATTAGCTGAAAGCGAAAGACTAAACCGATAGAATTTAAGTGTTTGCGATGTGGTGAATTTTTGTTTTAGTGAGCTACTTTCTATTATTTTACAATAAATCATTTTTGCTGCCCTCCTCTCCCAACAAATTTACCTTTTAATAATTTTAATACACTTTAGATCGTTATTAGAATTCGTTTTTATATTATACAATAGTTTCCATTAGGTGGAGGTAAACAAGTTTTTTTTTGTAATTACAACACATCATATTGTCTCTCAGGATGGCTCAAAAGTGAGCCGAAACATGTAAGCGGATTAATAATTAATAAAGTTGTTTTGTTAACCGTATTGATTTGCACAAGAATTATCGTGCTTGCTCTGTTATATCCAACCATTTTCTAAAATTCCATAACATTTCCGTGATTTCCAGATAAAATTTTCCTGATGCTTTCGATAATATTTAAAAATTTTTTATATTTTCACTCTAATTTGGAAATTGTCAAATTTTATTGAGAAAGCAATTTAACACAGCAATATAAATCACTGTTGCTGATATCGCTTGCATTTAATTATTAAGTTAGTAGCATTCCAAAACTACGTAGACATGATACAGACATACTAGGCTTCTTTAAAGTCAAGAATTTTTATTTTCCAGTTCAATTTCCAGTTTCGTGGCAACTATGAACTCCCAAATCGTTCTGTTTTTCCCATAAAACTCACGCGTTTACGATTTCCATTTGTAAGTATCATATGACCAAAGTAATATCGCAAAGAAAAGTTTATTTCCATTGTACGACTATGCAAATTCACCAGCGGGTTACTGGCGGACCAACAACATTGACTAGAAGGAGATATCCTTGGATCTGCAGAAAGATGCGAGTAGTAATACCTTCGCTCTACCTTCGCTCTACCTTCGCTCTAGGGGAGGAGAAACGAAAGGTTAAGATAGCCTGAAGACTCGTCTTGCTGCGCTAAGCGTCACCGGCGAAGCTCAGAGACTAATGCTACACCTGGCGTGGCAGCTGCTCGGAACCGTCCGTTACCTGGTTCGGCAGCACCTGTTCGGGGATTGCGTGCGGTGCGGGGCCTCAGAAAGGCCCATAGCAACACATGTTGCCCACGAGTGTTCCCTAGTGCGGCAAAGCGACGAATGATTGAAAGAATAGAAGAGAGAGAGAGAGAGAGAGAGAGAAAGAGTCTCCTCGCTGGAACGCCTCGTATCGTTCCTCTTGCAACTTCCACGTGAGAGACGGTCGTATTTTTGCATTCAGAAAGATGCCAAATACAAATAGGCTGAAATAGGCACGACGTCGGAAAAGTGAATTTCGAAAGAGAGACGCAGATGATCCGTGATCCCTTTTTACACGACACTGGCGAAGTGTGCACTGACGCGAATTGTACGCGGCAAATATTTTGATACTTAAATTAATCGTACAGTTTAATCGCGAGAGATTCGCATCAAACATTTCGCGGAGTCAAACGAACAGTTCTTGCTGCGACGATCAAACATCGCGGTTGTTTGAGTCACAATTCACGTTCCGCTGATACAATAAATTTATAGGAACATGCACGATATACATCTGCCTGCGCAACGTCAATCGCGTCCGTCTGCGATAAATGACGTTTACCTAATTGTGATTGAAATTATTCACGGTAAAAACTGTGTTGTTCCGACCGATTAATCTTCATTGAAAATTTATATATACATATAAATCAATTGATTTTAATTAAATGTGACTGCACCTTCTTCTCGACGCTGACGCGACGTAAGAAGCATCTGTTTGCTACATAAAAGATCGCGTAAATATCGGATTCATGAGAAACGCACTCAAACGTAATTTTACAACATCTACGCATTTCATTCTCTCCTCCTCTCTCGCTCCACTTCTCGTTCCAACCTGCGCCGTAGACAAAACGGCGTCGGCGGATAATAAAGACATCGCGTGTGCATAATTATCTGGTGTACCTTCCTGGAATTAATTTCGAGCTTCGCTGAAAGAGAGCTTTTTTTGCTCACCCCTGTCCGTTAACTCGGTACGTCGCCTCCCCCCCTCCCTCCCTCTCTCTCTCTCTCTCTCTCTCACGTTCTCCTGTTAAACGCACGAAACTTGTGAATCAGCTTTGACTACCTCAACGAGACGAGATGGCGAGTGGAAGTAAGTATTGTCACAAGAAAAAGCACTACGAAAGAATTTGCCGAGAAAAAGTGCCGCCCGAGCTAGTTTCGCTCTCTTTACGACCCGACCGCCGTGATGAAGTTTGTCAATAAAAAGTTGGGAGTTGTTAAAAACAGAAAAAGGGAAAAATGCGTCGTAAAAAGACGCGTGAAGGGAAGGGAAGGGAAGGGAAAAGGGCTCATATTCACCTCGTGACCTGTTGCAACCAATGCCTCGACGAGCCTGAGCCTCTGCTAGCGGTTCTGATAGAAATGAATGCGCGGCTGGCGATTGCGTTACGCGAGCGGAATAACGAAAATCGAAGATCGGTTGCGACGCGAAGCCACGCAATTGCCACATCGTGCATGTAGATCGTGCATGCGGTTGTAGATACGCGAGCAGCGGACACGTCGCTGCGTGATAGAACGCGCTTCCCCGATGACACGCACACGCGTGGTTAGCACGCGATGAGCTGCATTGTGAGTGCGCCTAATGATTAGCTACCACAAGTGGACATATGGCTTCCTCGTGTACATTAATGCGGCGTGCCCGCGTATTCCGGAGTCTACTACGTAGACTTCCCACGGGAGGAAAAGAGCACGTTTCACCGTCGTACACGAAATAGCGTTCCTGCGACGAACATATTAATCTCGTGTTGCGCAACGCAAGGTTCCCGTCGATCCCAGGCTCCAACCATGGTTAGTTCGAAGACTCTGGCTTTTTCATCAAATCTTCTGTTAACCGCTCAAAATTTTCATGATCCTTCCTTTCAGTGGATATCTCCGACGGGAGGATCAAATCTGATGATCTTTTTTTTTTTTGTAGGAAAAATATCTGACTATATCTTGACGATTCCGATTATATTAATCTGCAGAATTCCGGTTATTTCAACTAGAATTCTAGTAGATTCAACCAGAAAATTCTAATTTGTTCATTTTCAACCAGAATTCTAATTAATCCAATCGAACATTTTTTTTCAGTGTATTAATTTCCGGTAGGGAAGCCGTCGATCTCCAGATATATCAGTCGAAAGGTGGCAACTGTGGTTCCAATAGCAAAGCTATCGTATCGACCGGTATTTTTTGTCGATTGATTGGACGAATACTCGTGTTGGCACGGACATGACGAATTTCGTTCAGTGTATCATCGAGCGTAGCCGCGAAACCTTTGCAAAATTAAATGGTGCCCCGAGATATGAGTTTTGACTCAATTGACAGGTCGTTTTTTTTGCTGATACGATGTTTGTTGAATTCCTCTTTTTTTTTTTATATATGATCGATTCCATTGGAGACGCAAATAACGCGAAACGTGAGATCTATGAGAGACATGACACTCTCTAATATTACTACGAATTTCGTTCTGTTGATTACAACAATCTCGAATAAATCCGCTTTGCAAAAAAATCATTCATCAAAAATGAACAAAATCAATTCATATAAATAATCTGCTCATTCATTGAAAATGATGTGCATTTACATTCGGTTTGTAAATTTTTTACAGCCAATCATGCCGGATCATAACCAAAATATAAATATTTGATATTTTTTATACAGGGTGGGCCATCTATTGGTACGTTTTTGAATTTCGTCGTATGGCAACACCGAACGAGCTACAGACCCGAAATTTTGACAGTTTATTAGTCATACCGTCCGCGGCACGAAACAACATGTTTTCTCTTGAAGAGCGTTTTGAAATTTTAAAAACTTATTTTCAAAGTCAGTGCTGTGTCGCCGAAACTGTACGAATTTTGAAAAGAAATATGGGTCGTGATAGAGCACCCACCGAAGGAGCTATACGCAAATTGGTGAGGAAAGTTCGTGAGAAAGGGATGTTAGTGGATGACATTATATTACGACTGTTTTGAGTGAAATTGGCGCCGAGGTAGTCCAAAATGTCATTAATAATTGGGGTGACCGAATGGCATACTGTAAGGCCAGTAGAGGGAGCCACATGAACGAAATCGTTTTTCATTCTTGACGCGGATACTTTTAGCTTCACAACAAAAAAAAAATTAATAAAAAATATCAATGTATGCTCATTTGATCGCATTTTTAAAAACGTACCAATAGATGGCCCACCCTGTACAAACAAAATAAATATTATACAACTCGCAAGATTTTGTTTATATTTATGCAATAAGAAAAAATTGTTATTCAATTGATCAAATTAATTTAGTTCATCTTTATTTTTTTCGTTAGAGAATATGTATTTAAGTCAAATATATTTGATTTAAATGTACACTGAAAATTCTACACAGTAAAAAAAATTTGTGTTGGTCTCGTTTGTATTAACAGTTTGTGTTGAATTTTTTAACATATTCGAGTATTAATTTAACATAATTTAATTGTGTTATTTAAAGATTTTGATATTCAATGTTTTTAGTGTCAAAATAATACAATTTGAGTGAGTAAATGAACAAGTAACATAAAAATAATGTGTTTTAAAACGTAAATTCTAAGACAAATGAATCAAATCCATCTTAATTTAACATTGCATAAATGTTAATTTTCTGATAAAAAATATGCTTTCGCGATTTATCAACTGTGTCGATGTTATCTTTCTTTGCATTTTATTCTCTTACATAATATTTATGTTACCTTCTAATATATTCATCTTGTGTAAAATTAACTCAAAAATTTGAGTGGACCGTTTGGGAGATTTATGCGATTTATGATAAATTCAACACATTTTTTTTTCAATTGTGTACTTGAAAATAAATGAATCAGAATTTTCTGGTTCATTTATTTTCAAATTTATTAGCATTCTAATTGAGATAACCGGAATTCTGATACAATATTTCTGGTAAAATCTACTAGAATTCTTATTTTTACCAAAATAATTATATCAATCAGAATTTTAATAATCTCAACTAGAATTTTAATAGATTTAAACAGAAAATTCTGATTCGTCTATTTTTCCAACGGAATTACTATTTAATCCAACCAGACCATTTTTTTCCATCTATACATTTTCCATCGAAAGAAATAAAGACGAACTAAATTTAATTAAATGAACAATTTTTCCTCAGTGTAAAAATGGCCCTCTAAAAATGATCTTTAATAAAGGCTGCGCATTATTGAACTACACCATGTCGATATTGTAGACCCTTTTCAAAGTATACGATCGTGTTCGCCATTATACTCACAAACGCAAGCGCATCGCGTCTCGTATTCACCATCACATCTCGTGTCATGCATATTTTCTCTCTCCCGCATCCCGTATTCTTTTCACATTTCTCGAACATTGTTATTAAGCAATATCCGGACCATCAGTCATTAAGTCTGTTTTTTATAGCTGTATACAGTCTTCGTACTTAATTGTATTTTGTAACTAGTGTACATTCAGGATTGCCATAGAAAATGAATTTTGAAATTCCCTGACTTTTCCAGGTTTTCCAAATGAAAATGGAAAATTTTCCATGACTAATTGTAAGAAGCTAGTCTACATTATTAAAAACAACGCAAAAAAATCTTAGTAGCATAGTAAAATTTTGAGTGCAAATTCAAGCCAGCAAAAAATAAATTAGTTTTGGAAAAAAGAATGCAATTAAAAGAAGACGAAAAAGAAGAATCAAATAAAAATAATATATGAATTTTAATTATTTTATTAAAATCGTCTAAAGTGCACAAGTTTTGAACGTATTTGACTAAACATCAGATATATTTAAAAAATTACAACTATTACTTGTAATGTGTTGTTGATGCAGTTTAAGGAAATTGCAAGCAAATTTCGAAATTCCATACTTTTTTACATTTTCCCCTGATTTTTTCCGGTTTTCCATGATCAATTTCAATTTCTCTGACTTTTCCCAATTTTCCAGGTCTGTGGCAACATCGATATTCTTTGTATTTAAAATGAAATAAGTATAAGTACTTTCTAAAATTGTTGAAGTAGAACCTAATTCTAAAGAATGACAATTGAGCCAATGTTGAAAAAGAGTGACTCAATTGTCAATTTTTAAAAGCGAGATTTCATTCTTTAAAGTTACATTCCACTCCAAAGATTGTAAAGAGTGCGTTTAATATTTGACAAAAGCGAGAAGAAAAGTTCTAATGCAATCCAGTGCAGCAATAAAAAACAATATGACTCTATCAATTTTTATTTATATGGCATTTAATCTTTTATTATGTTTAATTAAATTCTAGTATTTTGGTAAACCATACGTGACTGAAGAAAACTTCATAAAGTCAAAATTAGTTTTGTTCAATTTTTAATATACCTAACACATTATTAATACAATTAATAATTTATATCCTTTATTATTAGTTTGCCGTCTCCCAATGGAGTGTATGACATGAATAAAAACACACCTAATCTATTTGCAGGACCTCGTATCATCGGAAATTCCATTTCGATAATATTTAGAAGTGGTATTTTGCAGAACGAGGACATTCAACGAATTTTTCGACAGAAATGCACAGCAATTCCGTTTCGGAAGTCGGTCAAGCGTCGGAGTAAGTTAAGCGTCGTCGTCGTTATCGTTGAGCAAATATTGATTCGAGTTGTTTCGAGTTGTTTGACGTTGTCAACTGAAATCGCACACTACTCTGCAATTAACTAGTCTGTTATCGAACGGCTGGGAAACTCGAGGGGTTAATTAGGGGTGATAAACCCGCAACTGTGGTTCCATGGCGCTCGCGCGCGTGCTTCAACCAGTCGATAAATTTCGATCGTCCGCAATTCTCATCGTCCCGAGCATTGTCGGTGCGTCACACCGTCACGCATTGTTGTATCACCCGCGTAATAATTCGTGCGGTAAACAGACCGCTCGGCCAGCCTTTCGCGTGGCAATTTTGCAGAAAATTGCGACCTATTCAAGCCGCGTTTTAACAATCTGTACAACGTTCCGTTCGCGTCTATGTATAAATTACGGGAAAGAACCTTCCCTTTCCACCGTTCGAAAAAGGGCAAAGAAAATAGAATTCCGGACAATTGCGCGCATCGTACCCGCGCGGAATAATAAACAACCCGTTCAATCTTTATCTCCCCGACGATGAGAAAGCCGGCGATCAGAGAGAGCCGCACGTTTTCTGGCAGCGAGACGGAATCCTCGATGACACGATAAAAAAAAAAAAAAGAGAGACCGTGCTGGAATTCCCGTTCAAAATCAATAAAGTTACTCCTACCAACCCCCGCGGAATCGAAATAAAACGACTTGGCGATGTCGCCGAGTGGCGGTGCCGTGTCTTCCCCCGTTCGAGGGAGAAGTGGAGGTAAAGAAGATCTCCTGACTCTCTCGCGTCGGTTGCTTTTATTATAAAATACGAAGGGCAATTTTCGTGTTTTTCTTCATGCGAATCGCATCAAATTATTCAGGTATATAAATTTTGATTGATTGCCAAACAAAACCATCGGTTCGGATTTTTTCTCAATTGCGCTTTTTTTTTTTCGTCTCGACTTAAAAATCTCTTAAAAAGTTTAAAGCTCGCTGTACATAAAATGTAAAATGAATAAACATTTTTCCCGATTGATTATAAAAGCTCGTTGAGTTCCCTTTTTGATATAACATCGTGTTACGAAATCCGATTGTTCCAACTCTCCCTCCCTCTCAAGCAATACGTTTAAATGTATTATCTGACGAGGCAGTTAACTAAACTCTAATAGACTAATTATCTCGGCTGCTCTTCACCGGGGAGGCTGACGAAATTACGAATAAGTTTTCAGCAAATTACCAAACAACATTATTCCGCGCGTTGCGCGAATATACAGACGCTACATGGAATTTGTTAAATTCGCTTGCAACCGAATAATAATGGCAATAGTGGGAGAAATACAGTAAATACAGTAAATAAAATTCTCGCGGGTTAACGTGCTCTGATTAATTAACCGGTGTGCACCACTGCAACAGTATACCAATTAAAACCCAAAAAGGTTAGGTAAAGGGAAATAACGTTTTATTTAAAACATTTTTATTTATTATGTTGTAATTTCACTTTACATATGATTACTGTTTTATGCATGATTATTGTTCCATTTGATTTCATCGTGTTAATAATTGAACTATCGAGGAAAATAATTCAAGGTAACAAAAAGTTACACAAATTTAATTAACTGCAAAATAACACGCAGGGTTGCCACAGAAAATAAATTTTAAAATTCCCTGACTTTTCCAGATTTTCTAGATAAAAATGGAAAATTTTCTAATATAAAATATGTAAATTTTAACACATTTAAAGTCAAGAATTGTGAAGGAAAGCTAGCATATATTATTAAAAACAATGCAAAAAAGGTTAGTAGCACATAAAATTTTGAGTGCAAATTCAAGTCAACAAAAAATTAATTAGTATTGGAAAAAAGAATGCAGTTATGAAGAAAGACGATCAAATACAAATACTGAATGAAATATAAATTTCAATTATTTTATTAGTTTAAAGTACGTGAGTAGTGAGTTTGAACGTATTTCACTATAAACGTCAGATATAATATTAAAAAATTATAACAATTATCTAGAATAGAAGCAATTTAAGGAAATTATGAGCAAATTTCAAAATTCCAAACTTTTTTACACTTTCCTCTGACTTTTCCCAATTTTCCGGGTTTTCCAAGTCAATCCTGAACACGGTATCCCAAAACAACGCGCTACCGTTATTTTCCGAATTTATCACTGACTTTTCAAATATTTTAAATTAGTTGAGCCAAAAAAAAAGGAAAAAGTAACGGCGTTCCAACTCGAGCACTCGTTGATTCGAGACGAGACAAAAGCTCGGTCGGTCGGTCGGTCGACTATATTCGGTTTTGTTTCTCGTGAACGCGAAAACGTAACAAGCCACTTGGCCACGTTGCATATTTCAGAATAGGCCAACTAGTCAGCCAGACAGTGTGCCAAGTCCTTCACTGGAAAATCCGGACGAGTATAGTGTTCGTTATATAAAATCCAAACCACAATGTCAGAGATCGCTAATTAAAGAGGACTTAATTGTCGTTCCATCAAGCTACGTCGCTTTGTTGCCATTTCCAGAAGAGAGAGGAACAAAACAATCTTCTCTCTCGATACAAATCTTTAAATACCAATAATTTGTGTATCCTTCGCAGCGAAAATATATGCGATATCCGAAGTATCTATCCGAGAAATTTTCGTTTCAATATACGAGTCGCGAAAGTTCCCTCGTGCCCATAATTAAACTGAGAGAGTTTAAATACATCATACACAAGCTCACCTCAAAGTTTCGAGCTCTCTGTCTCTCACTTCGTTAATAAGTTAATACACGCTTTAAAGTCCATAAACCGATCTCAGTGTTTGCATGCACGGAGGCAAAACTTGGCGATCGCCGGTGAATTGTTAATAAAATAAAAGCACCGTGAGAGCCCCGCCGAAGGATGGGCTGGATTTACCTCCAAGCTGTTGGCGTCACTACTTTGATGTTGTTGATCAATTGATAAATTAAATATCCGATACTGGATAAGCTGGCATATAGTTTGAAAATATAAAAGCATTTCAGCGACAAGAACAGAATATCTTTTGTTCTTGCTCAGGTTCTCTTCATTCTTACGTTCTCATATCCGTGTCATTTTGTATTTCCAATGCGCCAATTCTTTCACGCAAAATTATATAAACGCAATAACATGCCGTAAAATTGCGTCAACTGTTTTCGCCAAGAAAAACGCGTTATGTCATCTTTAATCATAATTGTCATAATTGTCGAGAATGAATGACTCACCTCACGGAGTTCCTTGATTTTCAGGCCTGCTTTGCCGATGATGCATCCCGCTTGACTCTGATGCACCAGCATGCGCACGTCGATCTCGTCGCTGCCATGGCGGGAACCATTCTGAAATCGTGTCTACAATAAATCGTGGAAATTTGGAATACGCTACGTCTATGGCAGAAAGAATCGATCGTCGCGATCCCGAACTGGATTAAGAGGAGCATGAAAGCGCGCGGAATCGCATACAAACGATTCGAAAGAGACAGATAAAGCATGTTCACGATGTTAGAAATCGTTTCGAGATCTCGGACAGAGAATGAATCGATCAAATCACAATTGGTCAAATAGCCGAATTGTTCAAATGTTATTTCTTTCTCTGACCGAGATCTCGGAGCGATTTCTAGCATACGTGTACTCTAAAAAATATCCATGTGGATTTAATATCATTCTTTATAATTCTCATCTCTCGCTAATAATTAGTGTTTATATCAACACCATCATGGTGTGTTTAGAACCCATTTGGTATTAAATCCGCATGATGATGTTAATATTAATACCAACACAGTGAGAATCATACAAGGTGCTTTCCACTTGATGAGACAAGTCGACACAAGTCGACACAAGCATCGTTCTATTCTTCGTGACATTCAGAGAGTGACAAAGATAAAACGATACTCGTGTCGACTAGCGTCATCAAATGGAAAGCACCCATAGACATCCATGGTGTTAAATTCACCTCGATATTTTTTAGAATGCAGATGTACAAGGCTTTAGAACAGGAGTCCAGCGCTTACCTCCTCCAGATTAGGTACGACCTCGTTCAACACTTGCAAAACAGTGGGTAGGTCCGAGCTGATGGTGAGCACCCTAGAATCAGAAGGACTCCCAGAATTACACTGATCTTACCGCTGCGTGATTTCGCGTACGTGCTATATCGACCATACAACCCGGTGCGAATGGCGTACGTGCGTACGAGAAACGCGTTCGCGTGTGATTACATCAACCAGCGATGCCACCCCCTCCCCTCCTCCATTTTTCTCGCGGGTATTTCGGCGTCACCCGTTAGAGCGCTTCGAACGGAGCCAAAGTGAGTGAGGCATCGGATGAAATTCCAACGCGTCCCCCCAATGGAGCAGAAAGTAATTAAATGCGCACAGATCGATCGGAGCTGGATGTATGTACGGTGCATCGCATTTGGTCTCAGCGACGTTTACGAATGTTTATCGTATCCCGAGCGTCTCTACTCCGTCGAGACGTTGCACTCGAATCCGAGAATTATACCGGCAACGCGGACCGTCAATGGCACGCAACGTCGCGCACGATGATAACGCATTGCGTATTAAAACCTGATACAAATTTAACCGATATTCGTCGCCGGTGCGCGCGACTAATAAATGCTGTTGCGATACAAGATTGATTTTGAACGCGGACGCGCAACCACCGAGTGGTTAACACCTTTCTCTATCAAGCAACTGTTGAACACGCATAGTAGATTTCCGGATAAATGAACTTTATCGAAGCGTCTCCATAAATCTTTAACCGCGCGATAAATCCGGACCATTCCGAGGACACCTCGCAACGTTTCGCGAAAATTACGAGTATTACGAGGGCGGCGTTAAGGGAATTCAAATTTACTACGTTACTCGTGGTAAATTCGGCGCCTTCGAACACGACGCGTATTCTTTCCAGCAAATTCCGCCACGTATGTATAATACAAGAATCGTCGATGCAGCTTGCGAGAACTATGTAGAATCGCGTGCAATCGCGGCCACGGCGATCGACCGTAAGCTCGGACTAGATTCGGCCTCACGGTATTTTCCCGACCTACATCCATTCAGCTGCAATCGTACCGTACGATCGGAATGATCGCGTTTATGGTCGTCCCCACCGGGGCGAATTACACGTCGCGGAAAACGCTCGCAGTAATACGCACGCGGTATCAATTCCGTCGATAGTGATCGATATCGAGGTGCTTCCTTTCCGGCCGAATCGTCGCCGCTCGGCGACGAGAAAACGGCGATATACAGGAACGGGGAAATCCCGAACATCGTCTCCATTCTCTTTTTAAATCATCCTCCATATAAACACGAAAAGAACGTGATTTTCCTGAGTATCTAAAATTTAGCTAGAGACAGTTCTAAAAATAATTTTGTCGAGTATCATAATTAATACGTAAAACGTCATACCGTTAAATATCAAATTATACCCAATTCGAGTTATTTTTAATCATTTCTATAAGTCACCACCGCTTCTACTTAAAGGGTCGTTAATTTAATTAAAATCATGGAGTTAAACAAATGTAACTTAAGAAGTGTATTAAATTTGACTCAAATTTAGTTAATTATTTACCAAGTGCATATATATTAACATGAACATTATATTTACTTTGACGTTATTTAGTTTCACTTACTAACTAATTTAATTATATATAGAAATGATTGATCTATATTTTATCAAATATGAAGTTACGAATGATAAAATGTTATTAAAAAGATCTGACAGTCTAGCGACCAATTCGAGCGTCCTATATTGACAATCTAACAAAATTATTTCCACATCTGTATCTATGTAAATGTTTAGATACTTGGCAAAATTATTCTTTCTGTGTACAATTTATTTCAGCGATCCGAAAGTTTCAAAGTCGCTGCACTTCTGCAAAGTTGGTAATTCATTTCTCTCAAATTACGATAATTGCCATGGAAGATATGAAGTTGATTGACGATTTACTTGTTTTCTCCCCTTCTATTGGTATTCAATACGTTCAAAGTTTTGAAAAGGGAGACGATGGTATTCGGATATCCCTTCTCCCTACGGCTTTAAGAAGCGCACCGAGAATTCCCGTTATCATCTCTCACGATCGAGAACAAACACGGAACTTTTCGGAACGACGACCGGCACGAATCCACCCCCCAGCTAATATGAGGGAATGGACGGAGAGGTCGGTCTCTCCTTTCATCTTTTCGCCCTTCCTCCTCGCTTCCCGTCGTCCACTTCCGTTCTACTTCCCTGCTATAACGAGCTGAAGCCACGTATCTTCCATTCGACTGGCTATACGTATCATAGAAATTCCGCATGCGCTCTTTTGAACATTTTACCGGTTCTGCGAGGAGAAGCATTCAGCTGTTGACTTAATCCACGATTAATCACGCTCTTTTCGAAAAAAAAAAAAAAAAATCGCTTCC
This sequence comes from Acromyrmex echinatior, assembly GCF_000204515.1. Next base: position 573,528 of record NW_011626992.1, on the reverse strand, counting down.
TTGCACTTTGGCTAACTTCGTTTCCGCAACCCTACGTATTTGAAGACGCAAATGTTACGTGTTAATTTGTTATTTATTACGTGCGCTCCTAGGAATATTCTAGTCGGCAGATTGGCGAAAGCTGCCATCACCCGTTATGAGTTTTCCTACTTAACCCAGTTTGAGGACAAAACAGGACGGTTACACTGATCAACATCGATCGGTTGGAGAAAATGGCGATCCCGATTAAAGGGAGTCGAGATTGAGATATTTGATGTAAGTTGATCGGTGCGGTACTTTCTAGAAAAGTAACGATGGATCACGACGTTATTCATGGTGAGGACAGCTACGGGGTTGGCTGGTCGAAAGTCATCCCTTCGAGAACCGCAGAAGACGAGCACATTGAGATTCGCGGACGGCGAGTTTAAATTGCTATGTTTGCTGCTGCTCTACGACAGCGATGGAAAGAAAGAGAACACTATCGGCAGTTAAAAATCTTCATGGCGCATAAAACTTTGAAGAGCGCTCGAACAATTCTAAGGTTTGATGACTGAACTTTAAGGGGATGCTGGAATTTCTTTCGTGTTTTATAAAATGTGATTAATTTTCAGATTCTCCAATCTTTTAATTGCGTTTACACAGATTTAAAAATCCTTCTTCACAATTAAAGTATATAGACAAAAAAAATGACAGACAATTTCATACAAAAAAAAAAACAAAAAGAAAAATTATAATCTTATCATCGGTTTCTGTAATCGATTCGTGACAACATGTGTTGCATACAAGAGTTTTAAATTTTGTACGTTTGAAATAAGCTTAGATCGCATTAGAGATTATATGAAAAAATAATACACTGAGAAAAATGGTCTGGTTGAATTAAATAGTAGTTCTGGTGCAAAATGGACGAATCAGAATTTTCTGGTTAAGTCTACTAGAATTCTAGTTGAGATAGAATTCTGATTGATATAAATAGTATAATAGATTTTACCAGAAATATTATATCAATCAGAATTCTTGTTACCTCAACTAGAATCCTAATAAATTTAACTAAAAAATTCTGCGTCGTCCATTTTCAACTAGAAATTGTTTTCAGTATGTGTGTTTGTAGAAATAAGTTAGAGGCCTTAATATAAAAGAAAAGAGAATCTCAAAATTTCATTTGTATGCTACGAGTGAAATCGATGTGAATAGTAAAATAAAGCAATAATTGTGTCTAGCAGGAAGTTCCAGATTTTGCAAAAGATGATGTCGCAATATATAATATTAAAAGATAAAGACAGATGTACGCGTTTGAACGAAACAGAACGATAATGTAAGAAACTGAGTTTGGAGTTAAAGTCTGTATTATCGATATCGATCAATCGTCGCTCCAGCATTCCCTTAAAGGCCGCGATACAGAAAGCGTAGAATAAACATATCTGAAGACTTCAACCATCTACGCGTGTCACGATATATCACCTCGTCGACAGCAATCGAGTGACAATAAAAGAAGCATTTAAACGAGCCGTTAATTATTGACTTGAGACTTCTGAAACTTTCTCAAAGGTTTACTTTCATCCACCCGATTGACATTGTATGACTCGAGAATAGATCGCGCGAATTGTTCGTTCTCGACTTCAAGATACTTTATTACGTACAAGCAAAATTCCCAGCCGTATCGGTACAGTCGCGAATGAAAATCGCATTAAGGACATCCTCGAGGAGCTTCACCGTCGGTGATAAAAAAATTTATTGCCGTCCCAGGACGAAGATAAATTTTCCGTTAATACTTGCGTTCGTGCGCGAGCGACATAATTTTTAGAATAAGAGAAACCGACACCGAACGTACGGCTCGAGGCATATATAACGTAATCATCGATAATCAATCGCGATAAAGTAGATGATTGAATGTAACAACCGGTCCAGAAATTATCATTAAAAATATCTCTTCGACGGGATTCGCATAAACGTATGAAACGAATGAACGCGCGGCACTGATCTTCACAGGGTGAAGTGTCGGTAATGACTTTCGACTTGGCAAGTTAATTAATCACGTTAGAGTATTTCCAGTGGGACAATCACTTATCGGGGCGGAATCGGTTTGAATCGTGAACAGAATAACGTTCTTGAATTTGTTAACTAAGACTGTCCGAAATTTAGCTCTCGCTTTATGTCTTTGATGCCGGTTGAAATGAAACGAAGACACTTCACGACGGTTCTCGTTCGAGAGCATTATTTGAGAGGTTTACAGTTGGCTTTTCAACGCGATAACAACGCCTTGAATCGTAACCTTTTAACACTGAGCCAGCCTTACGGCCGCGTGCGTCACATATCACACATTAGCTTCCGTGTTAGCCACATGTTACAGACACCGTTTAGAACATATCCCGACTTGTGTGTATAAACGTGTGTGGGTGTCGAGTGATCGCGCACGTCTTTTTGCGTGGCACTTAACGCAGGAGAAAACCAACAAATAACAAATTAAACCAGAAAGGGAAGGTGTGAAAGAGAAAAAGAAGTGAGCTTAGAGGATCAGCGAAATTTTCAGGATACGCTGATCGTACGTAAAATACTGCACAAATCTGTTGCACGCGCGAATAATGTTTACATATTCGAAAATTCAAAATAAAAATTAAAATTAAAAAAAAAAAGAATTCGCGAAATATATTCTTCTACGTGTCCTCGCATCACATAATTCCTGTAACATTCGCAACGATGAATTGAACTACGATCTAATGGCGAAATTTGCGAATGCACGTTTTTTTTTTCCGTTGCGAGATTAAAGAGAGAACAAGATCGAATAAATCGAATAAATCGGTTTGTAAATCGAGTTAAATCAGACCGCGTGCCAACGACAGGTGCAGCACGTGCTGCTTTCGCTTGTGAGACCGCCGATTTTTCACCCAAAGCCGAAGCCGAAGCCGCGCAAGGAGCCGCTCTTGAGAGAACGCTTAAATCTAATAGCATATCGACTTTCCAGTGTCGATATCGTTCGCGTATTATAAGAAATAGAAATATTTTTACAGGAAGTTAAATTTGAAAAACGATTATTGCGTATATCGTATCGTTCTGAAATGTTCCTCTGTACTTTCAATATATTTCATGCGATGAGATAGTCAAGAGGACACGCACAAGAGACAAAAGATTATGAAAAACGAGAGAGAGAGAGAGAGAGAAAAAGAAACGGCGAGAGAGACGAAAGTAGACGACGGAAGTGTTGGCTAAATGATCGTCGCGTTAACACATAATATGCCGATAAAATAAAAAGATGGTGTCACACGGAAAAAACAGATCGATTAACAGAAATAAGACAGATGGACGGACAGACAGATAGAAAGACAGATTTCTAGGCAGAGATAAACAGATAATTAGATAGATAGATAGATAGATAGATAGATAGATAGAAGAGAAAGAGAGAAAGAGAGAAGAGTAAGTAGAGTAGTAATAGCACGACAGATTACGAAAGGTGGAAATAGTAGTGGTGTATACAGAAAAAAGATTCGCTGCTCTCGCCGCAGGCGTCTTAACAGGTACCTCGTAATTAGAGACAAAGAAAAATAAGAACATTAAGTAGTTGGTGTTGGTCATTACCGTTCGGGTCCGGGGCAATCGGGTACAATGATTGAGGCTTTGTACTGTCGATTGGGCCGTGATGGTTGGTGGTTGGTTCATTGGTGGTTGGTTGGTGGTTGTTGTCGATTGTTGGTAGGGTCGTGGTGGTCCATTTGCCGATCGAGTCGGGGTCCGTCGTTCCGGGCAGGGCAACGGCAGGGCAACGGCAGGGCAACGCCAGGGGGGCAACGCCGGGGTTGGGGCGGGGCCAGGGCACAAACCATCAACCAAGTTAGACATCACGTCTGACGGCTGGATTAATTCGCGGCTTAACCTCCTAACCCGATTTTTCCACCCGCGCGCTCCTCCGCTCTCTCCACCTCCACGTCCATCCCCTAACCCTTTCTCCCTCCCTTACCGCCATCGGATCGGCCACGAGAGGGCAAGAAAAATATTGGCATGGAAAAAAATGAGGTCGAGCAACGTGAACGAATTGCGTGAGAACGGACACCTTGTACCAATGCTAATGCAATACTATGCACGCGCGTGTTTCTTTTTTACGCACGATAGCTAAGCCTACGACTATTCGATTTAAACTTTAAGTCCGATGAGAAAGTCTTGCTAATTCTTTTTACGTTCGTAATACAATTGGCAGAGTTACGAAAATTCGCAAAGTTACTTAGAGAGCTAAGACACCGCGGCTTTTCTCTTCAAGAAAGTGCTTAGTCAACCAGACGCGTACTCTTCGTATCATCTTCGCAAAGACTACGACGCGGCCAGCCAGTATCATCGTCCTCTTCCATCTCTTTTCCTCTCTCCCGAAAGTCGTTAAGAATTCCGAAGACGTACTCGAATAATTTTCCTGTCCCGGCGCGGCGCTTAATTGACGTCGCTCTACGGCGGTCCGGAGGAATATTTCAATTGCTAACGAAGTGCGCTAAACGAGCGTTAATCAAGCAAGTTATTAATCTTTGAACGAAGAGGTCTATCAACTATCCCGGTAATAAGTGTAACTTGCGGGAAACGTGCCCGGCACGTAACTGATAACCGTGCGGAAAAGTTTTATCGACGCGAGCCTGAAACTTTCGTGACGAAGCGTGGACGCCACGATAGACGACACTGCGAGTTTGCGCGAATGAAAATAACTTTGCCGTCCATTCGCGATCTCGTGTCTCCCCAGAAAATAATTATTATCTATCGATACCCGATATATAATTCATCCGTCCAATTAAAGTTATTTCCATGCACGATTCTCCAATATTTTTCTGCACACGACCGAGGCAGTGAAGCTGCTTTTAACGTCAAGCTTTCTGTCAAGCTTTCTGTCGCCCATGGAAGTTTGCCGTAGCCACGTTTCCACGTTTCGAACGATGGAAACTCCACAAAGCGGCGAGAGGACTTTCGTGTAAAGAAGGTCCCGTAGAAAGTTGCCAGGAAGGCAACGCGAACTAAAAGTGAATCGCTAAGAGATCCTCTCCGGTGGTTCCCTCGGATACAGCACTCGGGAATAACGACCAGAGCATTGTGCCATTTACCAGGCAAAGTGAACTTGAGACTAGAACTTCCGATATCTCCCGGCAAGGCCGGTATTAAATGATCCTTTCAAGCTATCAGAACTAATTGAATATCCGTTATTATACCGATAATCGTGCCGCTCCATTTGTTCCATCCGGTGTAATTTACATTGATTAAAAACAAGACTTGACTAATAATGCAGATGATGAATCGATTTATTATATTCAAGATCTATAAAGTTATCTTACGCATTCACGTAAACGCATTCAACGCAACAGCGACTGAATCTTCGCGAATAGTCTTCAATAATAATTCGAATAGTTTACAGGCACAACTCCTCGTTAATTGCGCTTCCCTGAGTGCTGTATCCAACTTTTCCGTCTAGGGGGTACGCAGCCGCGTTGGAATCTCGCTATTCTAGCGATACCGTGATTCTACCGTCTCCGTGCTCTCTCGCGTCTCTTATCAAGACGCCAGAAGACGCAAATCACGGCGCTCATCGAGAGAAAGACGCATTCGTGTGTCGGTGCACGGAACATTCTCGATGGACCCGGACGTGCTTCGCCCGCCGGCGTATCAAAATCGTGGCGGAGGGTTTTCCGAGTGGCCGAGTGATTTGCCAAGGCACTACAAATCGTACGATTAAAGCGCGATTCTTACGCGACACCCTACGTCCCTTCCCCGAGAGTGCACTTTTAAAGATCGTAGCTTGATACGATAACTGAAATTGCACACTCAAAAATTCTCGTCGATACGCCCACTGTGATTCGGAGAGATGATTAATGCAAATAATGGAATAGTGTAAACGTATCGCGGAAAATTTATTAGCAATTACGAACGCGATACGAAACACGAAAGATACGATTACAGTGCCCCTCTCCCCTTCAGCTATTCCAGCGGAGGTGTTTTTTATCCATATTTCATCACGGAATATCGATGTTACATTTATGGTGAATTGAAATAACAGTATATGGTAAAATCGGCAGACATCTTTCTCGTTTCGTAACAAAATTCATTAGTTTCGCAGATGGTCGGTATCTGCCGATTTTGCAACGATCAATGAAATTGTGATACTTTGTTACCACATTATTTTAGATTACAGTAAACTAATTAACTAATTGACTATGAGTCAATGAATTGATTGTGAGTCACAGCGCTGATAAGATCATTCTAATGCCCGTTTCCATCAATGTACTCACAAAAAGATATCGCCATATCTACTGTTAAAAAAAAGAGATTACTTAATTTATTTTCTTCTTTTTAAGATACGATTATCTTTAACAAAGAATATTTTCTTCATTGTAATCTTAAAATATACTTACTAATTTTAGGAAAACTATAAATGTATTTTATTTTGAAGGAGATATTGTAAAATTTATCGAAAAAGCGACTTTATATAATAAACAAATTGAATTCGCTTTAATTCGATAGTCTTGATTAAATTATGAATCCTTACTAGGATTCAAAATACATTCTGAAATTTGACTTTTTACTTGTGATGAATTTCATAGATCTGCGGATATACGAACATTGGAAACGTTTAAAACAAGTAATTATTATTTACGTACAGAATGTATTTTACTGCATAGATATTAATTTTAATCTCGGTTCAATTTAATCTTAATCTTTCTCTAATTCATAAAACTGGAAACAGGAAGAAGAGCAAGTTGAATCGAGATTGAAGTTAATCAACATTGATGGAAACGAGCACAACTTATGGAATGCTGAAATGTACTGCATGTTCATGTACTCATTTGGTTCAAGCAGGGCAACGAATTAAAATCTGACAGAGAGATTCTGAACGCGTGGTCGAAACGTTATGTTACATTAACGTAAAAAATAGCGTGACACATCGATTATCGCGCAAAGACGAGAGGATTCGTCCACGTCGAGATCTCCATTGACATTCCGACGGAAGAATTCTTTCGTCATTAACCATTTACTGCATGCAGAAAATTTCGCGTGTCATTCTTAAAATATGACGCGAGGTAAATCGAAGCTAGCGACAGCCAAGGCGTTCTTGCAACTAGGAAGTATTGTAATAAATGTCTCATAAAACATTGATATGGGCTTATGGCGCGAGATACACGAGAGACGAGGAAAGCATCCCGTCTTTCGAGGAACCAAATGCATAATGAAGCTACAGATACGGAAAGCGTCTTTGGAAAACGAGACGAGTGCCTAGCGAAACAAATTCTCACGACAAAGCCTTTTGTCCGCGCGGCTCTTTACACAAATTACATGAATCTTCGCGTATCAACCCTTTACCGCTGCCATAATTACATAAACCATAATTATTTTAGTTTCAAACGAAGTTAAAAGCCTCCAAGGAGCTAAAGGGTTAATTACGTTACGGGCACTCGTGTCATCGATCCATAGACAGCGCAGAAGAAAAGTAAGCCGCGCGTTTTTTTATTAATATGGCAATCAACTTAGTCGCCGGAAAACCGGCAGGCGAAACAAAAATGACTCTCAATCAACTGAAAATCCGATATAATTAGAATTAAACATAAAAATATAAGCAGAAGATCGTAAAAACGTATCGATTTGTAGTACATAAAATGAGTGCTTCAAAACACGTTTCGGAGATCATTTTTACGATCTACCGTTTGATCGTTCGTGCGATCCTCGTCTTTCTATCTCTTTCATGTTTGCTCGTAGCAAGGAATTTCGTGAAAAGATAGACAGACAGGAACGAAACTACAGCGAAGTTACAGACGAATCAAAGCGCAAAAGCTTACCTGACTTCTGAGTTTCGTGATATTCTGACCACCCTTGCCGATTATTGAACCAGCAACCTGCAACACAAACAAGATAAAGTTTAACTTAAATAAATAACTTAATAATAAGGTTAAGTAAATACCTTCAACCTGTTAAAGATATTTTCGAAGAAAATATTGCGGTTCGAAAGAAGTGACGGTAAGTAATGCTTACAAATATTTATTGTCTAAACTTCCGTCGGAGAGATTACATGGTTAAGTATATACCTGCATATCTATATCTGGGTGGTCTTCTCAGTTTTGTTAATTACACAGTCTTTGTTAATTAAACGTATCTCTCATTGAGGGCGTGACCGGCAAGGGTAAATATTTACAATGAGCGAAAAATCTAAAAGTGAGATAATCCGCCTCGGAATATAAAGAGGATGAAATAAGGAAATTCCATTCTCCCGTCACGATGCTCGTGCATCAACATTTCGCTTTCTCCAGAATGCCCGTCCGATGCCCGCGATAAAAGAAAACCTCACGTCCACTTCTAGTTAGGCTTTTAACTTTGGACTACAGACTTCCGGCACACGTCCGATGCCCGCCGACGATCGCCAGTTTTCTCGCGAAACTGCAAGACAATTACAACTCGATATGCGATCTACGGATTTTTACGGATTAGTCACGCCGCGCACGTCTTTCGTTTTATCACGGTCGGTGCGCCACTTTTAACGACAGGCTCGCCGTGTTTCTGACAGTTAATTAAATAAACTCCACTGCGCGTCTGGCAATTAATACTTTCTCCTCCACGAGAAGGCGCGTCAAGGACGTAGAAACGCAGTAATGCAGTCATCCTTCATTCGAGAAAGCACAAATTCACGAACGGAAGGAACGATCCGTGTCGTTGGAACTCCCAGTTAGAAGATATCTTGCACACGTTCGTACGATGTGCACGCGAATTCCCGGCAAGTTTCTCCGCAAGAGCGTGACTAATTACGCGACTTCTTGCGAAGGTCGCGGGTATCTATCAGTAATATTGTACACAATGCGGTCGTCCCTGACACAAACGCCGTGTACCAATAACAGCGCGCGATGATATCGTCGATTATTACATAGCCAAGATTCGACCGCGATCAAGCGCAACGAACGCTCGTTCGTGCTCGGCTGGCTGGATCACAATAAGACGCCTTTGCGACGCCGATTAAATCGCACGCATCGGAGAGCACACCACCTCGATATAACACACACACGTCGCTCTTGTCGTCCATTACGAAATTAAAGGCGCGATCGCCGCACCAGGGCCGTTCGTGATGATGTCACGTGTCGCGGAAGGTCGAGTCTCGCTTCTCGTTTCTCGCTTCGAAAGTCGGGCAACACCCCTGACGAGAGAGCGTCAAATTCGCGCATTTTCCTGCCGTCTCATTCGTCAGAGGTGACTTATGATAATTAAAGAAAACGCAGCCGAGCTACTAACTTCCTCGTGCACCGCGCGCCGGATATCATTTCACGCGACGTTAAGTTTTTTGGGGGGGAGGGAGGGGGAGGGATGTTCGCGTGCCGATGGACGATGACGGCGCGCTTATCTGCGATTCCTCGTGACGATCAGTCATTCCTTTCAATTAAGCTTATTAGCGTGCGGGAAGCGCGAACAGTTTACGGGATTATGCTAAGGACAACATCGAACCGGCATTATTTCGATAACTGGATGACTTTCGTGTCGCGAAACTCGCGAAAATAATCTTCTAACGTGAAAGTTCAAGGTTTCCCTTATACTGTTACAAATTTCCATGAAATTTAATACACTTTTAAGTTGTGACTAAAATTTAAACTTAATTTTCAGTTAAATCATTCATTACCTTTAATTTCATTCATAACCACGAATTTCATTTAGATACATGTAAAGGAAGCTCGTGATTATGTTTCTAACAGTGTATAAAATCGGTTTTTCCCTACAAAAAGTACGATTTTTTTTATTTTGCTGAGTTATCGCGAGGATCAATAAAAAGAATTTTGAGTTTGATTACTTACTTATAAAAAAATTGTGTGTCATTGCTGCGAGCGACATAGATCGATGTCAGGTGAGACAAAAGTTCGCTACGAACTTTAAAATTCAAGCAGCTATAACTTCGTAAAAAATGAACAAAATTTAAATTTCAAAAAAGGATTTTAAAGTTCAAACTCTCCTACTCTTTCGAAAAATCACTATGTCTTTTGAGTTTCTATGAATGTGATAACTTTTATAATACATATAGAGAACTACGAGCTGGACAAAATGGAAAATTTTCTTTTCATTTTGGAAACTTGTCACATGCTCGAAAAAATCTGCGAAAATTTTCGACTTTTTAACGTCTACAACATAATTAAAACAAAATTTCTTTTGTTATTGAATTATCGCGGATTAAACAAAAAAAGTATTTTGACTTTGATCGCTCATGACTCTGACAAAAATCGTACAGCAATTTTTCTTTTATATATAAAACGAATTCTTAAAGCTAAAACTGCTTTATCGAATAGTATAATTATCAATTTAAAAAAAAACACAAACATAATACAAATAGCGCTAAGAACTTTTGTTCCAATTCAATATGAGAATATCGAAGGGAACCGAAGGAGGAAGAATTAAGATAGAAAATGTAAAATAGAAAAACTATCATTCCCTATCGGCTTGTATACAATGTTACGCGATAGAATCTTCGGTATCCTCCTCCGAAAATACATCGAACAAAGCGTAAGAAAACGAGTGGTTTACTGCTCCCTTCGATATTCTCAATGCTACAATCAATCACTGAACGAAAGGAGGTACAGATAGACCTCGATTCACGATATTACTTCTCTCTCAATGCCCTCGAAAGCGGACGACGGCGGCAGCGGTGGCTGCAATCGCGATATTCGCCTGCTGCGTCTTATTGTATCGCGGAGGAAATGGTGGTGCAAGAAAATATCCGCCCAGTCGAGAAACATCCGGTCTGACGATATATCGGCAATAAAGATGGAGAACTTACGGTGTACTCCGAGAAGCAACCATAAGAAAAGGCACGATCTGCCTTAGGCTGCACAGACGATGGACATTTGCCTCGGTCCACCGAAAAATTCCCCGAGATCTCGAAGCGTTCACGGATTCACAAAGATTTCCCGCGAGGGAAAGAAAGCAGCCGAGAGAAACCGATAACGGTTCGCCGAGCATGGCGACAATGACCGGAAGAGCCTCGGCTGTCCCGCGATGAAAAACGGACGTGTCGGAGGTGAGGTGGTACCGTGTTGCTCGTATGGGAGCAACATCGTACCGTTTTACCGCACTTTCATTCGCGTACAGATACAATGGCGAAAAGAGCCAAACCGTACGCGTGACTGGAAAATACAGTGACCCAATGGTGAAACACGTGGGAAGCACGTCCGATCTGTTCGCTCGTCGAAGAGACGAAGAAGGCATTGTCAACCATCAACATTTTCGATCGTCGACGATTGCGACCCGAGGAACGGTATAAATGCTTCCATATCGCACGTCGTGTGAATGTTAGGCCGGTTTGCCTGCACAAACCACTTGTGCAAGTTTACTTGATAAGTTTACTTGAACGTGTGTGATTAGGGGAGCTCTTAGAATCTCTTTCACCAACCATGGCTAACTTTTAATCGAGATTTAACTTAAAATAAATTAAATCTCGGTTAAAAGTTAGCCATTAGTTGTGAAACTGGGCCTAAATGAAGCCCGTGTAACTATCGATTAACCCCGAGGTTGGTGAAAGAAATCCCTTAGTCAGAAGTCGGGACAAAACAGTGTTCTCGACGAAAAACAGGCGAAAGAACGCGACTTTAAGTAGTTGCGTGACTTTAAATTTAAAACCTACTTGAGGTGATCTACAATTCGTGTTAGAGTTCAAGATAAAATTCTGTTGATAATTCTATACATCGTATATAATACAAAAAATGTTTGTAGAACATATTATATCAGAACATATTATACACAGACATAAAATATACGTGCAGAAAGAACGATTTTGCTTTAATAAAATTTTATTAATTTAATTAGATGCAGGTCTAAAAATTATTTTGTTAGAAAAAATAATTATGGACGCTTAAACTAATTTCTAAAGTGTCACAACTTTTTGCTGCATTACTCATCGCACTTGAGCTCCCTACATATTAAATTATTTCGATGGTCCAAAAACAAAATTATTTTCCTATCTGTACGTACCTAAATTGTTAACTTTATTTCGGCGCAAAATTATTCTTTCCCTGTATTAAGCACGTGAAATAACATAATAAATAAAATCAAATTAAAAATAAAATTTTATCTTACTTTAATCAGACATCAATTACAGCAGATTTTGCTGATAATTTCACGATACCGCGACATATCGATCGACGACACTCACCTTACTCGGGATGAGAAGACGGAGCTCATCGTCACCCTGTCGATAACGCTTATGAGGGCTCGTTGGACCCCCGGAACCTGTCATGGCGCCTGCCTCGGCTTCTCTCTTCATTATTCCTGAAACATACAGATAAAGAATTCTTCAGAAAAGATTCGTTTCCTCCGTTGCATCGCATCGAGAATCCCATCTGACAGACGTAAATAATAGAATAGATTTACACGGTCGGTCGGATTCGATTTTTTACAATTTCGTACGTCATCTCCGGCATAAACACATAACACGCGTTTGCCGAAATTATAATATATCGATAAATTACCACCAACGCACCACCAATATAATTGACGGTCTCGCGTGGCCAATGTGATTTCTTTGATCGGATAAGTGCAATAAAAGACGGCATATGAACGCACGTCATCTCATAAAACGGCTTTCTCACGCCAGTGGCATCATTAAGGCGAACGAGGCGATTTAACGGATGATGAATTACGATGCCGCGCACACAGTCCATAATACGTGCTAACGTATACAGATTTATGTGTCCATAATGTCCCGTGAAAAAAGGTCAATGCCTCGAAAAGTTTTTTCATTAACATAGCCAGAAATGGTATACAATGATATTATTAAGTTTACGCATACTACATACGACATGTCTCAGTGAAAAAAATACCCAGCTATTTTAAGTTGTTTTAAGCTACTCGTATAACGGCTGGTGTTACGGTTAACTGCTGATAAACGACGGCGAGAATATCTCTGGAATGATAAACTCGGCGAGATTAGAATTTAATTATTTCCTACTTTCCATTGCCGACGGCTCTTTCCATTGAGACTGTGCTTTAAAACAGAAGCGACAATTAATTCTCCGTGAGTCGCGATAACTCTTTCCTACGTGCGTCGTCGGTACTCGCGCAGGATGCGCACCACCGAAGATTCATTGCACAATTAGAGATTTAGTTCTTCCGAATGGCCGGTCGTGGGCGTGAGAATGCCGGGGCCGGCGTTAACTCCTCGATTTCTTTCCCCGAAATACGATAAAATTCCTAATACGTCGATTTTCGTTCGTTAACCTGATTAAACTTTCCCAACATCTAATAGGGTAACTCCGTTATACGCCGCACCTAAAAACTTAATTTATTAAGTATTATTTACTATGTTTAAAGTAAACGAACTATATCAGTAAAAACTTCGTACTGTCTACTACTACGAAAAAAATATTAGAAATCAAAACTATTTATATTTCGTATTAAAAAATGACCTTTTTTAAACCCATGCATTTTTGCCGTATATGCCATAAAAGTGGGATATAAAGGGTGTTTTTTTAAATCCGATAGAACTTGAAATTGTAAAAAATAAAACAAAAAATTAAATTAAACAGCCGCGGTGGCCATATGCCCGAAATCATTTTCAAATGTTAATGCGATGCATTGATCTTTCGACTAAAAAAAATTTTTTGATTATAATTTAATTTTCGTGTTAGTTTTTACAATTTTAAGTTCTATCGGGCTTAAAAAAACACCCTTCATATGGCTACTCATAAGAAAAGAGTGAGTATGTATAGCTTATAAAAAATTTACAAATATAAATAAGACACGTAAAATGACACAATAACTTATAAAATGCGTTTATAAAGTTTTATTAATAAGAATAAGAAATATGTATATGAAGTAATAAATAATAATTACAATTTTCCCAGATGTATAATATTACAAGTGTTATGACGTGAAGTACATATTTCATGTAATGCGTTTATGATATTTAATGCACTGAATTCAATCTGCGCACTTTGCATGCTTTAATCCCGCATAAATCCCGCCTGTTAAAAATGTCACATATCCCAAACAGGATATATAGGACAACAAACTAAACAAAGAATCGAAGAGCAAAGTACTTGTATTTTGTTATACAACATGCTTTACTATTCCTCTACATTCATGTATCACGAAATAATCACTAAGTCTTTTGCGCGTCTTACAGTAATTATTTTATGTAGATTATGTAACTTATGATGGCTACTTAACACAGTGACAAATATCGATTCAACTCACAATAATTTCATTAACCTTAACAGTAAGAAACTGAAATCATAACACAATACTAATATAACATAAAGGCATGTAACAGAGTAGTTGCGGTAAAATTACCCCCCTTCTTTCTATTTTTTCTGACTTCTGCGGCGTAAATCCCAACACAGCGTATTTGCCGGAGTTATTTATCTAGCGAACGAATAAATCAGCTTTTAATGCTTTTAAGCTACTTTCTATACATTACAGTAATGCACAACCTTCTTTAAAGATCATTTTCAAAGGACCGTTTTCAGAAAGAGGTAAAATTTGGCCGGCATGTTTATCTAATTATTTCGTAAAATAAGAAATATGATTTTATATTTTCCACTATGAATCAGATTACACTACCTTACAATATATATCCGACATTGAAACAAAATTAATAAATTTTCATAAACATTTGTTTGAATAGTTACTAAATGTAAACATATTTATTTGGTACAAGAACGATTAATTTAACTATCGTATATTTTTATTGAATAAATATTTATTTACTGTAAATAAAATGTTTCGTTCGTACAACTTGAACAAATATTTATTAAAATTTAATAATTTTTTCGATAAATAAATTTTTTTTTCCCGTCATCTAGTTAAAATATATGATCATGCAAATGTACAATAGTATCGGTTCCCTCAATATTATAATTATGCATTATTTGCGTACATATAGTAAAAGAGAATCAAATTTTGCCAAAATCAATAGAGATTATGTATTTAAATTGACACGATAATCGCTGTTTATCTGCTCACCAGTCCAGAATGTTTAATGTAACACGATTGAACTGCGAATAATTAATTACATAATCAGTCTGTTTGATCGAAGAACAGTGAGGCTAACCACACAATGGCGTTCACTGTTCTCCGGTAATAATACACGCGACATATCCTCGTGATATCACGATCACATAAAGCTTTGTTAACTAAACTCACATGCGGCCCGTGTCTCCGATATATCCGATAGACGAGTCATTCGCTCAGAAATTCCGTCGTGCGGGATTGCGTGGTTATCCTTGTTCTTCGAAGAGAGAAAACGAAACGAAACGAAACGAAACGAAAATGTAATGCGCCGGAGTTGCCGACCATTTGTCGGCTTCTGCCGCGCGTTTAGCATAGAAATCGCGGCTACACGCGCAGCATACGGAAACGTACCTGGCAATGGGAACACCGTAATGTAAGATTATAGGCAGTTACAGGGGGAATGTAGAAACTTGTACGCGACATATTTCTAACGAGACGACGCGCTATGCGCGAGTGCGTGTCTCGATCTCATTGCGTTGCATTGCATTGCATTGCATTGCATCGCATCGATGCGTCCTTTCCAACAAATCTGCCATGCAAATAGAAATAACGATCGTGCCTTTTCGTTTGACTTCTTTAATGTTTAAGTCACAATTTTACCATAAAAATAAGTTATAACTAAACTGTTAGAAATGTAACCACGAGCTTCCTTTACATGTAAATGAAGCTCATGGTTATGAACGAAATTAAAAGTAATGATTTAACTGATACTTAAGTTACAGTAATTATTTAAATGTAATGAATGTGTACATTAAATTTCATAAATTTTCATGAAAAATACATTAAATTTTACGTATATGTAGACAAATATACTTTTTATAAATACATTAAATTTAATGTATTTATAACAGTAATGTATATATTAATACAGTTATAAATACATTAAATTTAATGTAATGTCATGAAATTAAGTTCAAATTGTGTAATTTAAAATTTAATGATATTTAAGAACATTTCTAACAGTGTAATAATGACACTTTAAAATTCAATATCTTAGGTAAAGAAAGGGCATAGGAATTCTAAAAAATATCACAATTTTACAAAGCTAATTTTACATCACGTTCCGTAATGTGAAAATCATTAATTTCGCCCGTTTTCAAACCGAAAGTCCAGATACGTTCCGAGTACGTAGTCCAACTGTTTAACATACAGTTTCCTGAGCAATTCCCGAATTAACTTTTTCCTTTCGATTCTACACGCTTCCGCGGAGCGTGGCGTAATGTTGACCGCAGTTTTAAACCCGTGACGTGGCAGTAAAGAACACTCTTTGTACTTGGTATGCAAACCAAATATGCAAACGAAACGCGCGGACTGAACTGGGTCGTACCCGTTGTATTCGAGACCGAGGTTGATTATAAACGCACGCGACCACACAATGACGAAAGAGCTAAGCTGACTTGGCTTTAATCATCTTCAAGTTGGACAATCGCGATAACGATAAAACGCGCACCAGTCGAATGTTTTGATGGATAAGAGAAAGAGCGTAAAGGGGTAAAGTAAAGATAAAACGTCGGTCAAAATTGTTACGTCATTTATGAAAAACAATAAAAATTGTAATCGTATTCATGAGCGCGCAGGAAAAGAACAGTTTTATTAAAGTATTTAAAAATAATTTTGGGCCGTCAAAATAATTGTGTGCAAAGTAAAAGTAATTATGTACACTCTAAATTTCTTGCAGTGAAATCTCACTTCAAGAAAGTGAAAATACAATCCTTCACTTCTTCAAAAAGAGATAATTTTCACTCTCTTTAGAATATATTTTCACTCTTTTGATGTAAAAATTCAAAGAAATGAATTCTAAAAGAAATGAAAATTGTCACTCTTTTTTAAGAAACGAAATATTTTCACTTTTTTTTCAAGGTTGCATTTTCTTCACTCTCTTAGAATGAGATTTCACTGCAAGAAATTTAGAGAATACACTCTAAAAAATGTGAGGGTGGATTACTAACGTAGTGTCTATATATAACTCTCACCGTGTTGATGTTAATATTAACACGAACAAGATGTAAATTTAAAATTCTTGGTATAAATGTCAACATTACCATGGAATTTGAAACAAATGTTGAATATACACTGTATGTTAGTATTAATATTAAAAGAATATATAGACACCGCACGATATCAAAACCATATCCATATTTTTTTAGAGTGTAAGAAACTCGAGCATTATAGTAAGTAACGCTGCAAAAAATTTTCACATTCTAGCAATCGATTCGAGCGTCCTCAACATACTTGTTTTAACAGTCCAACAAAAATTTATTTTTACATCTGTATTTAATTAAATTTTTAGACACTTCCATAAAGCGATTTTTCCCGTGCGGTTACATATACAGAGAAAAGGTCTCTTTAAATTAAACAAATTTATGCATAGGAACAATCTAACCAAATGAATGTTCAAATTATGAATGTCATTTGCATTAAAATAAAACTTTTTTTTTATTTAACTAAAAGTTAAATTGATTTCAATGGAACAAATAAAAATAGAACTCTCGAGTCTAAATAAATCTTTTTCTCAATAATACATTGTTATGGATTTTCTATAATATACATATGACACAAACACAACAGTCGGCCGACACTTTGTCTATCGTATACTTTACCTAAAAGTACCTAATCGCGGGAGAGATAACCGAGCTGAACGCAATATAATTCCGTTTTACTTAATAATTACAAAAGATCGCCGGATATATATATCTAGATATAAGATAACGTGGAAACTTTCTCCCCGAGCGGCGCAATTTCCGTGCTTATTTACGAGAGTAACAAATGGTATTATTTTTATAGCTGCGTCAAAGCGAGCAACGCGCTTCGGACAATTCGATCGGACAATTTGCAAGACCACGAGAAATACTACGAGGGATTCAACGGCAATTACTTTCTTGTCGCGAGAGGGTTGCACGTGCGACTCTGCGAGGGAAGATCGAGGATACGACCCGGGGTTAATAACAATGTTGGCGGGACGCAAATGGAAATTAAAGCGACGCGGCGGCATCTAGATGCCCCGTGTGTTGCATACGCACGCGATGAAAAAGCGGGACGGCGGAATCGATACACTGGTGGTACACCTACTAGATACCGACACGCGACATTAATAATTTGCAACAATTTCGCGGTAAAAGGGCACTTTTTCGATTCGCGACCGACTTATATTCCTTGTTCTTTCCCGGCGTACCGAGAATAACTTCAACGGAACGCACAAAAATATCTCCGACGAGCGATGCGAATTAAAAGTTCATAAAACTGTCGTCGGGTCATCGCGCACCGAGATTGACTGTGTTCAACAGAAGAAGCACCTTTGCACAACTGTTATAAAATAATAAATAGTAATAAAAAAAAGCAATAAGAGTCGCTAGATATAATTGCGCAGTGTTAATTATTAAAATTAACTATCTTACATATTATGTTAGAATAGTTTAAACGGCCTGAACGTTTCGGCGTATATTTGGGCCATCTTCAACAGAAATGATGTTAAACTGTATCGTTGTATAATTTTATGTCTGTGACAAGGTGAGAGTCTTCATTAAGAAATTTGTTTATTGCAGTTTATAGGCTGATTGGTAACCGATAGCCTTAATCTCAACCGACGAAACTACGAACATGATATAATTATAAAGAATATTTGATTAATAACTCTCAACTTGAATATAAAAAGAAGCGACGTACATTATACAAAAATCGTTAATATACTCGATATTTATTATTATATTAAATATAAGGAGTCCATTAATTTATTGTTTTTTCTTTATTGTTATAAAATTGTTTAAATGCATAAATCAATTATATTGAGCCTACTCTATAATTGCGTAAGCGTAGTTGTAAGAATGATTGTGGTTGTAAGAATTGATCAATTACGGTCGAATATGAGGAGAATATTCGAGTATGATTGATCAATTCTTACAACTAAATCTTACTACACTCTAAAAAATGTCGGTGTCGATTTAACATCCCTGGTGTGGATTTAACACCATGAGTATGTAGATTTAAAATCCTGAGTTTAGAATTAAAATCATCGTGTTAAATCCACACTATATTGGTGTTAATTTGACACCAACACGGTGAGAATTAGACACCGCATAGTGTTAAGTTCACAGCGCTA
The DNA here is from genome assembly GCF_000204515.1 of Acromyrmex echinatior. The sequence continues at coordinate 554,471 of NW_011626992.1, read as the reverse complement.
TTTTTACAGTACGCTTACGCAATTGTAAAATAGGCTTTAAAGGATTTACAATTGTAAACTGTCTTTTCTACTGAATGCAATCATTGTTCTCCGAGGTGTGAAATATTACGTGTTCCTGAGATCGGGTTAGCATTATTTTATCCAACCCAGGGGATTTTTTTTTACCCACTTAAAAAAATTCGAAATTTATGGGTTTTATTGGGATTTTGTATAAGAAAAATAAATTTTTCAATCGGTAACACATCGGTAAAAAGAACGTATTTATAAATATTTAATGAATATAGGTACATTAAACTAACTGGACTGATATAATGTTAACATATTATATCAATTTTAATACATATAGGGTGTACAAAAAGTCTCGGACTCCTTAAATTTAAATATCTCGAGAAGTACACATTTTCAAGAAAAATGTTTTAGACAAAAATTGTAGGGATCTACTAATCACATCCGTCTGACCTTAGCAACGCCACTCAATATCAAACGGATGTGATCATAGATTTTTTAAACCCTACTTTTTATAATATCTGAAACATTTTTCTCAAAAATGCTTATTTTTTAAAATATTTAAGAGATCTGGGACTTTTTATACATCCTGTATATAGCTGTTTTACTTTTTAATAGCATAAAAGAAATTTAGTTTAATGTTAAATTCTTGAAAAATAACTATCTCAAAAAAATTACGATTTTTACGACTTAAAATTTTCGCGACAATAATTTCATGAATTAAAATTATGTCGGGACATAATAGAAATTCATAATTATTATGTCACGACATAATAAAAATTCGGAATTTTTATTATGCCTTGACATAATTTTAATTCATAGAAATATTATTATGTTACGATATAATTTTAATTCATTATTAAAAATCGTAATTTTTTTAAGACAATGTTATCTTTATCATTGATTAGAAGTTTTTTTCATTATTTATAATATTTAAAAAAATTCTGTTTATAAATTTTTTTTAAACGATCTTCAACTGGTAAAATTTTTCAAATTTTTTAAAAAATGTGTAGTCTTATGTTCACAATCTTGACAATCATTTATTTTAAATATTTGCACAATTTTTGTAATATTTTTATTTCCTAGATTAGTATTAAAATGTTGACATTTCTTATTTTCTATTGTTGAGTTTTCATTATATATAGAAGGGTTTTTTTTTGAAAAATTTATCAGTATAATATTTTTACAATTTATTTATAATTAATTTTATTTGAATACGTAATTAAGTAATGATAAATACAACTAAACTAAATATTATATTACATGAAAAAAAATCAAATAATCAATTTTATTTAAAAAAAAATCCAAAAAACCCAAAAAAACTTCAATAAAACCCCCGGTGGGTTGTTTTTTTAAAAAAAGCCCGGGTTTTTTCCAACCCTGGGAAAAACACACAGATTTTTAAATATTTTTACAATTGGATTTAAAAAACAAGATATTAGTTATATATATTTGAGAATATTTAATAAAATATGATTGTATACCATATAAGCGCCATTTGTGAAATTATATTTTTTAGCTCGAGTCTACGGTGCAGGCATCGATCCACGACGGGTGCGTGACCGCACTTCTCGTGACACACGGGCCGAAAAGGCTCTCCTTGCCGCACTCCCCTTCGAAGGCAAAGAGGGTTTTCACCCAAGCGAGTCTCATCGTGTCGCGCGAGAGAAATCGAATGACGAAATGATAGAGGGTGCATGTGGCGTTCGATCATGTAATACGTGCATGTTGTCCCGCTTGTACGTTAAAAGAAAAGACAAGTAGAGAGAGAGAGAGAGAGAAAGAACAAAAAGGAAGAACGACCGGAGATGGCGAGGCACGTGAGAGAGGGTGGAAAAAAAGGGCGCCGCGAAGTCTACAGTGGCAGTGGCGTGAGGCGCCTGGAAGTCCACTCTCGGCAGGAGTGCAGCGACTAACTAGTCCATAACCAGTCCGCACGCTAGTCCATAAGTGATATATTGGCACGTGAGACGAGAAGAAACGACAAAAAGACCAAAGGCGGTTCGATCGGCGCGGCGCGCGGCGATCGAAGGAAGATGGCAATTAACCCTTCATTACGCGCGATGCTCCATTTCGATAATGCGGTCATTACGCGAGGTTGAATCCTTTCCAGACGCACCTCTCGTTTCTCGACAACTCCGATAATTGGCCCTGCCGCGATTTACGGTGGGTTTACAACTCCCTCGTTCCCGAGCATGAATACCTTTTCATATCTTTATGTTCGACACCGGCTGATATATGTAAACAGCGAACAATTTGTTATTTAAATTAAATCATCGTTTCGCGACGCAATACACCGATAAAAAAAAACCCATTAAATTTTAATAAACATTTGTTTGAATATAGTTCTAAATAAATATTTATATTAAATGTAAATATATGTAATAATATAATATTTAATTACGAAAAACATTAATTTAACTATAATTTTCTTATTGAGTAAATATTTATTTATTGCAAATAAATGTTTACCTAGTTTACGTTTCAATTAAATATATTTACTATTCAAAGACACAAGTAAATTTTCTGTACCTTTGATATTCACCGTGGAAACCTTTTTCAAGCACAACGTTAAATGCACAACGTCTGTTAGTCGAGTACTCTCGAAACTTCAATTTCGAGTTACTATCGAATTGACGAAGTCTGGCATGGACACGGCGCTATACTATATGCTCTTCAACTGCGTATCACGAACCATGGTCAATTAAAACAAGTAGATACCATAGTATATAACCCGATTAACCAAAGTACCGTTAAAGTTTCACAACGAAGCATACCGTTTCGGGCGAAATGTAATCAGTTCGACGTTATAACATCGTTCTCATATTTCTACTCGCTATTCGTATATAAATTTGTGCAAAAGCGATTCGTCTTTCCATCAGAAATATCAGAAGATGGAAAAAGGCAAGGAGGGAGGAAAAGAGGATGAAAGTCTGACGGAGCCGAGGAAGTGTATCGACAGCAATATCATCGAGAGTTAAGCGACCAATCGAACTATTTCAATTTTCCCGAAAGTTCGATGAAAGAGGAACGCAAGTAGCAGTCACGATGCCAGTATATCCATAACAGCACTGCTTCTTCGGAGAGCGGATAATGGCGTTCCATACTGTTATATACTGTCCAAGTAATTATTTCGTCGCCGCGCAGACGGCGAATAATTGCGGCAACGACGCGACGCTGGCAATCCCAGCATCGTGGAAATTGCACGACGCGCGGGTCGCCGCCAATCGGATATCGATAGCTTCCTTCATTCAATATTTCAGATATATCGCGCCGCGGATGGATCTCTATCCATCTTCGAAAATCGTGATAAAAGATTTGACGCTTGAAACGCTTTTTGAAAAATATATACATATATATATCCGCTTATACAAGGTGCGTCCCAAAATTTTCCAAACTTTTTCAATAGGGATAGGTCGGGTGGCGCCATCCGTGTGTTCGATTGCGCGTTTGAAAGGTACATCCCTAGCTGACTTCCAGTAAAAATTTCATGACATTTGGTTCAGTGGAAACGAAGTTATGGCGTCTCAAGTGTCAGTATGTTGTATACATCGGTACGAGAATGAACTTCGAACAAAGAGCCAATATTAAGTTTTGTTTTAAACTTGGTAAAACATTTACCGAAACCCATAATTTGATGAAACAAGTTTATGGTGATAATTGTGTAGCCCGTGCCAGTGTTTATGAGTGGTATACGCGATTCAAGAACGGTCGTGAGGACATAAATGACGACGCACATACAGGTCGCCCAAAATCGACAATTAACGAAAATTCCATCGAAGTTTTTATGATTCCAAGGGTATTGTGCACAAAGAATTCGTTCCAGCAGGCCAAACAGTTAATGCTGTATTCTATGTAAGCGTTTTGAAGCGTTTGGTGCACCGCATTCGTCGTATTCGGCCAGAATATCGCGAAGGAGGAAGTTGGCGCTTGTTACACGATAATGCGCCATCTCACCGTTCGACACTTGTCACTGATTTTTTGACTAAAAATCACATTTTAACAATCAACCATTCCCCGTATTCGCCTGATATGGCACCTTGTGACTTCTACCTATTCGGCAAAATGCATTTGTCCATGAAAGGAAAGCGGTATGTGGACGTAGAAGACATCCAAAGGGCTTGTACCACTATTCTGAAGGACGTGCCTTTGAACGACATAAAACACTCATTTGAAATGCTTTTAGATCGTGCCAAACGTTGTATTGAGTCCGACGGGGACTACTTTGAATAAACAATTTGAATTTGAAAAAAAAAGTAAACCGTTGTTGTTTTATTTCAAAAGTTGGGAAAATTTTGGGACGCACCTTGTAAGAAAAAAAATTAAGCATTTGCGCACGTTTCTTGTCCAACCGAGGATACGAAGGACCGAGATACGACAAAGCGCACAGAGGATTGAAGAAAGTACACGGCGGTTTACAAACGACGGATCGTCGACTACCCGTGGACGAGGAAAAGTGCCGTAAAAGAGAAAAAGGGACGACGGGGATATCTTGCGGAAAGGAACCTCGATGCCTTGGTGCTCGCTCGTCGTCGTACAAAGCTAAGAAGAAAGAAGGGGGTCCATAGACCGGACAGCGGAGCCCCATAAATCCAAGTCGCCGTTGCAACGAAAGAAGCTTGTTTACCGTTTTTGCTTCGGACCTCTCATCTGGCTTCTCCTTTCATTCCGCGCGCGCGAGCGAGAGTTTCCCGCCATCACGGCCCTCTTCCTGTTTCCTATCTCGGCCCCCAACGTTGATTCCCACTGGGATATCTCGTAATTTCATAAACTGCCCCGGTCGCGTGCATTTTATACCTGCACGATCGATTTACCCCTGATTTACAAGTCAAGGATCGATAATGTTCCGAATGCGATACATTCTCTCATGACGAAGATGTCCGATAGAATGTTTGTCGTTGGCGAACGTTTGGAGCATCTCCAACTTTCTATTCACAGTTGCCATCTCTTCGGACTAGTATTCCGTCAGAGGATGATTTTCAAAAGGAAAAATAGTGGATTTATGGCACAACAATTTGTACTTTTGCTAAAAAAAAAACAGTCATCTAGATTAGCCTGTTGGCGGATATCCATTTTTTAAATTGGAGGAAAGTCCAGTTTATTGCTGTTCTCTCATGTCATTTGATTGTGCCAATAAAATCCTTACGCTAAAAAAAAATACTAAATTTTAATAAATATTTGTTTGAATAGTTCTGAATTAATATTTACTAAATGTAAACATATATTTATTTGATACAAAATCCATTAATTCGATTTAACTATCATATTTCATTGAGTAATTATTTATTTACTGTAAATAAATGTTTATTTAGTTATACTATTCAAAGAAATATGTATTAGGTTTTAGTCAATTTTTTTCAGTGTGTGTGTGTGTGAGAGAGAGAGAGAGAGATATCAAAAGATTTTTACCAAAAAACCCACAAAATTTTTATCATCTAGTCACCTCAATGCTACTGTTTCTTCAAAGAAAAAGTCATCAAAATTCAAAGTAATCGGAGATTTTTTTCTGCTTGACTCGAAAATTCATCCAAAAAGCCTCTGACTAAAAACTGAAAGTGGCACTATGATTCTACCCCATTTAAAGTGGATATAAAGAGAGTGACGCCAATTAGCCGGAAGTCGTCATTTTGTGTTCTATATCTGTATGACGCAATTCCTCATCTTAACTTCTTCTTTCTTTAACGTTGTCTTCCTTCTAACTAACAGTAAAGACACTTAATGGCGAAGCCAAGCATTGCCGTCACTCTCTTTACACCCATTCTAATCCCATTCCTGCACACAATGTCAGTATATGATTTCGATAGGCTAACGCAACTAAAAACTTGCTGCAGCCAATTAAAAATGCTATGTCATTTTCCTAATTGTTACAGCAATCAATCTTTTCTTTCAGTGTAAAAAATGTATTTTGAGGCAACAATGTTCTTGTTGCTTTTGTTCGACGCAATGATTATAAAGAAATCATTTTATATCAATTAAGAGAAAGAAATCTAATTTCAATTAAATATTTCAGAGTGAATTAACACACAACATATCCAATTCTGCAAATTGCATGCCAAAATCATTTTTGGTCTTGAAAATCGTGAACAGAATTAGAGTAATAATATAACAAATTAAATTAACAAGCAATTTAATAATTTTTTACGCTAATAATTATCTTACAATTAGAAGGTTATTAATAATTTGATAAAGCATTTTAATTAATAATTTAGTACAGATAGTTTCTCTCATTTTAATTAATAATTTGATAAATCATTTTATAATTCTCGTTTTCTCCTCTTTAAACGATCGCTACTTCCTTGAGATCAGCGAGGAATGTTAGAGATATGCGCAAAAACCTCCTCGCGATCTACTTACAAAGGCATCTGTGTTTCAATAAATTGCGAGTACGGATGAGCCAAGACGGAAGTTGCGAAGTACAGAAATTACCAGGTGGAGATGAAAAAAGAAACAGGGAATTGGCTAGTACCATAAAACGCAATGAACGTATCGGCACTGGTAAGCAGGCGATGCACATAAAAAGCGATATACCGGAGCGCGCTATTCGCGGTTCGAAGTACCGTAAACTTCGGTCAGAATGAGAGGCACGTTTCCTGTTTTTCCTACTGTGTTCTTGCGGCTTTCGCTTCACGCGATGACTCCTTGTAACGATATGATACTCCCGGACTTTTCGCGCTGTCTCGTTTTCTCATCGCGGGCCAAAATATCATCTCTCGACTATATATTTTAATTCGCGCCAGCGCCGTGAATTAATAATTTTTTTAAAGTCTTCAATAAAAAAAATCGTGCTACCTGCGTATAAATAACGTGCCAAAAACCACTCTCTCATTGCTTTTTTTTTTTTTAAATATAACTTTAATGCACGGCAAAAAAACATAACAGTGGCAAAACTCTGGGAGAGCGAGAAACGTTAAATGAATCGCGTACGTTTCATCGATTAAAGCTCGTGGTTTTAACGTAAAAGGAGTTTGTTTAACATCGTTCCATCAAGCGTTATCCATTTCTCTCTGGGGGGATATCTCGATATCTTCTTTTCACAATTATATCTGTTTCGTCAATTTTTTGGTACATATTATGTATATCGTATCGATTTCCTCGTTTCGATTAATCACAGCACATTATACACTTTCTAAATAAACTTTGATTAAATAAAAGTGTCAAGTTCTACAGGGTGTTCTTCGTAAATCGCCGCAAGATACAAAAAGTCGCTTAATGGACGAATCAGGCATATGATTGGCATGCGTCGGATGAACGACATTATTAAGCAGAAAATAAAATCGGCCGTTCATGCGTGACGAGTACAACCGCATGGAAATTGGTATGAATATGGATGAGAACGTTGCATATAAGTATGTGCACATACTTCATTCGCGATCACGACCGAGCATAATGTTCGACTTGGACGAGCAAAAAGGACGTCCTAGGGGAGAAGGACGGAGGAAGGAAGGGAGGTCCATCGGCGGGACTGGCAGGTGAATCGCGAGATTATTGGCCGAGACTAAGCTGAGTTGGCTTAGAAATTCGACGTTTGACGTCAGTATATATGAGAGACGCGTCTGCTAATGCGTCGCGCACCATTCGCTCTTCGGGGACCTCGAAATAGAATGATTAACGCCACCGAACACGCCTGTAAAATTCGATACCCGGTATGCGAGACGTCCCCGTTTTGCTTAGGGAATGTTACACGGAGTTGGCTGAGACGCACTCTCTAACTAAATCTGAATCAGTGAGTAATTACTGATATGAATCTCAAGTATGCCGCTGGGAATCGGTAAATTCACGTTGAAACTGAAAAAAATCAATAAACGTGGAATCCCTAACCTAGTCGACCTTCATTCGCCATACAAATTCAATCTATATGGTACGGAAAATGCAATTATCGGTATTTTAATTACATAATGCTGAAAAACTTCCTTTCTTTTTCAGTTGAATTTCACTGATTAGCTCAGTGCCAAGAGTTATGCCACTGAGTGATTACCCACTAATTCGGTTTTATACTCGTTTCTACCAATGTAGATTAACTGTAATCACGGTGCTTCTTGCTCTTAATCTTTTTCTAATTCTTAGAATTAGAAAAAGGATTAGTTGAACCAAGATTAAGATTAAACTACATTGGTAGAAGCGGACATTAGAGCTAAAAAGATGAGGAGTTAGCTGAACCAAGATTAAACTTATACATCGGTTGAAATGAACATTTAGAGAGCCTACGAAATACTCCGTTCCTACTGAAGAGAAATATGCTTGCAGAAATATGTAAAATACGGATACGCAAGAAGATTGGAAAGCCGGAAGTCTGGACGGATGTAGTTGCATGGTAACAACGTAGCCAAATAGAGATTTCTCCATGTAGCCTTAGCAAGAGAGCAGCAGTGTTTAACATGTCAAATGTGATGGTAAAGATATGCGATTTATTCGTGCTCGGCTTCAAAATTCTCCGTACAAAATACATCTAAACGGTACAAAGTTGCGAAGTACTCGAAACTACAGAATCTATATAATTTACACACCGCATAGACGAAACTCTAGCATCGTTTGGACATCAAATGATTAAATGGTGACTCATGTTGCCAACATGAATATTATTCGCACACGTAGATATATGCTCTGTTCAAAATTCCGTGCAATGTACACGGTTGTGCAAAGACGTTTCACTGATGACGATGACCTCCTATTTGCAGCATTTAGGTATAATCACTGCAATAGGATTGTCCCTTTTGTACTTGATATAAATCGAGTTAAGCTTTGTGCCGGTTAATACTGCTAAGGCGACTCAAATTGATCGTGTAATATCATCGCACCTTAAAGATGAAATAATTTAAAAAGAATGATGAAATATTCATTTAATATATAACAATGTATTATTCAATTGTTATGTATCAGTATACGTTATTTTATTAATTATACATTATTTCATAATTCGTATTTTAATTAAATGTTAATATTACATTAAATTAAATATTGCGTATATTCGATGGATGATCGTAGTTCGCTTTAACGAAATAAAATATTAAAAATCGACAATATTGCTGAAAGCTCTTGTAACGAGAAGATATTGTTTTTGCGATACATGCGCAATTAAAAAATCATTTTTCCAATGCAAATATAATCATCCTGAATAATATTAAACAATATTCGTTAGAGAATAGATTAAATTGATATTTTACTTCTTTATTAAAATAATTAACGAAATTTCCTTTAGCAACGTGATTCAATTCTCGTTGAGATCGTATCTATCTTTGGGAAGACGTAACAGGAATCGATCATCGCGCATGCGTTTCTGCGGCTGACGATCCAATTATTTCCATAAGGCGAACATCTAACGAGCTTTCACGTTCCACGTGCACTCCCACCCGTTCATCCATCTACCAATCCATCCATCCATCCATCCATCCATCCACCCATCCATTCGCCGCCCATCTATCTATCCATCCGCCCAACCATCCGTCCATCCGTCGTCCGACCGTTCGTTCGTCCAGTCGGCCAAGCTTAAAATTAGACTCTATGAAATGAACAATCCGGAAATGAATAAGACTCAACGAGTTGGTACCAAATTTATTTAGCGCGAATGTGAATTCCTGTGTCCGCAAATTCATTCATTTATTCATTCATTCATCATTCATTCAACCGGCGCAAATCGGCCTAGATCCCCCCCCCCTCTCTCTCTCTCTCTCTCTCTCTCTCTTCTATAGCGGCTATTTGAACAATTGCCGCCATAGCTTCATTGAAACGTAGCGGAACGCGCGATTATAAGATTATTCGAACTGTAATGTAAAACGAAAAGTATAACATTGCACAGTGATAGCAATCAAACCGGAAACAATCACTCAAATTTGATTAGAGATTTCTGCGTATAATAGCTCTAATGTACTGGAACAGCTAATCAAGTTCGACCAAAAATTCACTCTCCCATTGCGCATTCACGGGAATGGTACACCTTTCTTTTTACATCATGATTTGGACAAACGTTGCTCTAAATTCTCGTCTCGATGACAATCCTCGTGGACATGAGGCACAGCAAACTTTCTTGGAATCGACGAAAAGGTCCGGGCGCTTATTTTGACAAGCCAAAGTTGCGTGTGTTGACTAGAAAGTAATTATTTGTCCGCACAATATTATTCAACGTTACAGAGAGAGAGAGAGAGAGAGAGAGAGAGAGAGAGAGAGAGAGAGAGAGAGAAAGAGAATTGCACGTGTGCATTCTCTTTTTCTCTCTCTCTCTCTTTCTCTCTGTCTGTAACGCTACTCGTTAAGGAGCATTTTGTTAGACTGTCCTTGATTAATATTATGTAATATTATGCTACATTTTGGGACGAATTTTACGATGGGCGTTAATTACGCCGGAGGCGTTGTTTGCAGGAATTCCCGCGTAACGGTCGTAAATTTGTAAACGTAAGTAGCGAATTTACCGTACGGAATGTTTCGCAAGTTGTGCGCGTAACTGTCATGTCTCCATGATTTATCAATCTTTAATTCTTGCTGGTAGCAATTATTTCAACGCGACGCAATTTAGCTGTGCAAGAGCTATCTGTTCAAAACTGTTATATGTTCTGAGAATGTCAACAATTTGGCGCGAATGCATTTTCGAGAAGCGTCACGTAATATGGCAATAAAATTTGCTAGCCACTAGAGAAGTGAGGTGGTTTACCAGTCGACCTCTAAATCCATTCCTTGCTACGATATCGTAAAAGAGGAGTATCATAAAAGAAAATTGTTAGCTCCTGGCTGAAACGTGACAAAGCTGATATCGACCTAGTTGCAATAAGAGCAATAATTAGTCGAGAAACGCAATCCTTAAAGCTATTTATGCTATAGTCGTCGACGTAGCAATAAGGAAAGAGAGCAGAAAACTCATAAAATTATCAACCGTGAATGCGAAACGAAATACGTCACGTTTCACTGATCTCAATGTTCTATCGAAGACGATTGACAATTAAGATGATGTATTGATTTACATATCATTTTTAAAAAAGTACATCACGGGTCCAGTGAACATTTTCTTCAATCATATAACAAATTGTTTATAATAAATGTTTTTGGTGTATAATTTTCAGTTACAACATTTTTTTCTTTGGATTTTGATCTTCAAAATAAAAAAAAATCGTTTAATCACAAACTATTTTAAATCAAGATTTAAAATGACATTGATTTAAAATGATGAATGCAAAAAATTTTGACATTCTATGTAATCAGTTTGAGCATAATTCATGATGTTCAGCAAAATCTGGCCAGTCAATTCAAGGATAATTCCAGGACATTTCAGATAAAAATACTAGTTTTTCCAGGATTTATTCATCGTTTAATTTTCATTATTTAATTAATTTTTATCGACTCATACAATATTGTATGCTTTGTACTCAAGTTAGTTACAATTCTGTACGAATAATGAATTAAAAACTAACAAATGGGAACAATATTATTTATTGCTTTATAAATAATATCAAACGAATATTCCGTCAACATAAATGATTTTTCTATTATGTTCTATTTTAAACATTAAATTCAAGTTTATTAGTAACTTATTGCATTTTTAAGGGAAGATTTATCTTTTTATTTTTTCTTTCTCTTTTTCACGCTGACTTTTTTTAGAACGATAAATTCTAGGCCAGCCCTGAAATTTTGAGTTTTTCATAAATTTTCCAAAATACATTTCATTAAAATTCCAGTATAATTCCAGGATATTCAAGGGTCGCTAGACACCATAAATTAATTATTTTGATATATACATTCCAACAAAATTTATTTCGAATTCTGTATCTAACTAACATTTTTTTGATACTTTAGCAAAACCATTTTTTCCGTGCGAATAAAGAAGTTAAAGAATTTTCGAAGCAAATATCGAATTAAAGGTACCTTATAATCTTCGATACGATTTTACGATATTCATGTATCGTATTAACGCATTTGAGATTCCAAAATAGCCATCGAGATGCGGAAATACCGTGAAACCACTGAGTGCTATTGTTCGCGTTTACTGATACAGCATAAGGACTGATTCATTCAACGCCGCAACGCGTCAACTATCCCATTTCGTAGCATTAGGTTAACCCTTTGCGGTCTACCTGACTCGATGCAGTGGTTTATGAACGCGTACACAACACCTAAAAAGGATTGTATTGCGAACTGGTGATTCGAGATAGTTTCACGTGTTGCGATCACGAGTGAACGCGAAATAACATTGCCGCGAGACAAAATGTACGACGATGCGTGATTTTTAATCTCCGGAGGGCCATTTGTTTTCGCTACTTTGCGTTCCAGCGGATCGGGACATCGCGGCGGAATGTAATGGAAATGCGATGGGAGATGAAAAGCGAGATGCGCGAGCCGAGTAACAATATTACTGCAGATGGGATGCGGCGGATTGAAGGTAAAAAGCGCGATCGGCAGGATTTCAACTTCGTCTGACCTTTGTTACTCGCATTCGAGGAAAATGGGAGGCAGAAAACAAGAACGAATGTACAAGTAAATCCGTGAATAGATACTAACGACCAAAAGCTATTTTAATAATCTTATTAAAAATTATTTTTAAATAATAAAGCTACATGTACCTTTCTTCAAACAAAGTTGTAAATGTACACACGACTTAATTTAATTGCCAAGAATCGTGATGTAAATAAATAGTAAATAAATACGTGACAACAAATTTTGTTGTGATTGCTGCTAGTCTGCTATATCAATCAATTATTAGTAACAGAAGCAAACTATATAGAATCTAACCCATCTTTTGAATAGACTTTAGATTCTTTTACATAGAATTCGTAGATGATCGTGGAATCTTAAGTCGTAGAAAACCGACCAAGCACAATCTAATACAGGCAAAAAACTTGACTAATAGAATTGGTCAATTTCTTACAATTTCAGACCTTGCAACCGTCTACGACTTATATACGAGCCTCTTATTTGCGATACTATTGATTATTTGTTACAGTGACGAATCGTAATTTGCAATCGTAACAAATAGATCGTTTTTTTAACAAATATCACATTTGCTTTCCCTCGATTTGTTCCTGTAACGAAAAATTCATTTCTCTCAGTGAAGGAAAACAATCTTCAACGAATTTCCAAAAGCTAGAAAGGTTTGAGAACCACTGGCTGCAGCAGACCCGAGAGAACCGTGCGCGAAGGATGAAGGAAGGCGCAATAACAATATCGCATCCTGCCCTTGCTGTATGCAACCAGGGGGTAACGTCCTGTTACACCAGTCTGACCACTTTGCCTCGTCCTTCGTCCCTCTTCCCTCTTCCCTAACCCTTCTCCGTGCGCACGGACCGTTTTGCTTTGCACCGGCTTTGCTTTCGCCTTCGCCTTTCGCGGCCAGCAGGCGAAAACGTCGCGACCCGCTTTTCGCTAATCGCAATCCCATTCAGAGCGCGACTCGTTTCCACCGCACGTAGCAACGTAATAAGGGCGTTTCCTGAGAATCTCTTTTGCTCGAGTCATCCACGTCGCAAGGAAATGCCGTGTACCAAACAGCGATTCATAAAACGCAAGTTTGACCACAAAAACAATTCTACGTTAACATGAGTAATCGTTACTCACCAATAATGATGTCCGCCTTTGCAGTCTCCGCGGTGAATCAGCACTAAGACCTGCACAACCAAGACAGTGGTGGTTTTAGTTTTCGCTTATATGCGTACGCATGTGCGTATTATTATATTATAATTAACATCGCGCGAGCTAACGTCACGTATCTCTTAAACTTATCTTAATGCTATTGTACGTGAAGGAACGCGGTAATTAGGACACCAGCGTCGCCGTGCACTTCTCGAGTTTCAGGTAGCTTCTTCAGAATTTCTTGTATTTCATGTATTGTTAATTTTTAATAATACGACGTCTCTTCGATATGACATAAGCAGACTTTTTTTTTCTAATACTTTTTTAATGCTTTTGCCTTTGTCCTTTTTATTAATAAAAATATATATGTTTGCTCAGTATTGTTATTCACAATTGAAACAATTAAAAATCAAATATGGACTCTTCGAAATTTAAAAAATGTTAATTAAAAACTGCTTTTTACGTTCACTCTCAAAGCCATTTTATTGTAATTAATATAATACTGTAATCAATATTGTTATTATTATATTTCAGTTTTCCATTTTCTGGTTAACTTTTAGTCAGATTTAATTTGATAATAATGTAAAAATTGAACTGCAATGATAGTTCTGCAGTAACTTTTAAAGTCAATTTTAGTGATTAATCATAGGTGAAAAAATAATTTTTATACACAAACACCAAACAAAATTAAATGAAGTTAATTTAAAATCGCAAGTTGACTAGAAAATAAAAAAACTAGGCCTTCTGTCTGACAATTTAATTAAAAGAAATTATTTACACAAGTGTTGTTCCTGTAGTGGCATTTAAGGATTGATATACGTTTGATTGATATACGTTTATTTGATACAATAAAAGATAAATATTTGAAATAATGAGTATTTAGAGACGCAACTTATCCAAGATATTAATTTTTTTACGCCTGCGTCATTAGAAGTGTACGTATAGATACGCTCCTGTAATAAACAGGCCGATGCAAATTTAAAGTTACGAGTCTATTACGTTAGCATTAATTAATAACAAAACATTCGCTTTAGTATGAAAATTTATATTTCGAGTCGCAACCGGTTCGCGTATTCTTATACAGCCGGCACGGAAAAACGCACTTATGCGTCCCACGTCCGAGCGCATCGCACGATCATAAAACTGCACCGAGACTACGACCGAGTATCGCTATCACGTGCGCGGAATTAATTACAACTACTCGTCCAACTATTTATCGTCGTCCGGAGACGGAGCCCGACTCTCGAAATGGACCATAAACGTGACGCTTCTAAAAGAAATTGCGAAATCGCTTGGGACATAAATCGTCTCGATTAACCAACGCGCATCTGTCTGGAATCTCCGCGAGGTCACCCACGAGCTGACTCCCATACCACTATCGGTGGAAGGTATCCTTTCTTATTAAATCCTCAGTTGCTCAAACCTCTATGAATATCTATAAGCAGCAGATAAAAATAATGACAGAAACAAATGAGTCTACTCGTATCAGACGAATGTCGCGACAAATGTCAGGTGGCGAGAGTGAAGTAACGTAGTCCGTAGATCAAAGTCCACAGATTGATAGCCATTTAAATGAATCCACTTGAATGAAACAAAACGAAGGAACGACAGTTCGAACTGCGACGTTAAAACAATCAGCTGCGCCGCCCCGAGCATCGAGATCGGTCTCAAGAACTGACCCGGCGTGAAACCTTGAGCACTTTACTAGATCACTGTCACCAGGAGAACTGGCCGGAGAACAAACTTCACTCGCCGGCTACACGGGCTGCACGCTCGCGAATCACGATCGGGCACTCAAGGTTGAAAATTCCAGACGCCCCCCCCCTCGGGATAGGTCAGGGACAATGAACGTGCCAAACGCAGAGAGCAACGGCAGCAGCTGCACCCAAAGTTCATTCAACTTTCCCACGCGAGAGCGTTCTTTTACACCAATAAGCGGCTGCGTGTCGCCATTGAAAACACGATTCACGACGTCCTTTCGCTTCCGGATCTCATTTTCGGACCTTCAACGCTCGGCCGGAAAAGTCGATCGACGCGAACGAACCTGGTAAGAGCGGCTGGAGCATCAACGCCTGAGATTCTGAAAAACTTTCTCCCCTCCCGATTTTCGCTGAAGAAATTCGCCGCGAGGAAGAAGCTTCGCGCGAGCGTGAATCTCGCGTGCGGACACGATTGCGGCAGAACTAGTACTAGGCCGAGAACACGAGTAAACTTCACCAAGTGGCCGAGACTCGTCCACCTCTTCCTCGTCGCGAGGAGCCGCGAGTACTGGTGGGGCGAATCGCTCGCGGAGGGAGATCGTAGTGGCGAAGAGAAAAAAGGAGAGGAGAGGAGAGGAGAGGAGCGTGTGCTACGCGCGAGCAATGTATGCGTGACGCGGTGCAGCAATGTGCGCGCGAGTAATGCGGATGCATCGTGATGCGGCAAGAGAGATGGAGGAAGATGCAGACAGCACGAGAGAGAGAGAGAGAGATATATATATACAGGGTGGGCCATATTCGACGGAAAGATGTTTTTTTTTTCAATCATGGGAAA
>NW_011626992.1:506357-538319 GCF_000204515.1 Acromyrmex echinatior | reverse complement strand
TTTTTCATTCAAAAATTGAACAAAAAACCGCGGATACTTTTTTAAATGACCTAATATACATATAAAGGCGTTTATTGTTGTTCTAGAGCAAGCCTTCCAGAAACATGGAAAAGAAAAAATTGTTTTTGAGAACAGAATTTGCAATTTCGCGAGTCGATTTCAACCCTACATTGAATCTTTTTCAATCTCAAAAACATTAAATCTTATAAACCTGTTTTGATACTTGAACAATCAAATATGACCTCTTTTAATTATTACTTTCCACAGCTTCTATCTTAGAAAATTTCTTTTGTAAAACCTAAAAGTAGGAAATTTTCCGATAACTGCCTATTTGTTAGATTAGAATCTATTGTAAATCTTTAGAAATACGAAAATAATACAACAATAAATTAAACTGACACAAATAAAATATGAAGATAAACTGTATAAAGAGACAGAAAGATGACATATGAAGAATGAACAGATACGAAGATAATGAAGAAAAAAAAACAACTCCATATATCAATAATAATTAACGAGGCAGAGAGAAAGAGAAAGTCAATGAACGATTCTCTGAGATCGCCGCGCGAAGAATTTCGTGGTTACGAAGAAGATTCTCTCTGCTTCGCGACCTCGGAGGTTATCACGCGTGATAAAACTCAAAGTTTTTAGGCCAGATTTCTCGATAAGAGAACATACATGTATCGTATTCCCAGAAGACGTGCGTCCACAAACAGAAACCAGTTGTTTATACCGAACGCGCGATTACGTCGCTTACGTGAGCGGCAAACGCTGACTGGCTAACCGCGTCACTCAACACCGACAGACAAGATTATACACTTCGACGAATTCATCGACAGAGAATGTGCCAGGGATATGCAAAGACAGGGATATGCAATGAGGATGCCGATTATTGAGTAATAAAGACGTTTTTGGATGAAATTAGAAAACCGATGATCAATCGATAAAACGATTTCGAATTTCCTTCGTTAGTTTTCCTTTCGTTTATTTGTTTAATAGGAAATTTGGAATCCTATCTATATTATTAAGTAACAATAAAAAGAATTATTATTTTTCAACAAAAAATGACAAATTGTGATAATAAAATGAAAATGCTTTGTCTATACATTTTTATAGAAGATCCACGTAAGTGCGATTGAACTTCTCAATCACTTTAATCAGCTTAAAATTATGCGCACAAAATCTTGGTGCTTGTATAAGGACTGATTCTGATTCCTTTCTAGATTAATTAGAGACGTTTCCAAAATTTGAAACCAAATATATAAAATTGTATTATTTTTTTAACAAAAGGATTAAAATTGACGAATGCACACAAAAGACTTATTCTTTTTCCATACTCCAAAACTAAATTCCTTGCACAGTTCGTCTTTTATCTTTTTCTCTTCAACATGTAAAAGAAGAAGATAAACCGTGCAAGAGATTCACTCCTAAAGTACAGAAAAAGGACAAGCCTGATATCTTGATGCCCACATAGGACGTAGCCCTGATTCTTTTCTAGATTAGTCAGAGGCGTCTCTGAAATTTCAAACCAAACGATGAAAATTCGCGAGGATGAAATCTCATCCGGCGATGCCGCGAGATCGCGAGCAGTGTAGCCGTGGCAAAGATAACACTCGCGACTAGCGACTCGACTCGACCACGAGAGTGTCGGACGGCGCACGTTTTTTTCGACGTACCTGCGGACGCTCTTTTTCTTGCCTTCAGACCACGAGAGATGACGAGAAGAAACCCGTCGTCGAAACCCGTCTTCCTCATCCGTCGCTGCGACGGCGACGGCGGCGGCGACGGCGACGGCGACGGCGAGGACGAGGGACAGACGTGGATCCGGTGGATCCCGAGCGCGGAGAGGGTCGTCGCCGGAGCAAAGTCGCGGCGTGTAACGGGTTAGCCCGATGCACGGCATGACATGACATGCGTGTCGCTCACGGTACGGCGCGTCTGACGTGGCGTGCGTGCGGAAGTATATCGATCAGCTGACGGTCGGGCGGATACTGGGCCGCTTCGCGGAATTCACCATATTGTTGCGTCGGCACGCATGCGCCGAGCCCTCGTCCCTTCGTTCTGTCACTCTCCTTCTTCCTCCCTCTCCCTCTTTTCTTCCCTTACATTCTTCCTTCTCCCTCACCCCTTCGTCCCTCCCCCCTCCCGTCTATCCCGCGACGATACGTACGGAATGATTCAGCAGGTACCAGCGATGTAGTTCCGAAACGTGTTACGAGGGGATGAGAGAGAGGGGGGAGGGAGAGACCAAAATATAATCTACGATGGACTTACGTGTGTAACGTTTATCGATATGGAAAACGCGATTTTAGACAACTAAAAGAGACATTTTGGAATAAACGGAAATCTTCACAGAGAGATTCCCGTGTTTTAAAAGTTACTTTTGACGGTAGAACGAGCGGAAGGAATTTTGTTTTACGATCGAGAGCAAAATAAAGACTCGCTTCTCGTACACTGTTACGTTCATAATGTCAAATTATACTCGATTACAGTTGGTTTTAATCATTTCTATAGATCGCCACTATTCTGATAGTCAATAATTTAAAACAATGGAGTTTAACGATTTGATTAAAAAAATTTATTTTTTCCTCAAATTTATTTACTAAATGCGTTAATATGGATTATTTACTTTGAAATTTTATTCACCACAGGAACGAATTGATTTATATTTTTGACGCAGATAAAAGTTCAAAACAACAAAATATTGTTTAACTAAAGAGATTGGGTTCCTTTGAGGTATTTCTTACGACACAGTCGGTTCTTATATTTAAGACTATTCTTAAATAAGTCTTAAGATATCACGGGCCAATCATGGAACTATTAGCATCTCAAGACAGTACTTAAGACGGTCCTAAAGTAAGAACGAACTATGAATACTAGCTATCACGGTATTTTCACGATTTTTGCGAACATCCAGTTACAATTCTCTTTACTCAACCATCCTCTTCCCATTCGCTCTTTCCATTTCCCAGGCGAGCACATCCCGGACTTTTTCATTCATACGTCGCTCCTCAATATGCTAATAGTTCAATCCTACTTCGCCATACCGTCTAAATTACATTATCGTATTACATATAAATGTGTCTCCTCTCTCTCTCTCTCTCTCTCTCTCTTTCTCTTTCTCGGTTGCCTCGCATCCGCCGTCCTTCAATCCCCGATTTTACAATAGCAAGTCCCATCGCGTAACCCGCTCGTACGATTGTGCCCAAACGACTTTCTCCGATTTCTACACGTTTCCTCATTTCCCATTTTCATCGGCCCCAGTAACACTCGCAACTCTAGGAAACCCAGCGATAGCCACACAAAAACTGTATGTACGTATTTTAGCGTCACGCGAGTAGTCACGCGGTGAAATATATGTATATACGAAACACACAGGACAATAGATCGCCACAATCACTTCTCTATACTCGCGACCCGCTAACAATAATTATACACGAAAATACGAGAAAACGTGTCGTTGAATATTGATCCGTTCATCCTGGAGGACGTTTCATTTGTAGGCTGCGTCAAGGCTGCGGCTATCGAAGAGTTCGCTTAATGATGTGCGGACTGATTAATATTCGACAAATACGTGCGATAATCCGTAAAGTCCGCCATCGATTTCCTTCCGTTCGCGTACAAATTACGTCCGTCCGTTTTCCATTAGCGCACGCTCAGCCGAGACATTAACGAACCGCAACGAACGCGAAAGAATTACTTTTTCGAGCGACGATAAGCGGCGAGATAAGCGGAATAATAGAAAGCTGGAACACAATGTTAAATGGCGAAAAAATCTGCGGCACCTAACCGAGTCTTCTTTTTTTTTTTCTTCCTGAGGAAAAATCGATCCCGATGTGACACGGGATACATGTATATGTATTCGCGGAATAAAAATTGACGTTGCAATTACGCGTACGTTGTCGAGAATGGGATCAAGTTCGCGTTCGATAGAGATGCCAGAACGAACCGATGGGCAGCTCGTGCTGGAACACGTTAAATAATTACTGGTATCAGTGATAGCGCGTAATTGTCGGTTATCGCAATATAGCGGATAGCACGCAGTTAAATAATGATCGGCCATTATTGTAGCAATTCGAGAAAGACGAGACGCCGTATTTCCATCCGCCGTACCGGAGTCGATCGGGAGAGAGACGGTGAAATAAAGACGTGAAATAAAATATAATGGAGACAGAGAGAAAGAGAAAGGACGTAGAACGAGAGTGAGAGGGATGTACTGCGATTTCACGGCTGAGACGCGCGAGAGGATCCGCAGTCACGTGAGTCTTCGTGATTCTCCCTGTATCTCTCTTCTCTCCTCGTCTTTTCTCTCTTCGATCCGAGGGGAAAAAGAAACGGAAAGCTTTATTTCACTCTCTCTCGTGTCGAAACTGGTTATTCACGTCAGACGTTACAGCGACTTACATTAATCCCGCGCTGTAACGGTTGGCATTAATTGAATTCTCCAGAAAAGGCACAAGGAAAATTTAATGTCTGGGAAAACCGCGTCTCAAAGCGACATAATATATTTACCTCACGTATAATTACCTCATCTTGCAAAATATGAAATGTAATTCGCCACAAACAAGAGAGAGAGAGAGAGAGAGAGATGCTCACCACGGCCGTCAATATTATTCGCGTTTTCACGCGTCGCAACAAAAACTATGGTTGGCTATTATCGTAAGAGCAGGTATCGACACTAGCTATACTCTCTATGATTAAATAATAGTATTAAACGGACGGAACACAGCGATCACGCGCGAAAATATGCAATTTTAATGACGCATCATTTCAGTTTCATTAGCCGCCCAGGTGATATAATTGAAAGCGTCATGCGGTATACCTTTCACTGCAGTTAGAGAATCGTCGCGCATTTCCGATACTTGATTATCATCAAGTAACCTCCCGAGGCTCGCGCAGGATATAAATAGCGAATCTAATTGAATGAAAACGGCACGAAGGGAATAATTGACTCTAGTAAGGCAATCGCGAATTTCCTCGTCTTCGCTCCTCCCCGACTCATTCGAATGCGGTGCGGGTGCGAGGATCGAGCGACGGATATCTTATCCTTACGCGATCGGGTAAGGAAGCATATTTTGAATGCACGAATTTCGCACGGCGACGATGGAAAAGCGAAGAAACCGGAGAGGATTGTACGACGTATTATCCTAACGCCAACCCGGTCTTTCCCGGAATACGAAGAACAATGCCGATCTTATCGGAGATCCTTGTACACGAATAGAGAGTGCGGGACTGGTTTCGTAATTAAGTACTAAAAAAAAAGGATCCTAATAACATTATAATTCAGACCTGTCCAATTTTAGCTCCGGAGAGCTTGGGAGACCCAAAAGATTCAATGCGAATAAGATTTCAGAGACTGCGAAGTGTTGATAAGCGACGCTCAGACTTTACAGTCCCCGAAATCTTATCCACATTGATTTTTTTTTTTTTGCATCGATGGCTTTGCGTTTTGGCACCGGAAGTAAAATTGGACAGAGCTGTTATAATTATTAGCGCAACTTGCAAAATATTGACTTGCTACCCTTGAAATTTATGCGATCTCGCTGATATGAATGTATCGATCCGTTGCAACGTAATTTATATGCTATAGAAGATAATACACTCAGAAAAATGTCTGATTGAATTAATTCTGATTAAAAATGGAACAAACAAAATGAATAAAAATTTTCTAATTAAAATAATCGAAATTCTTGATATAATGAAAATCTTTTGGTTCGTCCACTTTCAATCATTTTTCTCAGTGCATTATTGTGATAAATTAATTATAATCTATCGCACCGACACAGAAGACTCGATATTGTCTGGCTCTAACTTCATCGAGTTCTCTCAAGTTTGCGAATCGAGTAATTCTCAGAGTAAAAACGATTTTATCAACTCACCTTGACACGGAGGTAAATTACTCTACGATCAACGCCAGCTTTCCACCCGTCTGAAACACAAAACACGACAAAGTTACGACCGGTTTGCCACAATTAACGACGTGAGCTCAGCAAGACGAGACTGTCCGCCAAACTGTCGTTTTTGGAGGAGACACGCGCATGTATTGTGGAACTTTCTAAGCGAAAATTGCGAAACACTCCGCATACACTCGCGGTATACAAAACATGTCGAGAGACGGACGTTTATTTTCATTCCAATAACGCGCTGAATGTTATTGACTTGAACGTACTTTGTTCGCAAGGCGTTTAACTCCTAATAGCCTTACGTACAAAATATTATTTACAGTTCTAAGAATTGAGAAACGGGTCTTAATTGTCCATAAAGAATCGCAAATTCACGGCGCGAAAAGGACAAAAATCGTAAAGACATAAATCGTAAAGAGTACCGTGTCGAATTTATGAATAATGCGTCACTTAGTCGCGAGAAAGACGGAAACTTGTAGAATCCTCGTGATGTGTCTCGTGCGAGTTTTTTTTTTTCTCCGAGACGGACGAAGCCACCCCGGCGCCGAAACAACGGTATGTCTATACAGACGAGACTAACTACAATGGCGTGCGATAATGAAATAACTTAATTTCGCTCCGGCAAACACATAGATCAACCGAGAGGGGTCGGCAGTGACAGTGCTGACTGCCGGTAGTGGTGGTGGTGATGGTGGTGGTGGCTGAAAGCGAGCGAATCCGATGCAAAATACGCGCTCGAGCAACGAAAAGTGTTGAGGCTCAAAGTACACTGTAATCCACTTTGTGAGTTTGCGATTTGCTGCTCTACGACGTATCCTTTTCAACCGAATCGCAAGCGAGCCGAGTCGATCGATTTAAGTACTCTCGAGAACAATCGAAATGCAAGAAAAATGAACGGAAGAAAAACCAATCCAATCATCTTCCTAATAAGTCGACGATTTCGAAGTATTGTAAAAAAAAAATATGTATTTGCGAAATTCTACATTGATTAGGCTAAAGCTAGAAAGATTAGTTAGGTACAGAAAATACAAAATTACTCTAAACTCTCAAACGATAAGGCTTGATTAAGAAATAAAATAATTCAATAAAAATGCTATCCAAAAATGATATGGCTACCATATATAAAATACCATATATTAAATAGGAGAGTCTTCGTGCAAGAAGGAATCAAAGAAGATTCGAGAAATAGGACTTTAGATCGTCCTAAAAATAGTATACTTAAAGTGAAAAATTAAGGTATTAGATATTATTTTAAAGCTAATCCCATTTTACGTTCAACTAATATGGTGTATAAAAAAATTGGTCAAAAAAAAAACGATGGAAATTCGATGGTTTTATCAAATTGAGAGATCTCAGATAATAAAACAGAATACAATGTGAAACATCAAGTGCGTTCATAGTGGCGTGCGGTGGTCGTGTTGAACAACGAACGATTGTAAAGCTGATTGTAAAAAGATCTTACATAGAAGAGGTTCAGGACAACCGAGAAATAGACACAAAATCCGAATAGTTATCCAAAGGTCGCGTCACACACGGAGGAGAGATGATCGACGACGACGGCGACCAAGTTCGACGTGGACGAGGACGAGGATGATGAAGAACGACGAGCACTTCGCACCGCAGCAGACCGATGTTCTCCACTTGGTACGTCCACGTTCATTTGTGGGTCTCGATGGCCTCGAACTGGTCTCTTATCCCTGGTATCGCCCAATCAAAAAACCGGCAGCGTACCGCTAGACGATTGGTCGGGCACGACCACCGTGAAGACTGCAATTGGTCAACTGGCTCGTGTCACCCATGGTTACCGTTTGCATCAACAATATCTACGGTCGATATTATGCTACTTGCTATACCTGGGCCCCGTATATGTTCTCCTCCACGTTCAGCGGGCTGCACACAAGTTGCGATTAACACCTACATAACCCCCGGGAGGGGGCAGAATTCTCGAGGGCAACCGCTTTTCTTCCACCACCGATCTCCCCTGTCGTTCTACCAGCGATCCCTACCCTTCGCGACCAGCCGAAGAGCTTCGAGAATGTTGAAGGCGACCACCACAATCGACTAAGGGTTGCGAAAACTCGGTACCACTGCACCTCAACATCCCGCGATGATTATTTTCCAAGTTAGCTCTCGCAATCTCCTTATCACGGGACTGTCTTAGGTACCACGACGCGTAACTTGCGATAGAGGAATGTATTTACATAAGGATAATCTTGGCAATTAAGTCGGAGCGACAGGCTAAGACTTGGAGGATCTACCGGTACCGCTGAATCCTATTTTCATAAAGGAAATCCTCCGCTTAGAGCGTTCGTTGTACCACAGACTTGCGCTTTGTATCAAAGACTTACATTAAGGATATATATCCTTTGTACGTGAGCATATGTCGATCTTATCTCCACCCTCGAATAATTCCTCTGACAAACTATGAAAAACCAATAGCTATTTACAATCCATGAAAGACATTTCTAATTCGAATAATAATTAAACAAATATTGTTAATTAAATCGAAATAAAGTTGAAAGATTGTTCGATAATAAAAAGCCGATATAACATTCGTAACGTGTATACGTAAATCCACGTTTTCATGAAAATGGGGAATATATTTTCGCCATCGTCGTGTACCAGTTTCCATCTCGTATCATTTTGCACGTATATATGGAATCTCAGCTCCGAAGTGTCATACAAACGGCTTCGTCTTCGAAGTCTAATTGCCACTTTAGCGATTGTTCGGTTAATGGTATTAGCTTCGGCTCTGTCCTGGCTACGTCCCAGAATTCACTGTCAGCGTTTCGAATATCGTTCTGTCTTATTTTGAATTAAGCCGTGCAATGGAGATACAATGACCGCTGTTAACGTTAATTGCTAATTTCGCAACGCCATGGCCACAAGCGCAAGTATAAATATCCAATTTCTCATAACCGAGCGCGAAATACCATTCGGCGTGCATGTGCTTCCATCCCGCTATTGAGTAAATTTAGCAACCAATAATATTATAGTCCAACTACGCTAATTATACCATAAGTTGTGATACCATATCGTTTTCATCCTCACAATATTATTTATTAATCATTTGTTAGAGAAACTTTTAACCGTAATCGATATTCACGGATCCAGTGGACATCTTCCTCAACTCCGTTGTAAAAAATTATTTATAACAAATGTCTTCCACGATCTTATATAATTGTAAATTGCGTAATTTTATTCCTCGCATTTTGGCCTTCAAAATGAAAAAAAAACGTTGAATTATGTTAATTTTAAGCAAAAATACAGTACACGGACCGGTAAATATTAAGCAAATTTTCGAACAAATATCGATTGGGATTAAACTGAATGGACTACAAGCAGAACAAATCATGTTTTACAAATAAATCGTTTAATAATAAATTAACTCGAATCGCTGATTCTCTGTATAAAAACATGAGACGATACGGAATCTGAAGACGTCGTTTATTGATCCAAAGATTGAATGCAGAATGAAACAGATTAGACGCTGCTTCACCGTCGTCTCGGATCGACGAACATTTCTCACGCGGATCATCGATGTGTCTTCACGCCATCGAAATCCTGACGACTCGAAGTACGCGGTTATCGAGCACGATCCGCGGTATTATTCGCGACTTTGGAGAGGAACCAGAATGCTCGAGGCGAGAGCGGAGGGTCACGTCCCCGTTTGACGTTCGATTATTCGCGTTATCGATCCCTCGGACCTTCTCGTGTACTCGATTCCTGCACGACGAAATGAGTGTGGCTGTGAAAGACATCCAGCATAGTGGTTTTTCCGTAAACGTGATGCTATATGTCACGATCCGTCGCAAACTCATAAATTTGAAATCCACCTCAAAATATCTGAACGCAAAAGTCAGTATTATATTCTTCCAGGAGTCCGTTGAATGATTAATATTCGGCCAAAAAAAGATTTTTAATAACAATCGTCATGAAATAATGTAGATCATTTCAACACTCTAAAAAAATCTGTGTGGATTATTTAACACCTGTGATGTGAATTTTACACCCATGCGATGTTGAATTCACACCAGAGGTGTTAAATCCACACCGATATTTTTTAGAGTGTTGAAATGTTCTCCTCAGTCCTATTGCTCGTAGCTGAGCGCGATGACTTCTCTCATGTGCCTGTGATACGCACACTGGTTGTATGAGACTTACAGTTTAACGACGATTTCAAACGAAATTTTGTCAGAAAGAAGTGCTCTTGGCAAAGATAGACTGAAAGAAAAGATTGGCTGAACGACATAGCATTTTTAATTGGTTGCATCAGAAAATATTATGCTATACTTTACCATCTAATTTTCTGCAGCAGCTAATCTTTTCTTTCAATGTACTCTCGGTGAGCTTTAGAGTGCATAAGGCGTACCTTCTCACCGTGTTGGTATTAATATTAATATGAACTTGATGTGGATTCCAAATCCCTGATGTTTATATAACACCATCGTGATGTGGTTTTAAAACCTTATAGTGTTAAATCCACATCATATTGTTAATATTAACATCAACGTCAACCAACATAGTGTGGATTTTAAATCTCTGATGTTTATATCAACATCATGATTTGAATTTAAAACCCATGATGTTAAATCCATATCACATTGGTATTTATATTAACACAATGAGAATTATGTAGATGTTGCTATTTTTTTAGAATGAAGCTGTCAAAATCAAGATTGTGTAATATTTATACGAAATCGAAGTTCAACTTATAAACACAGCAAACATTACAACAGGAATATGACGAATGAATCGTGAAAAAAATAAATAAATATTCGTTTCTAGCAATCAATACCGTAAAATCGATACCGAAATGCGAAAACGGCACACGATCCAGTGGAAGAAGGGCGACGTGTGATAAATAATTCAGAAATTAGATAATATCGTGCACGTTGCTCGTTCCATGGAAACTGGTTCGATTGGTTCGCCTTGTTTTTTAAGAGGAAACCGTATTACCCGACACGCCAACCTTGTTGTCCTGTACAATGCGAACGAGTTCGCCAATGCCACTTGTCAATTAAACCACACAATCACATCTTATCCAATCTAATAAAATATGACAAATGTCTGTCAATCCGAAATAAAGCTGACGAATTTCTTGTCGAATCTTAAAATAAGTATAAATTTCCAGACGTTCTATTTTTAAATCGCCTCGGCAAGCTATTCGACTTGACTGAACCAAGCTCGAAGAAAATTTGAAGGTTGCATAAAATGTAAACGCTACACAAATTTATTTTTGTCATATTACTTAACGTTTGCCTAATATAAGAAATTCCATTTAAAGTTTAATCAATCCCTCCTCTAGTAGATAAGCCTCACGTATACCGATGTTTACTGACTTTTATCGAGTTAGCGATGCGGCGCGCGATCGGATTATAAAAACAAAATTAAGGCGTCACGTGAATCATGATATTACGTCACGGCGTTAAGGCGAGATTCACTTTGACGATGACGAACGACCGATTGTGAGAACATTTCTAAACGCGGTACGACAAACTCAGTGATTACGCGATGCATTTTCTGCATGGAGTCGACCGACGATAAATCTTTCATGGAGCCTAAGGGTTTTCATGTTTCTTATTTGCGAGTGCAACATATCTTTCTTCCGCGAAGCCATCAGTGAAATCACTTTATACACCACCCTCGGAGAAAGCGTAATTGCGAAAGTTGAAATTGGCGATAAAATTGTCGCAGCTTGTTAAAATTGTGCAGGAGCAGCTGTGAAAAAGTCGACAATTGCAAGTACCCTTAAGAAATGCAAAGTTTATCCGTATAAATGAACGAATTGCACCTGTACTGCGCGCTTATGAAGACCTCCACAGTCATTAAAAAGTTTTAAAAAGTAAATCTCTGCTTATGCACGCTATATTATCGATCTTGTCTTCTTTTTCGACTTAAAAAAAAAATAACACATTCATCTTTATTTATTAGGAGGTGGATGCTGCGTGGTAAACGATCCTGAGAAGAAGTCGCGGAAGTGAGTTTACGAAGAGACAACAATGCGAGAGCAGTGGAGGCAGCGCGCGAAGAGAGGGTGATGACCGGAAAGGGTGAATGAACGGAAATCACGAGCGACTTCATAGGGAAAGGGAGAGTACGTGAGAGAGCGGCAAGAAGACGCGAAGGAAGACAGCCAGGAAGTGTAAAAGGAGAATTTATCGTTACTCAATGTGCTTTCCTCCTTTGTAGGTGTAAAAACAAGAGAAATAGTCGTGAAGCTCAGTTTTTTTTTCTACAAAAAAAAGCACGTGGCAAACCTCTGTGACTGTGTCATGACGAAAAAGCACGCACAGAATCATCTCACAGCAGAACGGACGGTGGCAAACCTGACGAAATGGAGATTAATCAATAATAATGGAAAAACGATATTTTTGCTAAAATATCCAACATTTAGTTAAATACAGATCTGAAAATAATTTGGTTCTTCGGATTATCAAAATAATTATATAAAACGTTGAAACTGATTGCTAGAACTTCGGAATATTCTGCAGCATTGCTTGAAATTCCTACGTTATTATTTTGATGGTGCAACAAAATTATTTTCATAATCGTATACTGTTAAATTCGTGTCAAATGTCAAATTTGAATTATTTATTTAATCATTTTTATAGGTCGTCACAGCTCGGTATGTCGTTAATTTAATTTAAGCAATAAAGTTAAACAAGCTAACTTAAGAAAATGTATTAAATTTAACTCAAATTTACTTTATTATTTACTACGTGCATATATTAATGTTACATTATTTATTTTGTGAAACTAACCACCGAATGGATTGATTTGCATTTTGATACATGAAAGATGAAAATAACAAAAGGTTATTTAACTCAAGAGATCGAATTACTGTTCCCTCATTATATCTAACAGTGTAGCTAAATTTTTAGATCACTGCAAAAATTCGTGCCCAATCTATTATTCAAAGTTCAAACAGCTGCAATTTTATTAAAAATATACGAAATTTAAATAAAAAAAAAAGGGTTTTAAAGCTTGAAGTCTCTACTTTCGAATGGTTACTATATTCTTTGAATTTATGTGAGTTTTGTCATTTTTACATATAGAAAACTACGAGTTAAACAAAACGGGGGATTTTTTCTTCACTTTGTAAGTCTGTCACATGTCCAAAAAAAAATTTGCAAAAAAATTTTTGAACTTCTAATGTAAAAAAGCTTAAAGTTTTTCCTATAAAATCATTTAAAAAAAAATGTCCCTACGATTTTTTGTTACTGAGTTGTGAGGCAAATTAAATAAAAGGAATATTTTGACTTTCATTGCTCGTAACTCCGTCAAAACTATTACAATTTAAAAAAACAAATTCTTAAATTTTCTCATCAGATAGAGTATGACTTAGATTTGATTTTATTTTTAACAAAACTGCAGCCGTTTGAACTTTGAATAATAAATCGGACTGAGAATTTGTGCACTGATCTAATACTTCAGTAAAACCGTCTTTTCTGTATATATGTTACGCGATGATCGTTCTTTCTCCGCGTTCAAGGGAAAACTCGCGCGGATGTACTCGACCGAAAATGGGACTGTCGAGTAAACAACATCGTAATAAACGAGTGGAATGTCCCGGAGCGAGCGAAGAAAGATAGTCCATCGCCGGTCTCGTTCCCTTTCATTTAACTCGCAGTCCTTCGACACCGCGGTCTCAAGATGCCCCCGGGTCGTGAGAAAGATTCCTCGGATCGTTTTCATCCAGCTACGAGGAAGGCAAGTACAGTCCTCCGCGAGGACTGTTTCCATCTCTTTCTTTCTCCCTCTCCGTCTCTATTCTCTCTCCGCCCCACCCTCGTATCGGCGACGATTTTTTTCTAGCTTTCAAAACCGGCTCCGGCGCGAGGACAATGGTCTTCACCATCGTGCGACCGGGCGTTCCACGTGAAAACGCTCTCATCGTTCACGATCAAACAGCAGTAACCGCGCGGTTTCTTCGTTCCTCGAGGATCACTTTGCGCTACTTTCGCGAGAAAGTCCTCTTCGCAGGCGAAGACGTTTTTATTACGAAACCTCCACCTCGAGGAATTTATTGCCACCGGTTCGCCAGCGGTTGAGCTGCGACTCCCGTAAACAGATACGACGAGATGTCGTAATTAACCCTTTCAGCTTTGAGTCGTATCTTAATATCGGTATACATGTTTTAGCCATGAAGATAATTCTATTACAAGTTTACGTCAAAAGTGCTCGGGCGAGTTATACTCAAGTTTGCGGTCCCCGGAACCGCACACTTGCGAAAATATATAGTAAGTCGTATATCGCGTAATGCGCGAACGTGAAGAGAATGATTTATCCAGCAGATCCGACGTATTCAAATTCGTTAAAACTGGTATGCTTGGAAGTTATGAATGCAATTTAGCGGCCGAGAGAGAGAGAGAGAGAGAGAGATCTTCTGGTCAGTCCCGCCCAATATTTCTGGCACGCGTTCACCATTGAATCGTGCCAATTCTCGACTTTATTTTCGTCCCGATACGATATAAATACATGTGGGGCGATCAATATACACGATTTTGAAAAATAAGAAAACGTCATATTTATAAAAGAGTTGGCAGGATCCTCGTAACACGACTTTCATTTTCACACACAATTCTCAAATGCTGCACACAGAAAAATATCATTTCGTTGGTAAGAAAAGTGATTATTCAATTTCCTTTCTTCCTTTTAAATAATATTTATCTTTAACAAAGAATATTTTTTTGATAATTATTTTTAAATATACTTATTACAAATTTTAGAAAACTCATTATTAAGTAAAACAAGAATAATTTTCTTTTAAAAATTATAAAATTGAACGAAGAAACGACTTCATATTATAATAAGCAAATTGAATTTGTTTCAATTTAATGATCTTGATTGAAGTATTAAACTTTCTAGGATTTTCAAAATATATTTTGAATAAATTTTACGCTTATGAGAAACTTATGATTGATTTGCGGATATATGAACTTTTAAAAGACTTGAAACAAGCAATTATTATTTGCTACAGATGTATTTTTTCTGTGTGGGCAATAATAATATTTATTGTCAAATTAATTTGTGATATTACTACTCTAATTCGGTTAAGAATTGAGTTTCTAGACTGAAAATTAAATTCGACATGTAGTTTGCAGGATTATTTGCACCTATGTAAATAAATCCACATCGAATTATTTAAAGCTCTAAAGATCCAACTTAGTCCTTTAAGACTTTCATTTCCTAGTTGTATTCACATTATGGTGAATATCTTAAAAGATATTTCGTTTAATATTCATCTTTCCTACTTTCTCAATAACTTTCTCGAGCTATTTATCGCCATCATCATCGATTTATCGAGTATTGCTGAATAGGTTTTATCATATCGCAGAAACGTGACCCGGAAGTTAAAAAAATCGGTGCTGTGAATCTTCTAATCTATACATAATGTGTATATACAATGTGTTTACATTTCGTCAGCACCATTATAATTTTGAAGCTTCTCGATGAACATAAAACTCACTTATCAGCGATAATTTGCAAAACGTTTTCTCGTTTCAGCCTTGACTTCTGCAACACTATAAACTTACACTGTTGCGATCAAGTGTTGCATTACGCAACACTATAAACGAAACAAATGATGACTTCTTTTTATTACGCATTATTCATTGATATTCAAACATTATACTTGCATTAGAGATAACATCAGGAGTAAAACAGTGATAATCGACAAAAAGATATTCCTTTCAGGATGAATACAATTTGCATCGCCTTTCCTTTGATTGGAATGATATAACCGTGAGAACTTGGCGTTCCGCTCAATGTACCACAGAAAATGCGAGAGGCTCGGCGCGTCGGGCTTTCCTCGTGGCGAGTTTCTCCAACTTCGGAGAAGGAAAGTGTGAAAATGTCTGCCCCAGCTTCCCTCTCCCCGCAATCTTCTTCGTTCCTCCCGTACCAGCGTTGGCGTGCCGCGGCATTGACGAACTTAGAAGTTTCCGCAGCGGAAATCTCGCCCGGACGGAACTTTCCTATTAACTCTTCTCTCGTGAAATAAGAGGAAATTCTCTCGGGATACTTCATGGCGAGGACGATTAACGCCACCGCGAAGAGGAAGAGAAGAGGGACGGCGAATATACAGAATATTGTTTATGCCTTCACATTATTCGCAATCGCCGTCGTCCGTTATTAGTCACGGTTGTAAACCAAGTGAAAAAAGCTGTGGTTAACTCTCGATTCGTCGTAGAAATAATAAAGAGAAATGGAAGATCTCGAAATTGAACTACTAGGTGGTTCTCATGCAATTAAAGCCGCAGTCTAGGCGATTTTTTTTTTAATTATGGTATTCTATAAGAACGCGGAATAGACGTATTCAACTGCGTTAAAATTCAACGGGAGGATTTCAAATATATTGGGTCATTTAAAAAGTATCCGCGGTTTTTTCATTCAAAAATTGAACAAAAAACCGCGGATACTTTTTAAATAACCTAATATGAGGATTTAAAATAAAGAAAAATGGAAGCTCTCTGGATATCGAACTGCTAGGTTCTTATCTACCAAAGTAGTCGTAAGCAATTTTTTTTCTTTTTTTGGTTATAGTAGATTCTTAGTTACGGAAGATTCTTCGAGATGGGAACACAGGATAGGAGAGACGTATATTCAACGATTGCGTTAAAATTCGACGAGGGAATTCCTAATATATATGAAGGTTTAAGATAAAGAGAAATGGAAGATCTCGATGATGAATTACTAAATTCTTACGCCGCAGTCGTAAGCGATTTTTTTTTTTCAGTTATGATACATTAGTTGCAGTAGATTCTTAGGACGCAAGATAGACGACGCTTATTTGACGATTGCGCTAAAATTCAACAGGGGAATTCCTTGTACAAAGTTTAAAATAAAGAGAAATGGAATAATCCGATGTTGAACTGCTAGATTCTTAAGTAACCAAAGCCGCAGTCGGACGCAATCTTTTTTTTTAGTTATGACAGATTATTAGTTACAGTAGAGTCTTCAAGATAGAAACGCGCAAGATAGTCTTATTCGACGATTGCGTTAAAATTCAAGGATTCCTCGTATATACAGAGAGAAGATTTAAAGCGCCTACGTTTGATATCCAGAAACAAAACAAAACTACCCCGGCGCTGTAATAATAAGGTATACACATGTATAAAATATGGAAAGCGAGCAGATGACGGTTTCCGAACGCACGCCCACTACCCGAGGCGAATATTACTTTTCACTTGGGTGGATTCGATATTACAGGTATAGAACAGAACAATCGAGAGAGTCTGCGAAAACGGCGGCAGCCCCCTCGCTACGAGTCGCGGCCTCGGCGGTTGTTAGATCGAGGGTAGAGAATAGTATAGAGAACGGTTATGGTAGTAGAGACCGTTCGTGGTATCAATATTTTAAGGGTGCACGTTCCTCCATCGATCGCATTTTCTGCATAATTAATCGCCACTCCACCCCCGGCACGTCGACTCTCACCGTGCACACCGCCTAACGTGTACACGCCACACGGACACATGTATATGCACCACCACCGCGACCACCCTATTACTGCCACCCTCTACCTTGCTTTCTTTCTCTCCCTCGGCCGCGCGTATCAGACCGAATGGCGAATCTCGGGGATCGAATCCGCGTCACGACTGCAAGTTAAGTGGATTTCGATCGAATCCGCGGCACCAGAAGGTACCGCCGAGATGGAGGACGAGCGGGTAGAAAAGAATTTCGAATGTTTGTTCTTTTGCAAAGGACCCGCGGGAACGCGTCGGTCGGTAAAACCAAACACGGTCCGGAGAAAGAAGCTTCGGGAGAATTGGGAAATAAAAATATTTTCTCGTCTCGTTTGCCAGAAAACTCGGTTACTGTTTCGTTACGAATGCATGACTTATCGCTTCGGAATAATAAAGTTCGAAAAAGCAGATAGCCCGTCCCAGTTTCTCACCTCGAAAGGCGAGGCGGCTTATTCTGTATCGAGATTGCCTCGGCGGTTGTAATAAAGGTCAGTCCTCTCGACTGACGAGACCGATCCTTTACTGAAATCTGCCTTATAAATCTAAATTCACGCAAATAAGATCATCGTCCAGGGCGATCGGAGGGTATCGTTGACTTAAATCTCAAGCCACAATCTGCCCAAGTTAATCTTTCGAAATGAGGCTCTCGCGCAGAAAATTGAGATGTGGCGTTCGTTTTCATTTTCATTATGCAATTATTTTTAAATTATAACCAAATATCACGCGATTTTACCTTGAGCATAGATCTGTGTTAGAGAAAATTTTGTGAAATATATAATTAATTTAATCCCGAGCAGGAAAAGGATGTAAGTTGAACTAATAGCGTTTCTCATTGGTGCACTTTAAAAGCCGTTCTACATAAATCGACATAAAGATGTACGTTTAATAAAAATAGAAACGAATTAAACCGCGAAATCCTCAATACATTTTATTATAATATTTAATAAAATATATATTAGTATTTTATTAATCGAAATATCTCACTTTTTACATTCAGATTAAGTTAGTATACAACGGCTTTAATGTGCACTGAGTGCGTGTTAGTTTTGCCAGTGAAAAACGCTATAAGTTATTTTTCTCCAAGGCCCGATTTTTCATTTTCTGGTTAACTTATGGTTTAGACTTAATCTCACTAAACATGATGATAATGTAAAAATTTTCTAACTATGTTTAATCTAAATTGATAATAATGTAATAACTTCAAAAGTTACCATTAATTTAATAATTAACCGTAGCTAACAAAAATACAATTTGTATATTACCAGATTAAGTCTAACCACAAATTAATCGGAAAATAAAAAATCGAGTAACTAAGGATTTCCCTGAATAATTGATATTCCTCGAATTTAAGGATTTTCCCGTTAATTTTGTTCCTGCGATAAAGTCTTTTTCTCTGCCCACATCAATGCATTAAAAAAGACGTGGCTTTGAAGATATCAAATATTTGACTAATATAGGAAGCAAACATGAAGAGAGAGAGATATTATAAGACCAACGTATGAAAGTGGCTTCAAGTTGCTGGGCGATGAACGAGGTGGAAAAAGCTAACCAAAGTTCAATATTTAAATCCGGATTATCCACAAAGGATAAATTCTGAAGACCCAGAGGATGAGCGATGGTATCCCTTCCCGTCATAATCATTAAGCCGGATTTTGAGCACTAACTAAAATCGAGCTTCCCTCCTCTTTCTTTATTTACCTTCACAAGACAATAATAAACTCACGAGTATTTCGCCGTTTTACAAAAATACAAATCTCGTTATCTCGAGACAAGATGAAGCAAATAATTTCAGCTGTACTCGGGCTATGATTAATTATGGTAGTCATGATTTATTTAAGTTGATAGATGCCAGCAAGAAAAATTAAATACATGCAATGCCTAAATATTTGATTCCGTTTCCTATCAAAAATTTAAATTGAGACGCGTAATTATATAAATTTTTACCGACGTAAATAGATAATAAAATGCACGTTCTTGAAACATGAACCTTTCTACGTCGCAAACGTCGTAAAAAGTATCCCCGAGCTATCGTGGACTATATGTAACCGTGCATGCAACAGTGGAAACTATAATTACGCGAGAAAGAGGGAAAAAAAAAGGCCGATCGAGAGGGCTTCGCGAGGGAGGTAGGCGCGAGAAATGCACGATAAGAAAGAGAAAGCATCGAGGGCAAAGGTGGCTGGATAAAGAGAGCGACTAGCAGGGGGAGGATTGTAAGAAGAGGGAAACGAGGGGAGGAGAAAACGTTTAGAGGGAACAAGTATATATTGGAAAGAGCGAAACCGGCAAGAATGGCAAACTACTGTGGGACCATGCATCTGTCCTAGCATATTTGATATTCCTCCTCTTTTCACCCTCCCACAGTCCTTCCATCCGAGTTCCCTCCTTCTTCTCCTCCACCACTGTTCTCTTGCATCCATATCCAAGGCTTTAAGTTCGTGTCACGCAGAAATCCTCCTCCGCCGAATCGAGCGTAGCAAAAGGCACGAGGCGCAAAAATCCACGGTGGAAGAAAGTATTGGAGGCGACAGATAATCACTTGGAATCATCCTAAGTGTTCTCTACTTCCACAGCGAAACAGTAAATTTTACTTTTATACTTTTCGTTTACCAGTCAGACCGTTACGTTACAATATTTCCCATCGCTTGTCGGAGAAATATCTAACGGGTGTAATGTTCAGTCGTGACACGACACAACAGATGCGTGAAATTATGTAATTGCCGTATATGCGCGCGGAGGAAATAATACTATAGAACAGGGCGACGACGATTATATGTTATTATGAGTATGCCGGTCACGATTTAGAGACACGGCTCGCCGCCGTTCGTTTACTTTGTTTCTTTTTAAACGAAATTAATGCATCTCTTTTATGTCCATTTCTACGAATTTCTAGAACTTTAATCTCGGTTTAATTTACCCCTTTTTTTACCTCTTGGAATTAGAAGAAGATGAAAAGTAAGATTAAACCGAGATTAAAGTTAATCAACATTAGTAGAAACGGACATTATCTGAGCGAAATGCACAATGTTTAATGCGGAATTGCTACGTTGTGTCGGGTCGTTTCAGCGAGTGGCAAATTTTCATCCGCTGCCTATTGCAACGTCGCGAGTCTTACCGCCGAAGTAATTTACTTACTACCAAAGGACGTGGCTTGCGAGTGACACGCTCGACCCGAGCAAGGATTCAGGCCGCTTGAAAATTTATGAGAGGATATTTCAGGAAATCGTGAGTACGCCACTGCTGCTTTGTGCAGCTTCGGCGTCGGGCGTCGGCGATGTCGTAGGAAAAAAAAAAAAAAAAAAAAAAAGGCGACCCGATAAAAAGTCGGCCTACCCATGGATAGATCACGTTTCCCACGCCGCGATGCAGACACGGTTGCAAATCACGTGATCTCGCTATTGCACATCATAAATTAAACGCGCAGGTGGAGGACGCGCGTTACGTGTAGGAAGGATACAATGTAATTTAGAGTTACATCAAGCGCAGCGGGCGTACAACGATCGATTCACGAGACAATAAAAAACGTCGATTCCAGCGAATGTAAATTATTAAACAACCGACTTGCTACCAGGGTATTCCCGCGATCGGAGGGAAACTCTTGCTTCAAGTGGAACTCCTAATTACTAACCGCCATGCTGCATCGCAGTGTTTCGTCTTGCAAACGCACATCGTGGGTGGTGAATGTGGCGATATAATGTAATTAGCTGGACGAGCGATCGCGTGGGAGTTAAGATTAGCAAGACGATGCGTGATGTACTCATTAGATCATAAATTCATTTATTAAGCTTCTTCTGTTCAACTGGAACGATTACTTATACATCCCCGACCCATTTGAGCCGGTAATGGTGAAGGTGATGAAAATCAGATTTTTTTCAATTACTGTAACACTTTTATGTCTTTCGTACTTTTCCTTAGGCAGATATTAGTTCATACAGCAATTGCTGAATGTGGTAAAAGAGTTTAACGAGGACATGCAACCATTACTATCTGCGTTAATGAGCGTTGCAATTAGAGACAATATAAGTGGAGGATGACCTGAAACTGTATGACCAGTATGACTCGCTCAACTGTAGACGAAGGATATAATATTTGTGTCCTTTAAAATCGCTTCTATTCGTTTCAGAACCATTTATTGCATCACGTCATTTTAACATTGTCTCGTCAGCGCAAACGCGACATAAAGCTCGTACGTTGATATCACCCAAATCGGAAATATTTTGGACAAAATAGTACAAACAAAATATTTTTTTTATTTATAGTCGTTTAGTTTAAGAAGGATATACTGTTAAATTCGTAATGTATCTAATTTAAGTCAATTATTTTTAATCTTTTGCCGACAACATGGAATTTTAACTTTTTATTTATATATATTTTATTTATATTTTTACAGATTTAAATTTATCTGTCAGAAACAATCAAAATATCGATGGTGCCATTAAGAATCATGTTGCCGGCAGAAAGTTAAATATTTTTATAGATCGCCGCTGCCAATTCAATATGTCGTTAATTTAACTAAAACAAAAGCGCTAAACGATTTAACTCAAGAAAATGTATTAAATTTAAATTAAATTTAAAAAATTGATTGTTTAATAATTGCATAATATGGACGTTGTTTATTATGGAATTTTATAAAAATGAATTGATTCACATTTTGACACACGTGTGGAAGTTAATATGTTATAACTGTTAATATTGTATATAAAATCTTGACAGATTAAGTTGTTATTATCCTTTGATAACTAATGAAATAACTTATTGCGTAATTTTTAATCGAATTTTTTAAAATTCTACCAAGAGAGACATTCTTGAAAGGTATACTAAAATGTTTTTTTTTCTGAAAAATAGCAAACTTGAAAATAATTTTTCACTTTTTTTTTACAAAATGACAACTTGCATTGAGAGAAAAATGTTTTGTATTTGTAACTATAATTACATATTACTATAATTATGATTATTACTGCTATAATAATAATAACAATAACTATGTATATAGTTGGCAACTTAAAATGACTATAATTATATTATAGTTATTATAACCATAAAATAGTTGAAATTATAATTATACTTATATACTATACATTTGTTGCTAGAATTATATACATAGTTACTGTTATTATTATTGTAGCAGCAATAATCATAATTATAGTAATATGTATCATAATTATAGTTACAAATTATATCAAACATTTTTCTCTCAGTGTGGAAATAAATATGCAAGAAAATTTTAAATTCTATTTGTTCATTGAAACCGACAGGTTGATGTAACATTGAACGTCGAGGATCACCAACACAAACGAAGAGGTTCTCGGCGACACACGACCGTGACGATGCTCCCCACGTTGCAGGCAGCGAGTCGCACACGTCACCCTTAATAATTCAACGGCTCTATCTTCCACCGCGAACTATTCCCGCTCAAGCCCCTCTGAGAAGAGGAATACTCGTCAGGGACTCGTGAAAGCCTTAGTAAAGTACGCAGTAAGAAGGACGAAGACGAGCGAGTTCAATGACGAAAGATTGCGCGTAAATGGTGGTCCGCAATGCGGAATCGTTGATGCACGATTTCGTTCTTTGGCCCTTACTATTTCATTCGGAGTACTACTGCTAAATTACGAATATTCATATACGACTACGACTACGAAATTAAACCTGAGATCTCACATAGATATTTGAACATTTAATGTTTAATTGTACCTATACATGAAAAGAACGATTTTACTGAAATATATATAAAAAAATTAAACTACTACATATAAGTTTGAAAATAATTTTATTAGACTATCAAAATAATTGTGAAATGCTCAAGCTGATTGTTAAAATGTCAAAACTTTTTGCAGCATTACTCATCATACTTAAGTTTCTTGTATAATTATTTTAATGATCCAACTAAATTATCTTTAAATCTGTATCGAGCTCAATTTTTATACAATAATAAAATATTTTGTATTTATGTTAGAAACGGTCAAGTCCTTGTTAAACTTTCGTTAAATTTTTTAACATATTCAAGTGTTAATTTAACATAATGTGATTATATTATTTAAATAATTTGTGTTAAATTAATATTCAATATTTTTTAGTGTGAAAATAATTTATGAGTAAATGAAAATAATATAAAAATATTTTTAAACGTAAGTTTTAAGATAAGATAATGTATGTATTATATATAAGTATATATTAATTTTGTATATCATAAATGTTAATTTTATTGAAAAAAATATGTTTCTACGATTTATTCACAAACTGTCAATATTATTATACTTTTTTGTTTATCTTCTTAAACAATATTTGTGGTACCTTTTAACTTGTATTTATCTTGTATTAAATTAGTACATAAATTTGAATAGAGAGACTTTAATATATATTGTAAAATGTGTTAAATTTAAAATGAATTTTCTAACAGTATAGATACTTTAGCAAATTTTGTTCTTTTCTTTATATTAAAAACAAAAATGAAATATCATGACCAAGTAATCGGATCTGATCCGGGCTGTCTGAATATAAATCAGAAATATTAAAATAATTTTCCATCATAAAAGTAGACAAATTTTTATGAGTTATTTTATGAGTATTTTAAAAGTTAACCAAGTATTAGATTAAAATATATGCACGAAATATCTTTTTCTCTCGCAGAGACTCGGATCGATAACGAAGAAAGGAGAAAAAGACAAGAAAGGAAGAAAAGAGAAATGATAGGAAGGGAAAAAGAATTATTACAAGAAGTCAGGAATACTTTTCTGATATCCTACCGGACCATTCAAGTGCGATCTACCTACGAAAAGAGGGACTGGGGAATTTAACCCTTCGTTGAGTGGATCCATTTCCAGCGAAGAATTCCACTCGTTTCGTTTGTTCCGTAATCGATTCATTTTTAATTCGGAACTAATCGCTCTCTCGGGACTTTACGATTTAATTTACAGACATCGTAGGTAAAGAGTTTCTCAACTCACGTTACATAATTCTTTACAATTCGCGTTTGCCGTTAATATGTAATCTCTTACAATTAATGTAAGCCTGGCCTAACTCTGCCTTTCTCTATCCGAAGTAAATATAATACAATGAATACGGCGGAATCATCTTCCAGCATGTTTCCCAATTACAACGTTCGCCTTTTGTTCTCACGAGTACAGTGCCCGTTTCTTGTTGAATTGAAGTGCACCAGCGTATACATGATTATATCGACAACATCCATATTAACGTATGCATTTAGTCGAATCGCGGAATCGCGAACATTACAAAGTACATAGAGAACAGCGTACGCGAAATTCTATATTTAAAGACATGTAAAGTTGGTAGAAGAGTAAACGGCATTAAAATAACTGGAGGATACAAAGCATCTCTATATGCGTGCGTACTCGCAACCTCATTCCCATCCATTATCATTAACTTTAGCATTTCGATAGAATAGGGAATCGAGTTATCGAGGACACCGTAGCGCCTGTTATATATTCACAGACCGGTTCTGTGTATATACTCAGTTATGTAATTCTATGTGACATGACAAGATAGTACCATCTGACTAAACACTTGGCTAACTTTTTCAAACGTTGTGAAAGAAAGTTCTAGAGCTAAAATAAAGTACATCCATAAAATAATTATACCTACTTTAACTTACTAATTATTATTTTATCTTTAATTTATTTTTAATAATCAGTAATAGATGTGTGTATACTTATAATATTCGCGACATCATGATTATTTTAATGAAATGCCATGAAAGAGAAACGCAAGTTTCGCTATATAACTTCTTATCTGTACTTGTCCCTCGCTGCGAGATAAAATAATTTACATTCAAGAGAGATAGCCTTTGAAATAAAGGTGTTTAATGGACGTCATTTAGAGAGGCAAGTTTTTTTCGAAAATATTATCACACGAGACACAGTGTTACTTCATGGTGCTATTCCACTAATACTACCGACTCGGCTTATCTAAAAGCAAAGACAAATCTGGATCAGATATAGCTACAGGAGTTGACCATTTAATTACTTCTTTGGAGTAACATAACACGCGATCACGCGAGCCACGTTTACGAACAAGCTTTGATTATTGACTAAACGAAGCGGCGTAAGTCAATGTTCGTGGAAAAATTAAGAATAAATTCGATTGAACGCATTAGTGCATACTGATGTTATTAAGACCATCGTACAGATTTAAACCGGAATAATTGTGGTGCTAAAATGTTACACGGATGTTGAGATAGATTATAACCCCAAATATTTTTGGGTTTATTCTCGTTTGCTATAATGTTAGCTATAATTTTAGAAAGCTAATAATCTCTTAATATAGTTAATCCGATAAAATAAACCACTAAGTATGCTCCAGCTATTGGATAGTTAATTAAAACCCAGCAAATATGTAGCAAGATATAGATGTTTACAAACGTCTCATTATAACTTTCATAACGCCGAATCAATTTGAGTGTAAAAATGAAATGCAAATTTTTCGATTTAATCAATTATTATGTTTATAATAAACACATATCTTAACAATTTATATATAACGGCTTTAATATGCATCAGTGCGCACTGAGAGCATCCAATCGAATTCGCTAATAAGAAAGAGGCACGCGGGTTCGAGAATTTATATAAAATTTCACGGCGCATTGATGAAGATATGAACGGTGTTCGAGCGTCTAATCCCAAGCGTATAATCCTAAGAATTTGGACCACTTTAGACGCCTATCGCGGCATCACTTTGGTTTCCGTGCCAAGATTGCACGGAACAATGAGTGCCATACTCCGAGAATCCTCTGGCACGACGTGCTACCGCAGCTGCTACTCTAACTTGTGAATTGAATAGTATCCATTGATATTAAGTCAGTAAAGTTGTTATAGGGATATTATATTATCAGCTTTTGGCTGGAGTTCTAACGCAGATGGGATTACAGAAATGTACACGATTCTATTACTAAATTTATGAATAAAGTATCAAGTTACAGGGTTTGTCACGTTTCAAAAAAGTGTTCTCGTTTATCACGATTGATGCAGCTGTGTTGAAAGATGTTGCGGCGGACTATCACTCTCCTTTCTTTCGGACCGCATCGCGTGCGTTGAGAACGACGTAAACGAGAATCCGGTGCAAGAAGAGGTGAAAGGAAAAGTTTCATGCGTACAAAAAACGAGAGGATAAGTTCCCAAACGGGTCACTCAGTGCCAAGTTCAAGGTCGTGTAACATGTCGGAACAAGCTTCCGCATTTGCATCCTGATTACAGACCTGACACCTACAAAGCCCGTGACATTGAACGCCCACATGGTCCTAGTAAAATTCGAGACACAAAAATATTTAGAGAATCTGAGATTTTTCGATAACTCATTCTACGTGAAACAAAAGTAACTTTCACTCTTGTTGATTAATAATTATATAGTTATTTTTGTTTTACAATTCATCTTTTTGATGAACTGTACACTAAAAAAATTTCTAATTAAACTAACAAAAGAAATACAAGAAAAATAACATTTCGAGGAGACCAAATAAAATTTCTAATCGTGATAAAGAAAGTCTCATTAGTTTGACCTCATTAAAATGCCATTATTGTTGAACCATTGTTGGTTTAATTAGAACATTCTTTTCCAGTCCAATGAAAAGAATTAAGTTCAGAAGAAATAAATGATATGATATAAAAAAAGTGCCAATACTGAGGCAACAAAATTAACTCTGACATTACAACGCACTATTTTAATAACTAAATTTTTAAAGCTTAATTTTAATATGTAGATCTAATTTTTTACTGATGGTCCAAAACTAGAATTGGAACATTTATACATTTTAGATAATAAAACTGTATAGGGGAGTTGCCGAATGCGTACTGGTCGTCTAAATCGTAACTCATCAATATTTTATATTATTAGAAAGAATAGACAGGCTTCATAGAATAAATCAAAGAATGATAATGCCTGTGAGAACCGAACATTGGATATCTCTGCGTGTAATGAATTTATTCAATTAATACATAATGTACAATAGATGTTTCGATCCTATTGCGGACCCTTCTCGATATCGCAATAAGAAACAATTACATCATTGCATTAAAGGGGAATTCTGGTCCAGAAGCTTTAAGGCTATTTTCAGAAATTTTTTCTCAAAAATTCGTAAGATCTATTCAAATCAGGGTTGTTCCCACACATTAGTACATATTTCAAGTATCTTTTAGAATTTTTTAATTGTAATTTTCCAAAAAATAAGTCTTATAACAGTTTATGTAAGATCATAAAAAAAATTACAATGATTTCTCAAAATC
Source organism: Acromyrmex echinatior (assembly GCF_000204515.1). The sequence goes on along the minus strand of NW_011626992.1, from coordinate 510,716 downwards.
TATTTGACCAATCACGCCAAAATTTTGCGCACATCTTTAGCGCATATATAGTTCTCTCGTCTGAATCATGATAAAGTCAAAATGTTTATTTTTGTTTATTTTGCAGCACTTTGAAAATGAAAAAAATTCGAAAAAATCGGAAAGTAATTTTCAAAATGATGTCATTTTTTTCTTTCTAATATTTTTTTTATCATGGGTCAAACGATAGCCAAACTCATATGCTTTAAGAATTTCTTTGATTCTTTTATTTCAGATGAACAAAACAGCCGCAATCATAGTCACCATGTAGCGCCTTATCTTTGTCATGATGTTACATAAACTGTTATATAAAACTTATATCTTGGAAAATTACAATAAAAAAATTCTAAAAGATACTTGAAATATGTACTAATATGTAGGAAAAATCCTAAGTAGACTTTACAAATTTTTCAGAAAAAATTCGTGAAAATAGCCTAAAAATCAAGCTTCTAAACCAGAATACCCTATTAAGAAACATACACTAAGAAAAATGATCTGGTTGGATTAAACAATCCTAATTAATTCTAGTGGAAAATGGACGAATCAGAATTTTCTGGTTATGTTTATTAGAATTCTAGTTGAGATAACTAGAATTCTGATTAATATAATTATTCTGGTAAAAATAAGAATTATAATAGATTTTACCAGAAATATTGTATCAGAATTCCAATTATCTCAATTATAATAGAATTCTAATAAATTTAACCAGAAATTTTTTTCAGTGTAGGAATCACCTCAATTGGAACACAGCATTCAGTTATTACTGCATAGACTTGATTTCTTGAATTCGACTGGGAAAACATAAATATTTTAGATGAGGAGGAATTTTTGCATAAAAGGTTGACGTCTGAAATGATTTTCATAAAGAAACAAATTAATGGCCTAAACATTAAAAATGAAACGGAATCTCTTGATTTAGTTTACTAGAATTTATTTATAAAAACTTGATGCTTTCCTCTTTTTATCAGTTCTGTTAACATATCATATATTGTTTAGTTTGTGATCGCATCAGTCATAGAGAGCGAAATTAGAATTGACACGTTCTCTGAGTGACATGTCTTGGCGTTTCATTATGTAAGTTAATTTATCAGGTATTATTATTTTTTATTGTGTCTGTTTAATCCGATTTAATAATTTGATACAGTTAACTTGGAAATTATAATGAAAATAAGCTTGAACTTTATCATTTTCGACTACAATACAAGACACAGCTACATACCGCTTAATTCGATTTTTAATTTTAATTTTTAAGTTATGATCTATTAATTATTTAATTACTTTTTTAATTATATTGTAATTGCATTATTGCGACATTGAGAAGGATCCGCACTAGGAAAAATATTTATTATGTTGTGCATATGTATTAATTAAATAAACTTATTACATGCGATAAACTTATTACATGTTCGACTCTCACAGGCATTATCATTCTTTGTTTTATATTATTAATTAATATAAGTAATGTTTAATAACAATAATATGAAATACATAAGAAATGAGTAATATAATAGTTAAACGTCTTGTTTTATGAACGTTAGCGGTATTTTAAAAAATCAGATATTCATTTTTAATATTTGATATTAATCTTTAATTTATGTAGCTGATAACAACGCGATGCAATTTTATTATAAATTTTTGTATTAAAGAAGATTTATTGTAAATATTTTACATTCACTATATATATATTAATATTTATAACCATTGTAAAGATTAATCAATATTTTTAATACAAAATTCATCAAGTTTCCTAAATCGTACGATCATAAGACTGATAACTAACAATAATAAAAATTATAATTGATATCAATATACATGTCAAGTGCAAAAATATATTTAAGCCAATTTTATTTTAGTGTTTGTTTTTTCATTATTGTTATTTAATAATTATAAATATTTGATTTCCTTCAATAAATTATTAAAATTAGATATTAATTAATTATAAGGCATTAGTTAACAATTTCTTTTATTAATCTTATACTTTTAATTGTTTTCATTCATAAATTCGTTTTCATTCATACCTTCAAAGAAAGTATAGCACGATAAAAAGATAGGTACGATTTAAGCGATCGGTTATCTAAATCGTATATTTTGCAGCATATTACGAAAAGACTTATAATTCGACTTGTAATTAATTTGATGGAAAGTTAAACATGTAATAATAAACGTCCAAAACCTCAAGCTACAGTTTCTAATGTTCATTTGCATACAATATACTGCCAAATGGAAAATATAATAAAAAATAGGTCAAGTGGTATGCATTCAGCAACTCTCCCCTGTACATACGAATATTCTGTGTTGCTTCAAAATTGGCACTTTTTATATCAATTTTTTCCGGTATATAACTAAAAATTAATTGCTCATATTCGCTCAATTATCATTTCGTTTAAAACACTTGGATTTGATAATGCGTAAAAACGATTATAACCGAGAATACGTTTGCAGAAATTATTTAAGACTAAGCGTTTCCATTTATCGGCCTGAAAAACAACATAGTCAAATGATCGCTAGTGCCGGAAGCACTAGCACCTTTTAATTGAACCATGTCGCAATGATAACAGAAGCGATGAAGTCTCTCCTGACAACCTTCCTGTAGAAATACAACACTTTTCCAATACAATACGTATACTGAATACTATCGATCCATGATTCGATTCCATGATTCGACCGGCATTCAACAATTGTTTTAAAAAACAAAAATTATATTCGATTAAAGCGACACGTACATATTAATTCAATGAGGCAGAACTGCCTTACGGCCTTCCGCAAACCGACGTCACGTCTGACGTGGCAAATTGGCCTATCAATTCGAATTAAATTTAAAAGACACTCGTCGACTTTTTTACGATCACGCCCATTAACCGCGATTTGCACGTGGCTCTCGTCTGACAGGCAGTCTCAGGCAGTTCTCAGAAGATACCTTGAACAACAGCACCTGGCATGCGGACGATTCGACCCGTGTAGTCTACTCGCCGTGAACTCGTTACGTAAAACGACGACGCGAGTTGCGAGGCTTGAACGTTTAGTTACAAGAGATAGGGACGAGACGAGAGTGCGCTTAGGCGTTTGATGCTCGATCTTCCTCGAGATTCTCGGGTTCTCTTACCCGCCCGAATAGTTAACTGCTTGCGTAATTCGCTTTAAGGCGATATACATCTCCGGTTTCTCATAACGCAAACGTACGCTCTCTTCTACGATCGCGCCGCGTTTTTACGACGACGAGAAATGGAGAAATAACGGGGTGATAATGAGGGAAATAAGGATAATGAATAGTATTTATTCACTCACGGTAGGAGTAACAAATTGGGGATCGCGGAATAACCATGAATCGATACCAATTTCTTCGCGCGCGGCACCTTCAACATTGTAGTCATTACGTAGGATCGTAAATCACTTTTGCCAGCAAGGCGACGATCAGGTTTAATAGCGTGCTCCCACACAGGCACACCATTAATCCAACGGACACACGCACGAAATCACACACGCCGCTTTCATTCCTCTCAGCTAATCCCTAACGTGACGGTGATATTTTTTTTCAAAGCAACATGTCATCATTATTATCTGTGCGCTCTGTAAAATTATTCACGCTTGTAAAACAACATCTGCCAATACATCAAACTAATCCTTCTCAATTCATACTTGAGTCACTTCTCGCTTGCGTTTACGTCATGATTAACGAGATACAGAATCAGTAGCTTATTCAACAACGGCTTTGATAAATATTTATGGGGGAGGGAAGGAGGGGAAAGGAGAGAGAGAGAGAGAGAGGGGGGGGGACACTCCAAGCTTTCGTATCGACGCATAAAAACTCGTGAAAGGGTGAGATTTGAACGATTACGAGCTGAATATATCGGCATAGATTGAGGACGCAGTACCTGCCGCAGTACGCCGGGTTTAAAAAACATCGCGATTGAAAGTGGAAACTTACGCGACGTAATTGAAGCGGTGTTCCATCGCGGCAACGATAAAATTCCATTCGGCGTCGCAATTCGCGAGAGGCAAGGATTAACGGGGCGAGTAATCTCGTAACCTCGCGAGTGCCATAAGAGCCGCCCGGCATCGTGTAGAATTATAAAATAAAAGGAAGAGCGATGAAGAACTCACGCACACGCGTGCGCGTGTACGTTTCATGATTCGCTCGCTCGCGGGAGGGGAGGGCCTAGATAGATCAACACCGGCGGCGACGGCGGCACAACCGCTGCATTCCATCCGTCGTAAAAGTGCATGCGGAGCTCCAAGGACTACGAGTCGGCGGGACGACGGCGAACAAGGGGAGGGGGAGGGGGAGGGGGGAGGAGGAGGTAGTGGCAGAGGAACGTGAGAGGAGGCGAAATTCAAAAAGGG